>OZ026836.1:23548749-24148749 GCA_964023205.1 Lutraria lutraria
TATTGTATTGTAACGATGTACATGTACGCGATATACAAGTTGTAAATAAAATTCTGTGTTTAGGACACAGCGTCCATTAGAAAGTGTTCCGCAAGTATATTTATGATGAACATTGCCCACCTCCGTGGTCGAGTGGTTAAGGTCGCTGACATCAAATCACTGTAACCTCTCACTGATAGAGGGCCGTGGGTTTGAACCCAGTTACCGACCATGTCTCTTTATGTGAGAAAGTAGGCAGCTGCTTACGGAGGTTGGGAGTCTAGTACTGTTTCTTCCAACGGAGTAGCGTGTCCGCCACATATGACTCTGACTGTTGAAAAGGGGCGTAAAACTCGATATAAACTTAATATATACCTTGCGCATATAGGGCTCCGGACATTTGGTAACAGTTTGGCGGACCGTGTCCGTTTGCTTTATGGCTTGAATATCCGGTACTCCGATTAGGAGGTAAATGACCCACCACTCATAGTACCATCCATATGTACCCACATTTCCTGCTGAATACCTTATCTTTTTGCAGGGCGCCTGGCTGAGATGGACCTTCGGTGACCACTATTTGACCAGCTGGCGGCTCACCCTTCACCCGCATCAATTCTAACCTAGTCTCCACTGGAGTTCGAACCTTCGATCTCCCGCTCCGAAGGCGGACATCCTAACCACTAAGCCACGGTTGTGGCTAAGGGACTCCTTCTTTAAGTATTACCTTTCTCACTCTCAATAAAAAATATTCTTATCTGTAGTTATATTATAAGTTACATTTGGAAAAAAAGTACGAGGTCAGAATGTACGTAACCAGTTGTTCTTGCAGACTTTGTCCGATGCTTTTATGTAGGCGGTGTAATTTCTACTTGGAACTCTATCAAACCAATCCGTTATTAGTTTTAAAGTTCTTCTAACTGGTGCGCGAGCCAGCTGTTTGTTTCTATGATCAATACTACTTAATGCCACGTCTACGTAATGATTATATTCATACATTTTCGAATACAACACTTTTTATATAACTTCTGTTATTCGTTAATGAAATAGTCATTTCAACAGTATTAACCGAACAGCATAATGCTATAATTGGATACTTATAATACAGTACAACCTCTCCAGTGCGGCCTCCTGTAGAGCAACAAACTCTCTATAACAACACCTTCAAAATTTCCCTATATTGATATTTACTATAAATTTAACCTCTATAGAGCAACAACCTCTAAACAACGGTCAATATTTGCAGCTACCACAGGGTGTTGCTCTACAGAGGTTGTACTGTACATGTTTTATAATACATGATAAATCATTTCAAAAAACGACTCCGTGGTTGAGTGGTTATGCTCTTCAACTCTGTTCGAATTCTACCCGTGCCCAGACATATTTTACATGTTAGGAAGCTGCCCTACTAGCTAACGGGATGGTTCGATGACTCGACTGGGATCTGCCCCAACCATTTAAGCTTAGAACACTTGCCACATGACACTGGCCATTGGTGCGACAGAGAAAATATATCTCAATTTGTGTTTTTCTCGGCAGGTTGACGGACAAACATCGACGGTCGCGTGGTCTTCAAAGCACACCACATACTTCAACAGGTTTGAAGAAATAAATCTGTGCAGAAATGATAGGGCATAGTCTTTTAATTATACATGTACTTGTAAAGTGGTAAATCAGAGTATACCGTAATCTGGAACATGGAGTTTGCCTATATGTGACAATTATACCATATATGGTTATATACATCGCGAAATCGCATCTAAACTTATCAATACAGTTACTGTTGTGGAATTCTCTCTACGCATTATCGTCCATCAATTAATCAACGGTATTGACGTCATACGGCTGTTGTATCATAAAGCCTCAATGTGTTTTTGTTCTAACATAGTTTTCTGATAACAAACAATTTATGGCCTACAAAAGAACTTGTTGAATCGATCCTTGTTTGCGCCGAAGTATCGAAGAATGCTTCCAAAAGCAGAAGTTGTGTTATAAGGCGTTTTGCGTTGCTATCGGTGGATCGATTTTCTTCTATTTTATGGGTCTAACATAGCAAGATTAAGCTTGTGACAATTATGAACAGTGTAATTTATTCCGCACATCTGGCAGATGGGATCTCGATCGAAATCCAGAATCTGTTGGCAAGTGAAACAATATTGTACCGAGCGATGGGCCGCGGGGAATATCGATCTGAAGTTGTTCTTGTGATGTCGTCTGCTATCGTTTGTTGCGTCAGGTTTCACGATCCGTCAAATACGGGATACTACATTATATGGGAGTGTCAATATGTTTCACGAAAATCTAATCAGAGAAAATGCCATGGACAAATAATGTTCGCAGAAACCTGTTCTGTGTCTGATTCAATGATGTCAAGTCGAAGATGCCTCAACAGTGACAATTTGTTGAAACATTACGCAATCCGAAACTGTCTCACATCATTAAGAAAAAGTCACTCAATGTCTTGTCCAGATAATGGTGTATTTTACACATATTTACGATAATATCCGGTTTAAGTTCAGTTTATTAACAAATCGACTAATATAAAATTATTACATGCCTAGGGGGTAAATAACAAACATACTCGTACATTGTATATATATACACAGACAGCAATGAAAAATACAGCATTAAATAATTACAACGCACAGCATATTACTGAGAAAAGATATATTATCACGATACTAAGTTGTACAAAGGTCAAGTGAGTGCAATTACCAAAAAAAAAAGAAACGTAAATGATCAGAATTCTGTTAAATATCCCGAGACTTTTCTGAATGTATTAAATTGATTCAGGTAAAAAACAAAGATCACTGAAAATGGCAAAGTCCCAAACATTGTATTACAGAATGTAATGCTTTGTGTTTCCATATGTGTATGCTGTTTAACGTACCATTCGACAACATAGACACCACGCCCCTGAAAGAGGGGGGGGGGGGGGATAAAGGAGAACTAGACATGTGTATCCCTACTCTTGTTTCGAATATTTTTCCTGATTCTTTAATGTGCCCGATGTAGAGCAACGGTACACGCCTCGCCCGTCTTAACACAGTACTTGGCTCGGACCTTTCGTTCAGTAGCCCAGCGCGTTACCGTTAGACCATCGATCAGCCCATGTTTTCCAATATTGTCATGAATGTGGTTTGGACTAAGACAACTGATTGACCTTCAACTGATGTATATTCTCTCCGGCTTATCATAGTCGATATTTTAATCCTATCGCGATAAATCGAACCCTGTACCCTTAGCAACAATATGAAACTACATGGTAAAGGTTTGTAAGATTTTACTTTGTTTATGTATCTTATTATCTAGAAGTGCGCAACATATTATAAAGTGCATTGTTTTATATAATCAATTTTAAAACTACACAGAGAAGTTCGCTACCGGGAATGTATGATTCTAGATTAACAACTGCATTCAACTAGATTGATTTTCGTTCACTGGGTTTAAAGTATCAAATTGCTGCGATACAGAAATGGCAAATAATCTGCCATATGCAATCACTGATATAATTGAATTATTTTCTAGAAATAATTGAAACTTGATTGTTGTATTGAATTATAGATATCAGAAATTAAACAGGATAAAAGAGGCATTCCAATACGAAACTAAGTACACATGCGTTAGTGCTACAGTGGTGTCAACAAACGAGCGACGGAAGAATAAAAAGGGAACGATATGGAGAAATAACTAAAGAAATGAACAAACGCAGAATCGAACAAAAAGCGAATAGGTGAACTGTAGTGGTAAGTGCTAATACATGAACGAACTGGACAGATAATCGATGGCGTAGACCGTACATGTATAGTCATACCTGTGATTGCAGTCATCTCCAAATGCAGGCCACCCTGTCACTGCCATTCTTTAAAAAAAAACTCATTGATTGTTAAGAATAATAGACCTTCTGTCAATTAAGTCACTTTTAGTCTTTCAAAAGGATGGCCCTTGTATGCGTGTTTGACTGTTAAGCATTTACTTATTTATTCCAGAGAGCTGTAAAATACCAGAATATCCAATGCATTACGAGTAATGAACAACGTGTACGCCAAAAAACATACATTTGGTCTCAGAGCCGCCTCCGTGGTCGAGTGGTTAATGTCGCTGGCTTCAAATCGCTGTAACCTCTCACTGATAGAGGGTCGTGGGTTTGAGCCCTCCTACCGACCATGTCTCTTTATGTGAGAAAGTAGGCAGTTGCTTACGGAGAATGGGAGTCTAGTACTGGTTCTTCACAGGAACGATGGTTAGATGAACTGTCCGCCTCGAATGGCCCTGACTGTTGAAAAGAGGCGTAAAACTCGATATATATAATCAAACAAAAACAAACAAAAACATTTGGTCTCGTGCTTGAAAATGTTAAAGCTGATGCATACAAAAACATTTTTTCTACCTAACCGTAACGTGGTTAATGGATCAATTTGCCTAGTCAGAGTCAATGAATGTCCAGGTTCTCACCAACTTGTCTGATTGGACCCTGAAGAATTGTCTGTTAAGCCCATTATCTCTTCTAATGGAGTCCTGTTAAATTCATAGCTGATTCTTCAGCAGTTGATGCATTTGCAAACGTAAACATATCCGTAAAGCGGGATTAGTGCTTGTTAGCTTTCGGTCTTCTTGAAGTTCTCATTCTAAATCTGTTTAATACGAGGACAACATTTTTATCAATGACGGTGAACATATTTGAATTGTTACCCGATGCAGCGTCATCTTTTCGCTGTACAGAATGTCTTGCAAGAATCAGTTACAACTTACGAACAAGCAGGGTAATAGATCAACAGATGCAACTTACGAACAAACAGAGGTGACAGGTGCGCTATAGTTGCGACTTACGAACAATCAGAGGTGACAGGTGCGCTATAGTTGCGACTTACGAACAAACAGAGGTGACAGGTGCGCTATAGTTGCGACTTACGAACAAACAGAGGTGACAGGTGCGCTACAGTTGCGACTTACGAACAAACAGAGGTGACAGGTGCGCTATAGTTGCGACTTACGAACAAACAGAGGTGACAGGTGCGCTACAGTTGCGACTTACGAACAAACAGAGGTGACAGATCTATATTTTCTGTTTATATTCCACTCAATGCCTTGATTAATGTTAAACACCGCCCTTGATTGTTCTGTTTTATTATGTTCTAATGTTTATTATGTTCCTGTCACCAAGAAGAGCTTAGCCCGTAATGTGTGGTAATGTCCATTAATTTTGATACCACGTGTACTAGTATCTGGTATAGGAACTAGAAGGAACGTACCAGTAGCACCTGTTTGTCAGACTGCTTCTATCTTATCTTACATACTCAGAGAATCATCAGTATGACGTTCTATCTCTCTAATGACACCCTTGACATTCTAATACCAAGTTTGTGTGTTTCAATTGGAATCTCGATTTCCTATAGAATCATAACGTAAATTGAATATCTTCAGTTCAGCAAAATCTTTGAGTTCTCGTTTCCTTTTTTTGCACCATAATCACTAACGATTTGCACCCCGCCTTATCTACAAAGACATGAACCTGGGCTGATTCTGTAACCTTTTTAGGCAGAGTCGGCCGGGGCGGACTGAACAAATAATACAAATGCATAATTAAAGGCACGTAAACAGGAAATATATATAATCCATAATCATGTGTGTGGTCATATTATGTGAATGAATTACGCACTGTTATCAAATTGTCAAATTTTTGTCATAATTTAAAAATAATACAATCAGATTACCGTGATTTATGTATTGCTCTGACAATCACCACCGATTGTCCTAATCCGACTTGTCAAATAACATTCTAAATTTCAATAGCAGGATAACTCAATCTTGTCACAAAAAAATATACCTCAGTGGGTGATTACACAAATTCAAAGGGTTTGACAGGCAGAATAATCTTATATGATTTCGGGTACTTTCTTGTCACCTCGGGGTCGCGTTATATTTTGAGATCACGGTCATCATAACCGATTATGTAGTACTACTACAAGTAGTAGTAATTTGATGTGTGTAATATCTCAATGACACGTAAAGGATTAAACGATCCCAGTACATTAATAAGATACTTTGTAAATTCACTTTGAATGAAAAAAAGACAATGACAAGATAGTGCAACCTGTCAGACTGTCGAAAATAATAACATATCTTTATAGATAAATAATTTTAATCTTAAACTGCAAAGACTCTCAGATATTATTGATTTACTCGATTATTCGATTTAATACATAACGGTCTTAACCCTTCTTGAGAAATTCTGGAGTTCCATCATACAAAAGGTATTCAGACGATTAAGAGCACGTGATTTCACTTGGTGTGTTGTGAACACGTTTATTTGTCCCCATACCGGTATCCGTCCGTCCGTCGGTCTGTGTACGCTAACCGTATTCGGGAACGAATGTACTGCTTTCACATACATAGCTGAAACCAAGCACATTCGACAAACGTTGTCGACGCCGATATTTGGAAGCTACATGGTGGTAGTGTATGAATTTTAATGCGGACCAAAGTACTACGTTTTCTACATTCGCCATGTAAATGTTAAAATAGTTCCTGTTCCATGTTGCAGTACTCGTCTATGTTAACACAATTACCATGAGTACTTTGATTTATTTAACTAAGGTATATGTTACGAATACGTTTATTTGCGAAGGTGGTCCTACACACCGTTACTGTAGAATAAAATATACTTGTTATAATTATAGTTTCGCACTTTTTGTTTTCATACGAAATAATATTAAGATCATATTAAAATAATTCATCATAATAATTGATGGTAAAGATTTATTTCTGCGAGCAATATTTATATTCGCATCCGTCAGTTTTTTTACATTTCATAGTACACAAAAATAGTAATTTACAAAAAGGGCCCATCAATACTCGAACACGGGTCTCTAAGGATCTGTGCAATGTTACGGTCGGATACCATGCACAACATAGAAACGCAAATTGATTTTCAGTAAATCTTAGTTACCTGGGAGCAAAATTCGCTGCGTTGGCCAAGGCGATTCAAACTTTGATGATGATGATGTTGATGATGTTTTTGATGATGATGATGATGTTGATGATGATGATGTTGATGATGATGTTGATGATGTTGATGTTGATGATGTTGATTATGATTATGTTGATGTTGATGTTGATGTTGATGATTATGTTGATGATGATGTTGATGTTGATGATGATGATGTTGATGATGATGATGTTGATGATGATGTTGATGTTGATGATGTTGATGTTGATGATGTTGATGTTGATGTTGATGTTGATGATTATGATTATGTTGATGTTGATGTTGATGATTATGTTGATGATGATGTTGATGTTGATGATGATGTTTATGATAAAGAAGATGATATACTCTGTGCTTGTACTAATTGTTATATAACTTCGACTACTTGCATTTTTACTCATAGCAACAAAGTGATATTTCACTCAGGGCCAAAGAAGAGAATTGATTTCATTGCTATGACAACAGTACTTATTTCAAAAGAATTTGAACCATATTCTTGATGATGATACGTTTTGTCAAAATATCAAGCAATTCTGATACAGGGCCATTTTTTGTGTACCTGTCCCTTTTTTGCAATTTCCAGCATATTTTGCTATCTAATAAAGTCAGGTAATGTCTAATAAAACGAGTGTATATATATTTAAATACTATCATACTATCTGCAATACTAAATTGTCCAAACATTAAACTTTTTGTTGAAGTCATTTGATATTAAGTCAATGCTATACATATGTCAGGAAGAAAACAGATGTAAGATCGTATCAAACTTAGTTTCACGTAGCGGCTCCGTCTATCTATGGCCAAGTGATTAAGGTGTCCGCCTTCGGAGCAGGAGATCGAAGGTTCGAACTACAGTGGGTAGAATTGATGTTGTCGGTTGGTGAGCCGCAAGCTAGTTAAATAATGGTTACCGTAGGCCCATCTCAGCCAGGCACCCGGCAGAAAGAGAAGGGATTCGGGAGGTACTGTGCGAACATAAGATAGGTGTCTCATGAGTCAACTCGGCTGGCCCTTTCAATAGGGGTGGCACTGTAATAAACAAAACCTTTACCTTTATAGTCTCGGATAAGTCATCATTAGCCCCACACCGCTCTGAGTCCGTATTCATTCTGGGACCAAACTTCATGTCCGGTTAGTTTACGCAAGGTTTGTGGTTCTACCAAAGTGTCAATCGGATTTCCTCGGCGTTTGCCTAAAGAAAGTGCTTATTTCTCAGTTACGGAAATGCCCGAGTATTTACGATTGCCGAAGTGTGCGAACTGGGGCCTTTATCCATTGTTAAAGCTGGAAAAGTCGCCATGGACTCTGATAAAACCTTCCACTTCAATTAAACCATGTGCCCGCCTGGTTAACTCAGTGGTTAGAGTGTTGGTCAACTGATCAAGAGGTTGTGAGTTCGAACAGCGGGCGAGGCTCACACTATTCGTGACAAATTTGGCTGAAGATATTACATCCTTAAATTACATGTTAATTTGTCCCCAAACTCCAAATCATGTGGGGTAGCTTGATAGTAGCTTGCGGATAGATTGTACATGTAGTTAGTACTGGTTAAGGCCTAAATAAAGTCCAGGGAAGCTGATTAGGAACTGTCCGTCACGATATAACTGAAATTATGTTAAAAATGGCGATGAAATAAATAAACATATAAACCATGTCGATACCTTGTGTAATTATGTATCAAAATATTTTTCCTTACTTAGACCCAACTCACAAACATTGTTGATGTCCTTTTACTTAGTAATAACGATAAAAGGCCAATTATGATCACATGTATTCAAGTGTCACATTTTACAATATTGTTGATTAACGATAATATACATATGAGTGCATACACAATACAATGATACGTGAAAATAGCCTAGACATCATGTCGACAGTTTTATTTATTTGATCATGATAAATGAAAACTGAATACGCATCATTATCATTGTAACAAAGATACCGAGGTCCGCAGGGGCTTGTGTAGTGCGGAAAATAAAGGCTAGATTACAGCATTTCGACACGTACCATGTTATAGTCTGTGGTAAAATCTATCTGATTTTGTCAAACATATTATACTCGTAACAATACACATAGCGTCAGAAATGGCACAATGCTTAATGCATATTTAGTGTTTTTATTATAAAGTATGAGCTAGTGTATTAGGGGTCAGGTTTGCTGCTCGCAAGGGATCCTCTCCGAGAGGTCCACGGACCTTAGGATCGAGTTCGAACCCATGAAGCGGTACGTGCTGACAGTGACGATTTAGCCAAAGTTGAAGGTATCGCGTCAAAGGTCATTCTTTCTTATCTGCTGAATAATTTCATTAAATTTTAAGTGGTAAAGTTGGCAAATACTTGCATAGAGCAAGGTTAAGTAACTTCTCGCCAACATCTTTTTTAAATACTACTATACAATTAGGTGCAAAAAGGGAACATGTCCGCCAAGTTGCGAAATGCGTCCCTGAGCTCAAACATTTTTAAGATTGGACCCTTTCTTAACTTAGTGAGCTGTTTTTAAGTTCTAGTATAACTTTGAAAAATATATTCTATGATCAGCAATTTTTTACTTTTTCTTTATCCATAAAACAAATAAAAATCAACAAATGCACAGTTGTTATATCAAGTGAAACGATCGGGAAAATCCAGAAATTAACTATTCTGTTAATTGCTCGTTCTCATCAACACACGTATGATAATCTTGGCATCGTAACGAGCCAATATACCCGCGAAGTGATTTAATGCAAACAATTACATTCAGGTTGTACGTCAATTTAACCATTATACATGATTAATCGATTTGCACTAAGCAGACGAAATGGTGGATCATCAGTACTTAATCGAATCAGCGTCTTTTAATTTGCTCATCTTCTACAAAACAATAGCAGCAGGAACAGCAAAACAAGCAAGATCGTGTCACAACAATTATCTACCCCCCTTATCTAAGTTTCCTCGGTGTTTGTCGTATTTCTCAGTTACGGAAATGCCCGAATAGTTACGATTGTTACGGAAATGCCCGAATAGTTACGATTGTTTAAGATGGTGGTGGTTGTTAGTTAAAACGTACCCGTGTTAGACGCTACAATGAAGTGCAGTAGACGTCATAACGTTCATAACGTAGACGTTCATCAGAATTCACATGACACGTGAAACAGGCGTCACGTTGTCGGGCGGTGACGTCAGCCCTGCTTTCAGCAGAAATAAGACGTAGTCTGGTTCCCGATTTTGCTGATTTAATAGTCGGGGAAGGAGCTCCAGACTAAGGTAAGACGGATACCAGACTGTCATCATAGTAATCATGACTGGAATACGAAGCTTGTCCAAAATGTTCGTAAACATCATGGCTCTGATAAAAAATTTAAATAAGATAAAGTCTTAAATTTTGCGCTACTTGCATTTTCAATGTATTATCTAGCACAGCACATAAACTAAGTACGTTGACCTTGCGACAAATAATATTTTGCAACTATTTTTACAGTCATATATTAATTTTGTCTACGGTGCTGATCAGGGTAAAGTTGCCTACGTTATTTACATTTCTATGACGTTTTTAACCTTGTTATGTTAAGTACACAATAGACCTTACTCACTTATTTGTTCAATGTTAGACCGAGATGGCACTTCCAGCCAGACCACCTGGAACGAAAGAATTTCTCAGAAAGTTACGCGTGATCCATTTCGTAAATGGTGCATCTAAGTACATTATTGTGATGTTTGTAAGACAACTGACAAAATAAGTCAATATGCTTCAACATGCGATAATTCATATAACATACACAGAAAATATGCAAAGAAAATCGCTTCCTGGGCTGGAAGTATTGTTAGAAGAATCCAAGAATGAGTTTCCCTACCAACCAGAAGTTTGTTACTGCATGCGCTTTGTTTTAGAAGCTTCGGTTGGAATGGAAATAATTGAGTCAACCAGTTAACACTTATTTCATCTAATGAATTCACATAGGTTAACTTTCATTTTAACCCTTAATATTCTACTCAAAGCAGGAAAGAACGAACGTAGTCTTAATCGCGAATTTTATATCAATTATTGTCAAAAATTAAAAAAGGAAAACAACTGAAAATGCTAAGCCAACAAATTGCCTACACAGATAATGTATTAACTATGCAAGCGGACGTTGTCTTTATTTCTGTGGTTTTAATTTGTTACATCAAGTGGCAAGCGCGTTAATTTAATAATTAACATCCAGGTCCATCTTTTAAGTAAAACAGCTTGTTACGTTTATTTATTTAAATTGGTTTCTATAAAATAAGTTATAAGTTATGTTTTAGTTCCCAACTAGGCAGTGATCTTGAAATTGTGTTATTTTTGTTTGTGCAGCGCGAACACTCTTCATGTGATCGAAGTGTTTGAAGTGCATATCTTTATTCCTGATCGGTCAGTAATTATTTTATACGCCCGGACATTGTAGATATTTAACACCATGGGCCTTATATCTGAATCATGTTAAAATATTCGCCTGATCGACTTTAAACCTTTCAATTTCCCTTATAGGATTTTCAACAGGTGGGTACGGGAGTAATTGTAGAAACTATTTCAAGTGGTCGTACATAAAGAGCATTAAAATGTTAATAGCATTTGTCGAACTTACGTTCAACAAACCTGAATAAACTGCTCAGACATTCTGGAACCGTTGAAATGTCAACAAAGTACGACAGGGGGAGGTTTAAAGAAACTATCGAACAAATAAGCAGTCTCGTCTGCTATCAAAATGATTTGTGTTAGGCCGTCCTTAAAAATTGTTGGTTTTCATCATTAAAAGGTTCCCGGGTCCAAAATATTTGAGCGATTTTGACAAAATCTATTTCCTTGTCCTTAATTTAAACTTATCGTTACCAAGGCCGTCCTTATAAATTGTTTGTTTTCATCATTAAAAGGTTCCCGGGCCCAAAATATTTGAGCGATTTTGACGAAATATATTTTTTGTCCTTCATTTCAGCTTATCGTTTCCATTTGAAGCAGAGTTATAATGATACGAAAAAATGTCTTCCTACCTATTGCTAAAAGTCGAGTAACCGCAAACAAATTGTTGTTTTCTTCCGGTGGCCTAATAAGTAAACAATGTATATACATGTATACACCACTGATGAGAGATGATTACTGAGAAGGTACTTGCAATATAACAAACATTCATGCATAAGTACATAGCGAATTATACATAGTGCCTGGTGTTTAATTTATTGTTGCTTATAGTGGCGCACCAACCACCACATAAATGTCACAAGTGCGGCCTATTTAGCTACAATCAACACTGTGTATTAAGGGCGACATTATGAACTTATGACGAGGACACGGGTGTGATTGCACGAACACTTGAGCGGAGGCAATTATCTTAACCTTTTAGCAAATTGACCTCAAGACCGGATTGGAGCACTGAACACGTTGTTTACTGAAAAGAAGAGTCAAAGTACTGCAAGTACTCATGGAAACTGAACTTACATACATTTGCACTGCAACACGGAACGGAAACTAGTTTAACAATTGCATAGCGGGTGTAGAAAAATGTAGTAGTCTACTTTGGTCAGAATTAAAATTCATGTTAAATTAAATTTGATACGATGAATGGTTTCACTCAAGATGCACGAATTAGTATTGCACGAGAAGCAATTCGACTCGTGACCTACTGAATAAGGGGGCTCAAGCCCAGTTTTCTGTAAGGTTAAAGGGTATTGTGTTTAATGATAGCTGGTGGTTTCATTGCGTATAAGTTTTTCATGATTAAGTCATCTCGTTCTACCTCGCTAGTTCAGTAAGTAAAAAAAAGAAGAAAATCCCATAAACTTGGCGCCGTTTATTTTGTTCTCATGTAATATATTTTATCCATATATTTCTTCTATAACAGATGGTACTCAATATAACATACAGAATATCAGTTTTTTTGTAAGTGAGAAATGCATTTGCAAAGATATCTCGCTGGGGTGTAAATACCAAACGAATGTAAATACTAGTGGCGCCGCTACGGCGGAAGAATGCCTATCTATGCAACAGGTGTTTAGCGTTATAGATCACGTGGTTTGATATTTCGGTGATATTCTACCTTTATCGTTGATCCAAGATAACCTTTTCGTGGCGACAGTAATTCGATTAGCGCCACAATTCTCTGAGAAGGTTACAAAATCCTATCCACGTATCTCACCGAACAAATTAGTTTTTGTAAAGTCGGAATATTTGAGTTATTATCAATCTTTTGTATACAAAATATAAGTTTTATTGACCGCTCAAAAAATGTACGCGTATTGTCTATTGTAGCTAATTATATATTATTAGGTTGGCATGTGCGATATGGCGTCGGTGTCTCAGGTACGTGTAACCTGATATAGTTATTCACATTACGTTGTTTACTATTAATGTAGACCTTTTTTGTTAAATCTGGTCATTATTAAGTTTATCGGGATCCAAAAAATGGGAGTTATTTGTTTGCACCAATAAGCTGTGTTTTGAATTCGTAATCAACAGTTTGCGTGAATTCATTTCTATAAACACGTTTTTTGATAAATAGACACACATAGTCTTGGAGCATAAACCTAATCTTATCACTTTAATAATAACAACACATCCGTACGTCTGTTGTCTTAATCATACCCCCCCCCCCCTAGTGTGAAAAAGATTTTGCATCCTCATTTTGAGGAAATATTAATTATCTCTTACAACAAATATCTTCAAAATGAACGAAAACAATCACTTGGTGCGAATTAATCATGTGGAATATTATAATTGCGACTATGATAATTCACGTACCCATCAATTTTTCTTAAAATTAAATAATTAGGTTTATAGCATTTAATAACATGCCATGGTTTATCATTGAACAGAGAAACGGTAAAACTGACTTATGTATGGTTAAAGTCGCGTTAATGAATTAGATCAAAACTAGTCTATCTAATTCCCTCAATTATTATATGATGATATCATACCACATTGTTTATATCGGCAAACATTTTTTGTTCAACTATTTCCTACGTTTCGTTGCCTTAATTAGCAATTCGAAGTTATCATCGTGTAATAAGAGGAAACTATGATGCACGCAATAAAGACGAATCGTGCGAACTAAAATTAAACCGTGTGCCGTTAAACATACTTTTCTGTCGGCAAGTAAACACCTGTCTACTTCGATGGCGCCGTATTGACTGAGAGTCACGCATAGTTAATTTCAAGTGTACTACAACACACCCACCTTTAACCTTACAGTCACAGATGACTTGCACGGGAAGATACGTGCAATGTTACTGTCAGCTCGCGAACTTGAAATTACTGAAATACTCACTCTATGAAATATTTTGACAGATTTTAAATTTCAAACGTTTAGTGCATAACGCTACAAGTTTATTTAATTTATTATTTGGGTTTCAGTGCCGTTTTCAAACATTTTTCACAGACATCTACGGCTCGATTTGTTTTAAATAACATCTTAAAATGATGATATAACCTAGTTTGCATAGCGGCACATAGTCAATGATTAAAAAAAATGATAGCATAACTCTTATGTGATATTGTTTAACCAAATATGACAGCCATGTTTCGTGTGCTTTAATAGGATGAACTCAACCGTAAATCAAAGAAATGTCTATTGTTAGTAAACTTCGAATTAGCACGTGAAAACGAACAGCATTAAAACGTTACATTCACTGAAAACCTGTTGGTATTTGACGAATGAGTAAAAACTCGTAATATCACATCCAAGTTCAAATTAACAATATTTTTCAGGACGGCCCAATAATCGCTCAATATAAATCGAGGATAATGAAGCACAAATACTTACCATATGATCATTATAAAGACTGCAAGATACACGCAACAATTTCTGGCTAACTTTCAAGTATATGTCTTCGAGAAAATCAAATAGACGCCGAGAAAAGATGGCGTCGAAACATCTGTGCTCTGTAGACAAGATGATTATGCTTGCCAAATTTCTCTGACACATAGCCGCGTAGAAACAACCTGCTACCTTGTGATTATTGACGAGGGAAAAGAAAACGAGAATTTCGTGCAGTAATAAAAGACTAAGCTTTGCCAAAGATAGATTACGAAGTAGTCTTACCTGCCTAATTCTCTCCTTGATTAGCGACTTTGATATAATATTGTTTTGTCAAGTCTATTTTAACTCAAAAATTAACGTAACGTATAATATTTGTAACCAACCGGTGCTTCGTAAAATGGAAGAGAAAACTGTTTTTACAAGTGAATGCTTCTAGACGGTGTTGTTCATCGACAGGCGACCATTGACCTCAAAGGTTGCATTGTGTGAGAATAGAGACCAGTTCAGATGACGTTAGGAGGGTTTTACCAAATCTGTTGCGTATGGAGTGGTCCGGACCTACCAGGCCTCATGTTCGGTGCGTTTGGTGCTAATAAACGCGCCGAGTGTTATACATTGAAGAAGCAAAATTAATGAAAACTTCAACTATGTTAACTAAACAAGTTTATTAATGTATTAATCTTATTTTCATCCAAAACTATTTGAGTTAGATCTTCGTTAAGTTGCAGGAATGAATTTGTTTACGCTAACTATTAAATTACTAACATTTTCGGTTATTAATCATCTCAACGTGCGTATATTAAACGGGCTGAACTTGCAATTATAAATCAAAAGTACTCCCTCTACCTTACCAGTAACCTGATAATTTCGATCAGAGTGAAAACTTATACATAGTACATGTAAATTACAACCACCTGTAGCCAGCAACGACGTGACACATTAAGTGATAATCGACAATCAACTCGAGTTTATACAGTCATGATATAGCCCAGCCCACAGACATCTTGGCGCTAATTGTCAACTTCATATTTTGTATCGTTATTTGCGTTTAACGTCTCTGGTGGTATAAGAAAATCGAAAACCGCGGATAATTTTAAGTAAACGCTGGTTGAAAATAAATTCGCCTCTAGTTGTTGTCAGCGATTTTTATTCTATTTAAATGATTTAGTGGTTTATATTACATCCGAAATTGATAATTATATCTTCGTGTGGTTATTACTAAATGCATTCGTAAAATTTTGCAAGTTTGATTTAACAGTATGTGCATTTGTTTCGTTTGATTTCAGACAACGCGGAAATGTCCAGAATAAATAACTTATAAGATATTGGTTTAAGGGTCTGTCAGATCCCTTTTTTGGACTACATCGACGGAAATGACGAAATATTCATAGATACTGCGTCGAACGTTTGTAAATCGAAAATGTTCAACGGACATAACTTGAAAAGAATATTGTCAGTTACGTATGACAGTAACTGGCGTTGCCTGCATAATAACATCAAAGCTAATGTGATTATGTTTCAGTTTTAACGATAGTAAACATCAATATTCCCCGTGTAGAAGCGCATTTACACGCATTAAATATCAAATCATTGTCACTTAGGGAGAGTAAAACAAAATAACCACACGAAGACAGCTTTAACACAATGTCTGTATATATGTTTATAGTATAAATGACCATAAGGCCTTTGTTGTTGATGCATTTCGATGCATGTTCATAACCATGGTCACGTGATTTTTAAGGGATGTTTTCAAGCTTACAAACTGTCTACTAGTATTGGTGTGTCATCTGAGTAATTTAATAATTATATAACTTTAGATTGTCACGTGTCATCGCGAGCTTCTAGCTTCCAGACGCAACGCGTTAATTAACTGAATGTGTCGCGTGATTGGAACTTCGAGGTTAGTGCACTTCGACTTGTAAAGACCTCGAGAGTTCAAATTATCATTGCAAACGTGTTAGTGATGTTTTGATGTTTTACCCAAGTTGTATAAGCTTGCTGGACACACCAGAGTTGTCTCGGTTTCTTGCTGTCAGTAAACACTGTAGTCTATTGAATTTAAACTCAGGAGCGAGTAAATGATTTACTATGCAAACTTTCTTCAGAATGCTAATTTGATAACTAGAATACAAATATGCAACAAATGTTGGTATGTGAACAGTGTCTAATACTTGAGATAAATATGCACTTCAGTTGTGTACCATGAAACCAATTATTGAGTTTGTTTACCCTCGCCGTCGGGGGTAATCCCATATGGGCAAGCATGTAATTATGACACAGTTGTGTAACTTGAATTTTGAGCTTATCAGTTACGCTTGAATTGATTATAATTATACTAACCAATTAGTGATAGTGCAAGAATGGTGTAAAGACAATATGACCTGTTACACACATGAAACATTTTATACAGAAAATTAAAACAAACACATTTGTATATCTTTACATTATTATTTATAGATATAACTTTTCAAACTTTCAATAAAAACAATCGAGACATTACATGTATCGTTCAAAAAGAACAACTAAAACATTATTATACAGGTTTAACACAGTGAGAGAGAGAGAGGGGGGGGGGGAGATATCGTAAATTGCACATTGTCCCAAATCTAAATTCCCGAATGAAATCTTTAATGCAGGCCTTACTCTGTGGTTTGTTAACTGAATTTAATCCCCAGACGTTGTGTCGCCACCAAGATCTTATTTTCGTGCCGCTGTACAAAAAACTTTGCCCAGATGTTTAGACACATAATTTGTACAGTAAAAACATTCGCCTGCGTCACGATCACAGGAATATTAATCTCAATTCTAATCCAAGCGAAATTTTAGAAAAGAAGAGAAATATAGAATGGATCAATTTGATATAAAAGTATTATATATGTGAAGTCATGAAGTTCAATTGAATTGTACGAATATTATAACGCGATAAACATAATACTGCTAGTTGTTTTACTTATTTAACAGTCTTCAAAATAATCTGGTAAAAAAGTTATATTTTGCTGAATTCAAATGGTCGAAATCACCGTCGGCGGAAATATATAGCACTTTTGTCTGTTGAGAATAGTTAAATCACTGACCAAGGAATACTAACAACAGTTTAACAAAACACGTCTGTGAAATTAATGTCTCCGGCGAGCTTTTCCCTCTGTTTGTATAGTCCGAGTACAATTATCCACACATTCGGCAAAAGAAGTGTCAGCTGCCGACGAATTATCTTCATCACCGTCGGCTAATTTAGATAAAGCGTTTATATAACTACAAGCAATCCGTAAAATAGCAAGTTTGGATAATTTCTGATTATATGAATATGATGGAACCGCATGTCTTAATCCATCAAAAGCAGCACTTATTGTATGTACGCGTGACCTCTCTCGTGCATTGGCTTCCACGCGCCTTTCACGTGTCATATTTTTATAGTTTTTTCGATTCCTTTTACCATCCCTAGTATTGTCAGGAGAATCTTCTTCCTCGTCCACTTCATGGTGATGTTCAGGACTAGAATCATTTGTCTGATTAGAAGATTGTTTCTTATTAGGCACGTGTGACTCGTGCGGTGATGAGTTTGAAGAATTAATGTTTTGTTTCGAATTAAGATCTTGACTAGAACTATTATGAGATGTAACGTTTGGAACACTTAATCCCGGCATTGAAGAAAGTCCGGTCATACCGGAAGGTAATGCAGACGGTAAATGTTCACTACCGGGAAACCCGGGAAAACGATTGTAATAAAACTGTGGAATGAAATACGGATGTTGACGCACATCGGGAAACACGTAAGGTGGTCTTAAATATGATGGAACAATGTCACGTTCTGTAGGCAGTCCAATAGGACTTATACAATCCACTGAGTCACGAGAGTCATCGTGCAGTCGCTCCGGAGTACTTTCTTCACTTCGGCCACTTTCAGAACAAGCGCTCCCTGGACTGTCCGGACACAATCTTTTAATACTAAAATCCGTAGTCCGCCTTTTCGGCTCACTTAATTTTCTCTTATTTTTCCGGGGTGTATCCGTCGGTGAAATTTCTTCCGAGTCCTGCCTTTGAAACCGAGGCTTAATATTTGGCACGACTAGGCTTAAGTCCGGTGGTGCCCGTACCGTACCGTGACGCACAGTTAATTCCAGTGCCATTTCTGTCTAATTAATTCGCACTAATAAATCGTTTAAATCATTTATTCGTGTAAAATTAAAGCGATATTCTCTCTCCGATGTGTCAAACGTTTATCACTGTCTAGTTTAAGCCAATCCAATATTTAACCATATGTTACCACTACCACTGCCTAAGGAAAACTGATCATTTTGCTCACTCGCTGGTAATATTGTAACGTGTTTACATTAGCGCGCCCGCCACCTTGTCTGCCAGATGGTTACAGAGCAAATTTGCCCTATCTCGCTTATTTATTGACTAATCAGAATGTTGATTGTTATCACGTTCGTCGCTCTCAAGTGGTTATTGCTCGACCAATACCTGTTTGTATACTTCCTCTAGAGAAGTTATATTCTTCGTTTCATTCAATTTATTTCAGATTTTTTTGTAGCAGTGTTTTTTTATAAATTCAATTTAAAGTATAAATCTAATATACACGCACACGATAGCTTGCACGCCATCAAGTCTACCGATTTTACACGCTATTTATTGTACGTTTAATAATATTTTTATCACATTTTGTAATACGTTGATAATATCACAAACATAAACAGTTTTATTTTTTTTGCCGGACATCGAATATCGTAAATAATTAAATGTATACATATTAATGTTCGTATTATTTAATATTTTACTGCTCTCTCTCAAATGCAGGATAAATCGGGTGAACAGCTGTCGCCAATATATATTCGGATGCAGCTAAAAGCCAGTCATGTACAATAAAGCCGCGCGCGTGTCTTGTTTAAAGATCAATCGTGACACGGTCCACGTCCAGCTCACAAACATAATCGATTTTGGCACAATATGAATGTTGTAGTCAAGCGTTCGAATTAATCCTATTATTAACCATTTCCCAGCACCAGGTGGCAACATCACCTCCAGATCGATTCTGTGACCGGCTTGATAATCACAAGGTGGTAATCAATACGGTGGCTGAATAGCGTGTTTGTACGTACAAAAATGTACATGTATGTTCGCAGGAGAGGATATGATTCAAACAGTCATTTAAAACACAAGGGTAGGTGTATGGTGCTGAATATTTGATTGGATCTATTCATGTTGATGATGATTAACGTAGTCTGGTGTAGGATTAGAGTGAAAGTTCAAGGCAATATAGATGCTTTGTGGCATACGCCTCTGTACAATGCTGTCGTAATTTGTCTTATTCATACAGACACGAGCATGCAGCTTACCTACCCAAGATACACTACAAGTACATGTTATGTCAAAATAATACCACACAGTTCCGGGGAGAAATCATGCATACAACTTCGAAATCATACTATAATCATACTAATCGTAGGCTATTCGGTTCGTGAACAGAATAATGGTGCATCGATTCGTCGTAATTCTGTAATAACATGCATTAGCCAGCATACTTGTTTAGTGCAAAAAGGTAAAAGAATAGATAAGAAAGATATTGACGAGGATCTGTTTTATTCCAAGGATGAGCACAGTGCTTATAAGCTTCAACAAGGTTTATTCCGTTCACTTGATATGACTAAAACCATCATAGTCGAAAAATATCCAATTTTTTGGTACAGTATAGTATAGTTTGGCTTCACAACAGATTAGATTTTAAAAACAATATTATAATAATATGCAAATAATTATTAATACTTATTACTCATCATCTTGTACTGTACTGTATGTTACAAACAATGTTTCATGCTGTTATACTATGAGGGGTGTGTCGAAAGTGGTAGACATATTGTTTAGTATGCTACACACACAACATAAAATGGTGAATTCAAGCTAGAGAATTTTCTAACTTGATTCGATTGTATGGAATTTCGTCATTAGAATAGTAACTGTTGTTTCATATCTGATGAGTACTCAATCATCTATTTATATTCTATCAGGCTTGGGGCTCCGGGGTCGAGCGGTTTTGGTCTCCCATTATAGCCCTTCACTTCTTAGTTAACGTCCCTCCCGAGGCCAGACATTTGAGCAAGCCGTCCATCTAGCTTTAACGGAAGGACGTTGAATCTATCCAGCTGTACGTCTTGGGTCCTCCCTAACCGATAAAAGAAAGAAAAATCGCCAAAATTTAATGACTTGGCTGTAGGTGTTACGTTAAGCTCATGACTGTGAAAAAAGGTATCCTATATATCAGCTAACCTTTCATAGTCGATCGGTCATTAACCCCGTTAATAACTAAGGGATTGATTACGTTCAGTATATAATACATACCAATAGACTGTATTGGTTATACGAATAAAATATGGTATCTTTAGAGGCAAACAAACTGGCGCCATCTTGGATTCCATTAATAGTAACTCATCTGCATATAAGCGTTTACATTATTGCGCATGCGTAGTGGCCATCTTGGGTTATATTTATAGTAACTCATTTGCATTCCGATTTTGGTCTAAGTTTTCACACCCCACATGTACCTGAAAAAATATCAGTTCGGCTCTCTGTCCCCATACATGTCACGTCATCAAACGTGGGTCCCTCAGGGGCTCAACAATTGTTGAGTTTGTTATTCAAAATCTTACAGCATGACCTAAATATATACATATATTTATTTTGTATTTAATTGAATTTACTAGCTTGTGGCTTTATTGATATCTATTCATATTCATGGCTGGTTCTTAGCCTAACCACTTCTAGAGTTTGTAACACTATTCTGCGCGAGTCGCTGTCAACTTCTCTACATTAACGATCGGCGATGGATTGCAAATGATCTGAGATAAATGTCTTCAATGAAATTGTCTCTTTGAACATGATCATAAAAACCGACCCCAAAGTTATAACAGGGCCCATATACTTATCGCCCAGCCTACTGAGCTTTGAGATTGTACCATGCATTGATATATCGACTGATGAAGACGCACATCGGCTTGTGAAGGAATTTATTACATGCTGGTTAAGTTAATGTATCAGAAGAGGGTTTGACAAGTGATTAATGACATTGACCATCTGAGAATTCAGACTTACGGACAAACATCTGTTGTAGAAGTCCGATGCATAATGCCTTCACTTAATTAAGGTGAACGACTGTATTAACAACATGCCGAGTAACTAATGAGTAGCTGGTTATCGGTCAGTGGGCATCTGTTTGTAGGGCTGGAGATTTAACTAGGGGTCATAAAGGGACCATTAAGATTGATAGGAAAATAAAATTGTTTTGACCGCGCGTATTTGTTCTGACCCTGTAGGAGTTTCCAAAAATCAACATATACAAGACGCAGTCTTAAAATGGTTGGGAAAGCAAGGTAGTGCTGTGAACTATAGCAAAGATAAGGTAGCTTATAAATATCAAAGTACTGAAAGTACTCATGGAGTCTGAACTTACATAGACTTACACAGCAACATGAAAAATGTAGTACTTTGGTCCGCATAAAAAATTCATGCGCGTCGAGCGAGCGACGGCTATGGAAAGTTTGCACGGTCTCCGAAAAGGGTATGGCTGTGAGCTCGAAGCTCGGGTATGTTAGTCCACAGATGCAAGGCACGTGGCTGAACACAATACACCTTCATTTTACCGCTGAGACACGCGTCTGCCAGTTTAGTTGAATGCGCTATTTTCTTTCTTTGTAAACAGGATGAAAATTGATATGAAATCAAGCTGTTATTTTATTCGTTTTAAAATTAAACACTCGAAAAGAAAGATCGTTTTATTGCAACAAAGCAACTTGTCTATTTATTCATACTGATTTCACGATGAAAATATTTTAGAAACAATCCGACGAAGCTATGTTATAAAGCTATAAATAGTGGAAACAATTTGTTGCATATTTACGTATAATAACTTGAGATGAGATCACTTCTACCATATGTTCTGAAGGTAGATAAGTACGCTCGCCAGATTTGCGCCGTAAACACAAGGTGTCAGTAATTTTTCATCATAAAATAGGCGAGAGCCCGGCTCTCTGGCGCCTGGCTGAGCGCGATCTGAAAATAAACTTCACATTTAGTCATTAATTGCGAACTGGCGGTGTAAACTTAAAGTGTATGTTATGGTATATAAAATTATTACGCTTCGATTGCGATTACAATCGGAATGTTAAATTTAAACAGGAAATAATGTTATATTGCTGGTTAAGATGCTATCACAGTTAGAGAATACCAACTTTGAAATTATGAGTGTCAATTCATATCTAACCTAGTATAATTTGTGAGGTTTTATTTGCGTGTTTTATCCGCAAATTAAAACACAAAACATGGTTTTTAATGGTTCAAGTATGTCAAATCTTTACTGATGACGATTTTTATGTCGGACAATTGAAATGTTTTTTTTTAGGTTTTTTTTTCATCAATAACTATGACATCTGTCAATGGCTGCGTACGTTTCTTCTGGTGACAAAGTTTTAAAATATTCATGAAATGTTAAGTTTTTACTCAATTCAAAAAGTATTTGTTGACTCAGAAAATTATTAAAATGCCAGGGCACGGTCATTAAAGTAAGTCCGATACTCGCGCTATCTAACAGGCCGCCAATATGTCTCTCTCCGGCGTCTGTTTATCACTTGTTTCCTTTGATGCAATCAGTTAAGGGTGTCGAAAAATGACGTTAACCAGTCTTGCACAGTGTTTAATAAATACACAAACTGAACAAATGCGATTTGTCGTTTCAATAACCGATTCAATTCACACCTACTTCGTTTAAGGCGAAATAAAGCGAGCTCTCCACTGTCGGCGCCCGAACGTCTACATAACTCCGCTTTACCTACACCGAGCTACCTAGTGTTTGATCAACGGTCGCAGTTAGGGCGACAAAAAACACTTGTGGTTTTTCACAGTTAATACACCATAAGGTAAGATATTTGCCAAATACTGTGAGGTTTGATTGGATAAAACGACTTAACAAGACGAGAGCACCCGTGAAATGGAAAATTAAATATTATCAGAGTGACTTGATTTATTTCAAACACGGTTTTATGTGTCGTATGGAGACATATGTCTGGATGAAAAACGTAAATGATGGTAATACATACGATCGTTATGGGACAGGTGCACAGTACATCACATTAAACTTGATAAATGGCCTTAAAAACCGCGTCAATAAAGGGCTCTTATTAATTGCGACTGTATTCGTTAAAAACCGTGTCATAACAAATAAATACTTTATCGTTTATAATAATATTGTCGCGAATAAGATGTATTATGTTTGAAAAGAAAATATATTCATTTATTGTTGTTGATAATGTAGCGTATCTGTAACAAGTGTTTGCGGACAAAATTTATATTTTGAATATACTTTTTGCGTTTATATAACATTTATTATCATTGATGAATACATAGTTCACTAAAGCAAATGTTGCATCATTATTTAGTCTTACTTGGGTATACATGTCATCAAGGAAAAATAGTTTTATTAACATGTTATGGCCGCAGTCCAAGGGTTACTTTCAGATACAATTCACTTAAATTACAGCGAAATGTGTTTAAAAAATAAATTTAAAAAATTAAATCCAAGGCCATTTCTTAAACCGAAATTATTGCAATTTCTTAAAATTGAAACTATATCATTTCTGTACGTCGAAATGAATATGATTATAAAATGCGTGATCCCGTGCAGCGTTGGTTGTAAATTGATTGCGTTGATAAATAAAGTGACACAGTGTTATGAACAATTATACACATATTTGAACAAGGATATTCATTGATAGTAATTTTTTATGGTTTAATTTTAAACCAACCAGCCGTTCATTTTGCCTATAAACTCGCTGTACACATAACCACATTGATATCTACTGTTTACATGGACTGTAACATTATACACGGTCCCGTGGCCCAATGGATAAGGCGCCTGACTACGAATCAGGAGATTGCAGGTTCGAGTCCTGCCGGGATCGATCTTTTTATTGAAAATTACTACAAAATATATTTGTACTTTTTTCATTAGGGTTTATTTAAGTCCCAGCTAGAGTCATTTTGCGACTTTTCCAGAGTTATTGGTTTGTGCAGGTTCCAACGGTTAACTTGGATATAAATCACCGACCTTCGGTAAGCTGGCTGGACAAGTTTCTCTGGTCCCAGTTGGAATTCGACCTCACAGTGGTGAATGACTAATGATTGCATGTCAGAGACCATAGCCCCAGACCACGGTGGACCCTACAATGTTTGTTATCTTTGTAATAGTCAGAATGTAATTCTTTTATAATTCAGTCTTACTATGATTAAATTTGTACCAGTTTGGCAAATGAAAAAATCTCCACATCTCTGTAAATTAAATGAAATTCTATGTCGATTAATAGAATATATTTTCATTTTCCAGTTTCACATAGAAAGTTGGGTCTAAACAATTCTCAACAAAACTTTATTAGAAATTACAATAAAAAACATATTAATAAAAAAGATCGATCCCGGCAGGACTCGAACCTGCAATCTCCTGATTCGTAGTCAGGCGCCTTATCCATTGGGCCACGGGACCATCTGGTATATCGGGTATAAGACGGGTAGAGTGTCTTCAGCTAATACGAAGGAAACCTGTTAATTTTCATGCAGAATAATAATTATACTGCATCAAGGACTTATATACATAAGTCCTTGGTATCATTTATCTGTTTCTGTCTAAAACAAAATTATATGTGAATCAATATGTGCAAGGACTTATATACAAAATGTATGTACATGTATGTGTGTAAGTCCTTGATATATGTGATGATAAAATGTTAGGAGCTGCTAATTTCTCTTTTTTTTTTGTATATAAGTCCTTGACTGCATGTAGTATATAACGAAGAACAGACTATGGGTGAATGTTCGCATCGGTTGAGTGACAAAAATAAATATTCAGTAATATAATATCGAAGTCCTAAATGACCTCTCACATTTTTAGAGGTGCTTGTGTTAGTATTCCGTATATTATCCTTGAGCGTTTTTTACGCTAATTAGTCAATTATCACCTATATAAAATGTTTAAAGTAGCTGTTTTATTATCGTTAAATTGTTGTTTAATTATCGATTCAAGACAATTACGACACACATCCTAATGTTAACACCTGAGTATTTTACTTTAAGATCAAGTAAGAATTTAACAGAAAATAACGATCATGTCTTCATGATTGTTCTTAACTACGAAATCTTGTTAGCATCATCGCCCTGACCAGGACACAATGCTATGTTCCATATAAACTTTGAGTTTTCGAGGGCCCGTTACGCCGAAAAGTCAATGGCAAGAACAGGGTTCCTTACTTATTCGCTATTAAGAATATTTTGTTAATTCCTATATGTTTACTCACAATATTTCTGAAATTCTACACATGTTAGGAAATGTATAAACAAAACTAATTATCTATATTATACCTTTGCCTCGTATATCTATTTTTCAAACACCTTAATTACAAAAAGAATGTCAAATATCTATAACAAACAATACTTTATGGTGGAAATTACTGAACATGGTTATAGATTTACCCTTTATTCGTTTTTGTATCTAGTGCAAAATGCAGGTGATGCGAGTTAGTTTCATTTCCATCACATATGGTTCCAATATAATACGATTTACTTGACTTTTGTTTTTCCAATATTTTCAGCATTATGGCTAATTTCTATTCAATATGCCAGATGTTTCATACGCGATATAATGTTTTTGTTCCAATCTTCTGAGAAATATTCCATGCCTCATTGTACCAGCTTCGCTCACGCACCTGGGTTTGGCAGACGACAAAGGGAAATTGGTCGGCTGCTAATGCAGATTCTGTAGAAGGAGGCGGGAAACGGCGCATTTATTTGCAGCGAACCGATGTGATATTAAAGAAAAAATAAACGAAAAAACACCAGTGTTGTTGTTTAAGATTTCTCTGTAATTTGATTGACGAAAGTCGAGAATCGGAAATGTTCGCGTAGTATCCTCGGTGCTTTCATAAATCATATTTTTTCTCAACATAATTAGGCTTTTGTAACAAATCTGGATAATATTCCACAATGCTTGGTATGTTCCCCTGGAAACGACGTGTTCTGATTTTCAAAAGTGGTTGCTGAAAGTTTGCCATTGTTTTCTACGGTGTTCCGTTCAGGCCCCGTACCATGACTTCATTGCACAATAGTGTTACCCCTAAATGTGTCAGGTCTAGCTCGTTGGGATTATAACTCCTAGCGGCGAGGGGCTGCTAGTGATTGCTAGCCAGAGACCACATGAAAATTAGTTCATGAAACTTGTTTTCGTAGACTGCACTCTACTTCATACACATATCACACTTTGGAATGTAAAAAAAGTGATAAATAATCACTGCTTATATTTCGAATAAGATCGTGTCGGCTAAACACATCCTCGTAGGATATACAAAAAGGCGCAACATAACAGAGCTTATACTACTAGTAAAAAAGGCGCAACATAACAGAGCTTATACTACTAGTAAAAAAGGCGCAACATAACAGAGCTTATACTACTAGTAAAAAAGGCGCAACATAACAGAGCTTATACTACTAGTAAAAACGGCGCAACATAACAGAGCTTATACTACTAGTAATCAGTTTGATCGTCACGTGTTAATGTCGGAGAAAGACTTTGTAACAAATTGAGTCGATATAGAAACGAACACTGTATTGCTTGGCATACAATCAACAGACGATAAAGCAAACGTTAACACCTGTATAATCATACATCGTACATGATTCTAGCATAAAAACGACGATAACGCTGATGCTGACTGAGAAATCAGTAAACAATAACTTGGCTTCGATCGTTCGTCATATTATAAAGAGAAAATATCAATAACAGGCCACGGTAACATGACTAGGACTTAGCTGTACAATGGATCATAAGTATACATTAAGTCCAAAACGTCCACCTTTTAAAACTGGATTCTGGGATGAATCCAATAAAGTGAGTTATTTATCAGGTTTTACTAATGACAATGCATGTACTACTTACGATCGATCTACACAATGAAATTGAGTGTTAGTTTAAACATATTTATTCCAAGTCATTCGCAAGTACATGATGAAACAAAACATATACAAAATGTATATATATATATATATTATATAAGGAAAGGATTAGAACGAAAGACAAAGACTTATATAATTCTTCTCCTTAAATTGAGTGTTCATTGTATTAAAGTTTTGGATTAAAATATACATGCAAACACGTGAAAAAAGGACATCCATGGGAAAGACAAAAGGTGACCATCGTTAACAGGTGGCCTTCATCCGAAGATAATTTTGTTCTAAATAATAATGTTTTTTTTAAAAGAATGACCTCTATTCACAGGGTAGCCGTTATTCGGATTTGCCCGCAAACACAGGTCTGACTGTATATTAAAAGTCCACTTGCAAATCAATGTTCAATGATTTTGTATTCGCTGCATACGCAGAAAAATACAGTATTACCAGTGACTTCCGAACGAGTTACAGTGGAAATGAAAAAAAAAACCTGATTTTCATATACTTCCCGTTAAAGTACATGTACTACAAAAAAGATAGTTCAAAAGGTTGCTAATTTGCTTATTTGGAAACATTATTGAACTTTTTTGTGTAGCTTGTATTTCTTTTTTTAAATGAAGAAAGACCAATGTCGTATATATATTTGTCATAGTAGTGCCGTAAAATAAAAGATGGACGTTTAGAAATTCGGTTCAGTGTTTTTGCGGAATAACCAAATGTAACATGTCCGGAACTAATACATCGGAATCTACATTGTTTGTCAATTAATCTGTTAATTGGTCAATCTTGTTTTGCAATGAATATTCTAGATCTCGAATTTAATTTCCTTGACAAGTATACACAGTTAAACCTCAGTGTAAAGACCACTAATGGACCTTTTAGACCGGTCTTAATAATAAGGTGGTTTGAATAGGCGAGAGAAATACTAATGTGTACAGGTTCTTGATAAAAGAATTAGGTAGGTTGGCCGCAAAACCTTTCGCATTTATAAGGTATATTCGTCACCAAATAGTTCGTACTTTGGATTTTGCTGTTGGAGACTTTAGGGTTGCCCTAACATATATGTTTGGTCGGATAACCGGATCACGGCAGTATTTTCATGGGTTTTACGAAGCTGAACTCTTGAAGAAATATTGAAGACCGGTCCAAGAATAAGTGATTGTTGAAATAAAGATTGTTGTAATATTGAGGTGATCACCCAGAGAGGTTTCGCAGTATTTGGATTTTTAAACTTCAGCTTCAACGCCATTTAGACATCTACTGAAGAAGGAACTGTTGTCGAATTGACCGACAAGTTACCATCCAGGGTCAGCCCATTTTTTACTTTTTTGGGGAACAGGTATCGGGTCCCTTTGATGGGGGAAATTCGCATCATACAAAGCTAAATTTGGGATTTTTTTTCTCTCAGTGGGAAAATAATTATATACTTTTTTACTTTGGGAAAGGCGAAAAATACCGGACCCAAAAAATGGCATAAAATGGGCCTGAGGAGTTTCTGTAAAAATTACCATGTAATTGTATTTTTGCAAAATCTTCTTAAATCAATTTTGTCTATTAGACTGTGCACATCTTCTTAACACTCTTAAAACGTCATACTACGCCAAGTAGCGATGACTCATTCAAAAACAAGAAAAGTAATTTAATTTCAAATTTTATAGCTAATTAAACAAGATATGATGTTTAGCATCCTCGATGAATGTTACAGCAGTAAACGATGAATTTCTCATCACGTGACAGGTGCTGAAGAAATTGATGATTACTAAAAATGTTTGTAATTTACATTAATATTTGATTGCCAACAAAATGGGCAACCTATGAGCATGCAGATAACGAAGAAAACTGGAGAGAAAATACAGCTGGTCGAGTATTTCCTTCTCTGAAATGTTCGCGCAAAATCTGGGCCTTCTTTTACAAAAACACGTCTTACCTAAGATAGAAGTTTTAAAAACATTAAATCTTGTAGCCCCTATTTGTAAACAAAATGAGTTTTTATACCATTGATTGGGGTTTTGTGTGGAGGAGTCTATTTTGTCAATAGTTGTAAAGATTTTGAAGCTTAAAAACTGTCAATATATGTTCATGAAACAGGCCACTTTGTCGTGTCTTGAATTTAATGAGCTCGTGAGAAAAAACAACAACAATTTTTAACACCATCATTCACGAATTTACTTTGAAATTGATGAAATGCTATTAATGCAACAATACTAAGTATATATTTATACAGTAAACAAGGTAAATGTTAACTCGAACATAGAGTGATATGAGCGTAATTGATACGTTTGTTTCTGGATGTTGTGTCGGGGCTTTTTTATTCTTGGGAGCGTGTGGAAAGGTAACAAAAGCTAAAAAAATGGGTGTGCTAGTCCTCAGGCCTAATAAAAAGTCCAGGATCGCGGTTTTATCTTGTGGAACTTGGTAGATGTGTTTGGTGACATCACGAGGCGACATGTGATCATCAGTGACTCAATTACAATTTCCGATTTTGTTCAGGTTCTCTGAGTAAGTGACTTTTTAATGAAGTCGTCGGTTCCTTCATAAAATAAAAACAAACGAGACATGCTGGCATCAGAAACTGACATTTAAACTATGCCACGAGTATTTATAAAATAACTTCAGAAAAAAAACTGAACTGTATTTGGGCAACGAATTTTCGGCACAATCAGCAAGTATGAAATGTAACTCACGCTTTCAGTTCACATTACCAATTAAGCGCGCAGTGGTTATTGCCCATGTCAATTTAATTTATCAGTTGAAGGGAAACAATTTCGAATCAATAATATATGTACGCACGCGCCATGATAAATTATCTCCCTTACTACAGAATTGGCTCGGAGCTGTCTTTCAAATGAGTGACCCTGCTGCCAATGAAGGTAATCTAAAATAGTATAAATATCAGTTTTACTGAAGGCAGGGCAGGACAGGACGGACATGACTGTGGAAAATAACTACTAAAAGGCAGTATAGGCACAAAAATGATGGCGCACGAGAAAATCGTTTTGTAAGGTTCCATCTTTCAGTACGGTACGGTTACCGAGTTTTACTTTCTCCGATGTGAAGGGAGACAACCACAGTCACTTTTTTGAGATGCTACTTACTTTACACTAGATTATTCGTCTAAAAATGTCGGCACGGGTGTAAGATGTGTCACTGTATGGGTATTTTTATTCCACTCGGCCCTTTGCAGTGTTCGAACTACCGTAACTTTTAAAAGCATTTAGACCGAATTATTATCTATTTTGTATAAACTTGTGTGTCATTGTGTCAATCTGCATGAAGTTTAACTGTTACCAGTTAAGCTAGTCCAACTAATTAGACTGCTTTTTGACGGCGAGACATTTTTTCGAATTCGTTCACGAAAATTGGCCAACCGGAAAGCCAAATTAGTAGGCCTTCAGTTAAGCATGCAGTGGTTATTGCCCTTGTCAATTTAGGTTATCAATTAAAGGAAACAATTTAGAATCAATGATATGTACAAAACTACAGAATACCTGATAATGGTGGAATTTGAATAAAGTATTACTTCAATACATTGAAGCTAGCTTGTATAGGTACATTGCAGCTGGTAAAGAATTTAAACATTGATACCAGCCCTTTTTTTATTGTTTTAGAGAACAGGTATCGGGTCCCATTGTTTGTGGGAAATTTGCATTGTGAAACATACACTAAACTTGGGATTTTTTAAAGACTTGAGTACTTTTGTTTGGTAGCATCTTGAAAGACTTGAATGATGTTTTTTTAATTATGGGGAAATTTTTCTCTCGGTGAGGAAAAATATATACTTTTTACTTGAGGAATGCGGTAGAATACTGCACCCAAAAATGGCATAAAATTTAAATTTTTAGTAGTGTTAATCATCTGCATTGATAAGTTGGTGACATTTTTATGAGACCTATTAAATTACTCCCTTGTACTGTTATCAGGGTGAAGATTTTCTTATTTAAACAATTAAATCAACATAGATGCATAGACTCCTTCGGGTACATGAAGATTATGCGAACTCACAGCTTTATCAAAGGTTAAGAAACCAAGGTTTGCAAGATTGTAAGATAACAATTAGTTTTATACACTTACCAGTAATTTCATCATGGCCGACGTAAGTAAATACTTTGATACATACAATTTCTGCACTTACTTTAGTTTGGTTGTATCATCCATTTTTTTCATTTATTAAGTATAACTTGCTTGTGATTAGAGAATGTTTGTCTTAAATTCAGTATTCACAGTGTTTTTAACTTAAAGGGGCATACCCTACAACTGACGAACATTCTGTGAAAGTGTAAAAATGTGTTAGATGTATATGTAAAACAATATATAAAAGATAATTGCAGGAATTAAGAACATGGGTTATAAAATTACTAGTTTAGGTACTAGCCGCAAAAAACATAGCTATGAATAATAAATCAGTTCCACCCAAAAATTTCCATGACTAAATGTATGTGTCACAAATACATATTTTTTATGATTTTATTTTTAATTGGATGAATTTTTGCCTGAAACTTTCTTCGTCGGCTTTTTTCTTTACAAGCTTCTAATTTATTATCATTTTGCCTTAATTCTAAATGCACCTAGTTGTAGGGTATGCCCCTTTAAACTTCGCACCACTAGCTAAATCAAGGTTATGTGGTGAAAATGTCTGAAGACCCCAGGCACACAACTGGGTAGAAACTTTGACCTTCTATAAACTAGCTTCTTCACATGTAAAATTTGGTCTGAACTCACAGATGTGAGGGGCTAGTATTAAGTATTCATGTATTCAGAGACGATAACCACTCTACCCTAGAAGCCTGTAAATTCAGTATTCACCCCACAAAACTAATAAGTTGTGCTGCATTAAGAATAAATGTCCAAGATGTTACCACAGGCAATGCAGTGAACAAACTATTGGACAATATTGACCAAATCAGCTGATTGACTAGTAATAATTGTTATATATATTTAATAAAAATTATGTATTTAATAAAAATTGTGTATTTTTATCATGAACTACATTATAGACAAAGTCATATCAAATGATTGTGATTTCTTCATTTGTTTAGATTTCAACATTTCGTGTGAAGGAGTTGATAGTTGCACCTTTTACACCTTTCAATCCAGATGGGTAAGTACAAATTAAGGGATTTCTCAATTAAACGCTTTATTGACCCTCATATTGACAAATGAACACTGTTGAAATTGGCTTTAAATTTGAGACAAAGCTTTGTAAATAAAGACTTAGCCAACAAGCCAACAATCATATCATGCAGTGTTCTCAATAAGTTTGTGGCCAAAAGCTAGACTAACAGATGTGCTAGGGGGGGGGGGGGGTCCGGGCATTTTCTAGCAATATTTTATAAACTTTTGAGATTCCTAACCGGCTCAATCACATTTTAAGCGGCTAAATAGGCCTGCAGCCTGCTGTTATTGAGAACCCTGCATACGACATCCAAGAGACAGGGATGGATCGGTGGTCTAGTGGTAACACACTGGACTACTACATGAAAGGTGGTGGGTTCGAATCTTGACTCCGCTTTTAACTAATTCAGCGGGTTTTTTCAGTGTCCCAATCTGAACTACTGAGCCAAGCAGGGATAAAAATGTCTGTTGTCCTTCATCTCCTTTCCCCTTTCTCTGGGGCAGCTTTGAAATGACCATAGCTATCAAACAGGCTGTTAAACAACAGAAAAACAGAGTTACAGATCAAATGCTCATCTTCAAAATACTGATACATAGCCACGAGTTCAGAGCTCTATAATTGCTTCATATTCCTTCCCTGACTTAACCACATAAAAGAGAGCGAAACTGAAAATGTCATATGCAAACAAAATAGGGTTTTTGAAGGGATTGTGGATGGTACTCGGGTAATCACAAATCAGATTGAAAAATGGAGTATGAAAAATTGTCGTTACTGAGATTTGTGGTTTGTTTACAAAAAGTGTATTATTTCTTCTTAAAAATCCCTTAATCTGATTTTGCATTGTCTCATCAGGGAATACTCTGTTGGCTATGAAGTCTAACAGGTTTTTAGAGATTGGGTAACAGTTATAAACCAACAAAATAATGCTGGTTAATCCATTTGAATGGGAGTATTTATAAATAGAAGCCTTAGAACTTGTATATATTGTTTTATTTCATCATTTTTAAAGAACATCAAATTTCACTGGCTTTAATACTGCAATGTATAAGTTTAAAGTCCTATAAACTTATAGAATTATTGGTCATAATATTTTTTGTTTGTCCTATAACAGATGAATCCGGTGTGTTTTCCTACTGTGCATGCTTTATAGCAAGAAAAATTGTTTCCGAAATCACCATCATATTTTTTTCAATATCATTGAAAAAAATACTATTGATAGAATAGCTGTGTTTTCCCGAAGTCATGTTATGCACACTGCGTAAAGTGACGTCACGCGCTCTATATATTTCAAGTTTACAAAAGCAAAAATTACAGCTAGATGAGTGTTTTAAGAAGAAAAAGGGCTCGTTTCATCGGTTATTATTATCTTGGGATAATATCAGCCATTGCTTGTTTTTTTTTTTCATCTTTTATATAGCAAAATGCTCATGGGGCTTTAAGATGAGTTACTTGATAAAGGGTTCATAATTTGATATGCCGATCGTGTTAAGTCGTGGATCACCACTTACATTACGATCCACAGCCCTAATTGTGAAATCAAGGAAATTCGATGTTCTTTTGTTTTATGCCAAGTTATTTCTTATTTCAGGGAGATTAATTTCTCTATAATTGAAAAGTATGCAGATTATCTTGTCAGCACAAACTTCACCGGAATATTCAGTAAGTTGTATAATTTTATTTCATAATTATTTTATTCATGAGGTTACAGTTTTGTTGTCAATCCCTTCCCCCGCTGCTCTGCTAGTAAGTAATTCATGTGGAAAAGTTGGCGGTGTCTTGTGGAGAACAAGGTAAGTACTGGAGCAAATTCCAGGAAATCTGGTAAGGTGAGTTATTAGCCGATATTTGTGTATTACATTGTAGAGGACTTCCATGGTTCAGTAGTTAAGATCTCTGACTAATTATCACTTGACACTCAGCACTGAGTTCAAAACCTACCCAGGATCAGGCAAGTTTCACACATGTGAGGAACCTATCTACTAGTTAGCTTACAGAAAGCCAAGGAAGAAAACTGCAAAAAAGTTGTTAACTGACCCTTGCTGTTAGTGCGATGTTGACCGGCCTCCGTGGTCAAGTGGTTAAGGTTGTCAACTAAAAGTCACTGTTAGAGGGTCGTGGTTTCGATCCCCGGTACGGACCATATCTCTTTATGTGAGAAAGTAGGCAGTTGCTTAAGGAGGATGGGAGTCTGGTACTGGTTCTTCCCAGGAACGATAGTTAGGTGAACTATCCGCCTCGTATGACTGACTGTTTAAAAGGGGCGTAAAACTCGATATAAACAAAAAAAACAAACAATATAAACATAGTGCGATGTTGAACTTCTGTCTAAAATGTTATGGGATTGAATAAACATATATGATTTTTGTCAATATTTCAGTAAATGGATCATTAGCGGAAGGCTTATCTCTGACTTTGGGAGAAAGAAAACAACTTACGGAAGCCTGGTTCAAGGCAGTTAAAGGAAGACTTGAAGTTATTGTACATGTTGGAACCAACTGTATCAAGGACAGTCAAGACCTGGTATGTTGTCATTTTAGTCCAGTATCAAAATGTTCCCTGTAAATAATGTTGTAAATTTAAAATTAAAAATTTTGCTAATATAACACCTTCATTTCTCATTAAGTGATTTAAGACAATGTTTATGATGGTGGTATAAGCAATGTATCACACCAGTTTTCATAAAAACATTTTTAAGCACCAGACATTCGGTCCAGTGAAAATGCAAATCTAAATGAACCAAATGAACCTTTAGTGGACCAAAAAGAGTACGTACAAAATTTCACATAAATTTGGTTAAAACCATATTTTTCGAGATTGATTAAAATATTTCTTTTTTTTCTGAAACATGGTCTATCACTGAAAAATTTACTAGACCGTCGGACTGCTGAGCTTTTTAAATTTACTGGATCAATGGCCATTTTGGTCCGGGGCAAAATTCGAAGACTGTCACACTTATGAAAACTACAAAGATATTATAGGAAAATTAAATTGATTAAATAAACCACTATATAGTTATCTAGAACTATATATAGCCAATACATGCATGAATCAATCACTTGTAGTTGAAACTATGACGACCCATGATACAATATTTCAATGGAATTTAAATGTTTTGCTATTACAGAGTCGCCATGCTGAAGCAACAGGTGTTACAGCCATTGCTGCCCTCTCACCAAGTTACTACAAGCCAGAAAGTGAAGGTAATGACTCTCACTTATAATGGGGCGCGGGTTCAAGCTCCGCTACCAACCATGTCTCTTTATGTGAGAAAGTAGACAGTTGCTTATGGAGGATGGGAGTCTAGTACTGGTCCTTCCCAGGAACTATGGTTAGTTGAACTGTCTGCCTCATATGACTCTGACTGTTGAAAAGGGGTGTAAAACTTGATTTAAACAAAACAAAAGAAGGTAATTTTTCACTATGTCTATGTACAAGTTGCCAGTCATCATTACATTATGATACATAATGTAAACAATCCCAAAGATTCAAACACTCACTTTGGTAAACTTCATATCAAAATGAACTTTGTATGCCATTAACTGACTTATTGACTGGACCCATGCAAAGGTGGTCACTGTGGCCCAGTGGTAGGTGTGCTCACAGAAGTTGTAGCCTGGTGATCTAGATTTGAATCCTGGTCACAGGAGGTGTTACCCTTCCATGAAAAATTGAAAATACTGACTAGAATATAGCCAAGGGAAAATGAATAGGTGAACTAGCCGCTGTATAACTGTATAACTGAAATATTGTTGAAAAAGGCATCAAACTAAGTGAAACAAATGGACAGTCACATACAAAACAAGACTGGGAAAAGTACAGTAAAACTTGGTTATAGTGATCTCAGATGTGGTGAAGTATCAATTATTGTGAAATTAATATTTGCCCTAATCCAACCCTTTCTTTATTTCAATGCAGGGATTTTTGGGGGGTGATTTTATAGCCGAATTTGGTCATATTCCCAATGGAAAATAGTATCTTTTTTTCCCAATTCACAGACAAAAATTACCAATCTCCCCCCAAAAAAAGAAAAATTATTATATAAGTTCATTAACATCACTATTGGTAGTAAATACCTTATTCTACTACTGTTCTATAGGAGAATAAGAAGAATAAGTTAAACATTGTAAAATTGTAGTTATACATTTTTTCCTAATTTTGATTAAAACACTACAAAAATACCCAAGGATATGGGTCATATTCCCAAAATGCCAAAAAAAAAACCTGCAATGTTATGGATATATAGTTAAAACTTAAAATGCATAAAATTTTCTTGGAATCAAAGTAAATGTTTAGGTTCCAATGAATTTATTATATAGGTTAGTTTGGTGGAGTACATAGGAATACATGCCAAAGTTGGGTGGGTCAGTGAAGGGTAAACTGAAATAGCCATGGTTGTGGTCCTGTGTTAAATGTGCTGGACTGGTAACCCAGAGATCCGGGTTCAATACCTGAATGCAGCAGGTCATATCCTTCATTAAAATTAGACAAAAATGCTGATTTTCCTCCACATGTGGAGAAACTGCCTGTTTCTTGTGAAAGGTAAAGTTAGAACTGGTTCAAATACTCTCCAGGAAAACTTGAATCTGTCGCTGTATATAACTGAATATTTGTTGAAAAATGGCGTTAAACCCAAATAAATAGATAGAAGGATGAACTGAAAGAATTTGAATAGTTTCTTTACGATAAATCAGACTTTGAATGAATAGTCACGTTGAATTTTTGACTTGTCAGAAATATGTACTGAAAGATATGCAATGTGGAGTTTGTGAAATATTTTACTGATAAATCTATTCAAATGTTATACTTTGTAATGTAGTATTTATCCTATAAATGCCTGATATTCAACCATTTTTGTTGTAGAGGTGCTGGTAGAGGTCATGAAGGAGATAGCATCAGCTGCACCAAAGACGCCATTTTATTATTACGATATCAACTTTATAACTGGACTTTACAGTAAGAATGTTTTTCATTGTAACAATAAGACTATGATAAAAATAACCTTCTATAAATACTGCAGCAGCAGCAACTATGATGACCATGTTCGACACTGCTCCAGAGTCAGTTCATGTACATTAATGTAAGAAGAAGAAGAAAACCATTGCCCCTATCAGCTCATACTATTAATTGTTCATTTGCTGAACAGAAATCTGCTAATCAATCAGTAGTCATTGGATTTCAAAAAACACCATCATTTATCAATAGAATGATAAATGATCATGTGTCTGGTTACATGACGACAAACTAGGACTGGTATATATAAATAGATCGCTAAATTTTTCATTTCATTTCATTTTCTAAACATACTTTGGCGAAAGTTCTACATTGAGTATAAATCTGTTGTCAAAATAATGCTTGTTCGCACATAGTTCATATATCATTAAAAACTGTGAAGTACACAACGATTTTGTTAATGCAGTAAATGCTGAAAAATTTATGGAGATGGCAAAGAAAGAGATTCCTACACTGAGAGGTCTAAAAAATTCATCACGGGAATTACCTGATGCTCACAATGTTACCCGAGTCGAAGATTGCCAGGTTTTGATAGGAACAGATGTGGTAAATATATTATCTGACACATATATATAGTCAAACCTATGGATTTATTTTGAATGACCTCCAAATAAAGATTTCCTGTCAATAAAGGCCACATTACCTGTCAACAAAGCCCCACATTACCTGTCAATAAAGCCACATTACCTGTCAATAAAGCCCCACATTACCTGTCAATAAAGGTCACATTACCTGTCAATAAAGGCCACATTATGTCTATCCTGAGGATGATCTCTGGTAGCCTTTACTCTGAGGTCATTTTGATCTGAATATAATGAATGACAATTAAAAGAATAAAGGTCAAGGTCACCTGTAGTGGCATTGTATTAAAAACACAACTTGTTCTTTCTTGTGTCTATTTTGGAAAACACACATATTTTACCCAGTGAAAATTTTATTAAAAACCAAGTATGCATTATTCCCCTTATTAGCTCACCAGAGCACAAAGTGATCACATGCTGTCTGTCGTCCGTGCATGCATGTGTCAGTGAATCAACAATTGCTGTAAACAACATCTCCTTCTTAACCAGTAGGCCAATTACAACGAAACTTTACATGGATGTTCCTTGCATGAAGCTCTACCAATGTTAAAAAAATTAATTTCATAGGAAAAACTTAAAAAATCTTCTCGTCCAAAACCACAGGGCCTAGAGCATACATATTTTGTATGTGTCATTGTCTGGTAGACATCTACCAAGTTTGCCCAAATTATTGCCCTAGGAGCAAAATTGGCCCTGCCCTCGGGTCACTTAATTTTATATGAGCTCATGATAATTTTCTCTCAGAGTCTTTTTATCTGGTGAGTGGTACAGGGCCAACATGGCCCTTTGTTTGTAATACTTTTTATCCTATACATTGTACTTAAAAAGCTAATAATATTATCTCTGTAGTGTTTGTAATATAGTTACTGTATTTAATAAATTTGTCCTATTCCCTTTACAGCAATACCTAAGTTGTCTGATCCTTGGTATGCCAGGAGTGGTGACTGCGTCCTTTTTAGGTAATATTAACTCTGACATGAGGGCAGCCTTTGACTCCGGGGATATTAAAGGAGCAAGAGATGTACAGGTAAGACTACAGGATCACACAGAAATCATGCTCTACATCTTTTATATCATGCAGATTGAGACTTCATAATAATAATTTTTCGAAGAGCTTAACTTTTTCACAAACCATCCATTAAAAAAGAACATTTGTGTAATTAAATTGCACAATAACCAGCACGGTGATATTCAAATACATTTATAAAAGTCATTTATATTTTATTCTCCAGGATATTGCAAGTAAAATCAACAGCATAAGGCAAAACTATGGAGGTATGTACGTTACTTGTTTGTATTTATTTCTACTGCATTTAAGATAAATAATTTTCTTCAGTTGATTGTTGAAGTTTGTCAAATAACCTACTATAGTTAGGTCTCCCACTTAGAGGGGGCGGGGGGACCTAATGATTTTACTCTTGTTGGTTGGTTTTTCTGTCCATATTTGTGTCCAGGCCACAGCTTGGACATCTCTTGGTCAATTGTAAAATAACTTAGCACAATTACTCACCAACATCAGACAATGTTTTGCATGCAACTTTCCCAGGTTTAAAATCATGGTCATGTCACCAATGGCTAACTAACAGTCCAGAGTACAGCTGAAGTGGGAGAGACATACATCATAACATTTAGTTTTATATTTTATTTCAAGATTAGATGCCCATGGCAAATGATCAAAATAACTAATACTTTAAGTACAGGCAAATGTGTGTTAGCAGCCAACACCGAAAAAGGCCTCCCTTTGAAAAAAGGCTATTCTAAAAACCGACATTGGTATTTTAGACCAAATTGACCTCTGAATATGGTAAATGTTACCTGTAATTAAATACCACATTATGTTTTCTCAAGGGTGGCCTTTGTTCACAGGTTTGACTGTATATGGACATTTGTGTGACTTTTATATAATTTAAGGATCTGCATGCCATTTACTTACTTTAAAAATTCAATAAGACAACAAACTATACAAAATTATTAAAATTCAAAAGTAAGCATTGCTTTAATTATTCTAAACCTCTTTTATTTTTTCTTCTTTCCTTTTGTTTCAGGAGGAATAAATGTTGCTAAAAGCATTTTTAAAATCTTGAGTGGAATAGATGCTGGACCAGTGCGTCTGCCATTAAGACAATTGACTCCAGACCAGTTTGAAAATATGCAGAAAGATTTTGTCGCTGCTGGACTGGCAGATGTCGCTAAACCCAGAGAACAATAGCTTCAAAATACTGGAACTCGTGATAATGCAAAACAAACTTTTAACTGTATTCATTATGCTCGTCAGTTCTTACTGCACCATCACAGTTTTTAAAAAAAAATTCAGTTCTTGTATATACTGTGAATTTGTTGGATTAATTATTGTGCAGAGTTTAAACGCAAATGATACTTTTTTCCAATTAATGCAATCATTAGACTATAATGCGTTCATGAATGACAATGTTTGTTTTGATGGACAAAATAAAACTCTGGTTCATGTGGAAGCTTTTTTTGTGTCTTTTTTAAATATATAACAGCATACATGTAATTATACAATTGTATACTTTGCACCTACAGATTAACTGATAAACATTTAAGAAAAATTTTCTCATAAAGTAAATTTTCACATATTCACATACATGCAGTTATCATTGGTTCGTGTGAAACCAGACTGCTTGTTGACTTTATTTATCTTACTATATCAAGATATTGTCATACAGCAGTCAAAGGTCAAGGTTTTAGTTCTTATTAAGACCTGGATTAGAAGTCTTAAGAGGACGCTTCTTGATATCAAATTAAAGTACAGTCGAACCAGCCTAACTTGAATAAAGCCCTCCCCCCCCCCCCAGTCCCCAAGAATAGAGGCAGTCTGTAAACAACACACTCTTTTATCTAATATCCATTTAAGGCCGTAAAATCCCTATATAACGACCAACAGTCAGTCAGATCTTAGCATACCATTAGACATAATATTGTTTTCTTAGATGATTAAAATGGGATTATGTACATCAATTTAAAAATAGCCACTTGGATGTATATTTTGACCTCTTATGTTAATTACCTTGTTGTTGGCCGGGATTTAGAGGTGACCGCTATCCGGAAGTTTCTTTAAGAGTTAAAAGCAAAGGGAACATTTTTTTGACTGATGGTAAAATGTGACTGGGACTGAGAGGTTACCTTATGCAGTAATAGACCAAATAAATGCTGTACTATTTCTCAGCACCATTCCGATACTGGTACTCTTATACAATGTAACACAACTACTGTAGTACTTCGGGTAACATACTTTTGTCCCATAGATGTATATGTACTTTAGTCTATTGATATTTGACCATTTTGGTACAGCAAGTGTGGCAATCATGACTTTGTCATAATCCTGGACTAATGGAATCGTTTTCATTTGTAAGCAAAGTGACTTATTATACCCTGCATACGAAGTTTGATAGGGGGTATATTGGAGTCACTCTATCGGTCGGTCTGTCTGTCTGCATACAATATCACAGGTTTGTGGAGCAAACTACTTCTACATACCATAAGCGTCAAATATGTCCTCACCATGAAGTGTAGATGTGTGAGACACAATTCCCATGCCCTGTGATTTACACATTCCAGAGTTATGCACCCTTGAACTTAGCCATATAAGTTTACTATCACATTCTTAGTGTCAAAGCGGCGGCGGGGTATAATCTTAGTCACTTCTCCGACAAAGCTCTAGTTTTATAATTAGGTTTTAATGCAGATTAGGATGAATAGTTTGCATGATGGGTAGACTGACATAGTTTTTATCAAAACTAGGCTATCATTGGGTTCAGTTCTGTGTTTAATTTTGACCTAACAACATGAGTGAGGTAAGACCATAATTATTTTTATTAAAGTTTCATAATAATTGTGTAGTTATCTTAATTAATTTGTCCAGATGCTAGTTTTCAGCATAATTCCAGTAATAGGATGTTAGGAAGTTAACCCAACCGGTGTTCCTTTATTCAGCACCAGTGCTAACGTTGTTCTCCGCAAGTAACAGTTAATGTCAATTTCTCCACATAGACCACTTGAATCAACGTTGAAGGATGGATAGCTTTGGACATAATGTCTTCATCCAAATGTGCCGCATGCCTGCTGGACTCAAACTCACGAATCTTAAATTGTGTCATGTAACAGCAAAAATTACCACTTCCAAATACGATTATGGTATTACGTGGTACGTACCATCACTAGACAGCCTAAAGACACAAGTAGCTGTTATTTTTTTATGATACAAATGTAATTACATCATGTACAACATTGTATGTACATGTATGTTTTGAATATCCAATTCATGACTTACACTGGCTATGATAATTGTAAAACATTGTTGTGTGAATGTACAAATTATTTATCAATTGATTGAGAAGGTTACGTTTTGTTTGTTTTACAGTTAAAAGATTTCAGAGTGAAGGGGCAGATATGTGCTCCTTTCACTCCTATGGATGACCAGGGGTATGTCAAAGTTCATTGTTTGATACAAAACATAATTTTACAAGCTAGCCAAAAAAGCTTTATTTGAATCACATCGAAAAATTAAAGCATAGCAAAGTCGTATCACTTGACATGATATTGTATATGTTATCTTACAGAGAAATTTCTGGTCCAATATATCTGATAGTGTATTATAAACAATTTCCCAATTTAATAGCATTTGTTTTGAATACAGAATTTAACAACAATTAAACCAGTGTTAGCGCCCATCTCTGAATAAAAACCACCCAGTGAATAAAGATGTTCTTTTAAAACCGTCATTGATTATTTAGAACAATTTGACCTCTAAATAAAGGCCACCTGTCAATAAAGACCATATAATGGCCTTTGTTGACAGGTTTGATTGTAAAGGTATTGTTTCAACATTTTTTCTGAAATTAGTTTATAAATTATGGCAATAATTTCTCCAATTTACATTTTCCTTCTTTCAGAGAAATCAGATATTCTTTCATCAAGGACTATGCCAACTATTTGGCGAGTGTACACTTTACTGGTGTATTTAGTAAGTTGGATTTAATTTTTACATGTCCATACACAGGTACTTGAAAAAAATTTTTTACCATATTTTGGCCGTATAGGCTACATATATATAATAAAATTTTATTATATATATGTACATGTAGCCTATACGGCCAAAATATAGTAAAAAAAATTGTGTCATGTACCTGTTTGTCCATATAAACAGAGAGAAAGATAGCAATAGAGGAGGGAGGGAGAGAGAGAGAGAGAGAGAGAGGGTGGGAGGAGAAAGAAGAGATCAAGAGAGGGGCTGGGGCATGAAGTGGTAGCAGTCTTTGAATTAATTTTTATGACTGGTTGCCTGATGATATACTTTATGAAGAAAACTCTCTAAAAGTAGGTTGTTCCCAAAAGAAAAAATCTTTTCGGGCAGGGGGCAACCCACTAATTCGAAGACTTTGGTAGTCGTTTAAGTTGATATTTATGTGTAATATAACTATTTGTTTTGTAACGGTATACATACCCTTTACGTCTAAAACAGTTTTAAGGTCAACCTACTGGCATAATTTCTCTTATACAATGGAACACAGTTGTATAGAATTCGTGGGAACATGCATGCTCACTTTATTATATTCATATTCTGCTCTATCAATTGTATGTAAATATAGGAGGACATTGTTGGGGTCGTACATGGCTGGTATAATTACTTTACTATATCAAATGGTTACTATGTCTGTTTCACTATACAACTATATTTTTACAGGAGAAGTTTAATCAAATTAGACATCTTGATATTAACACATTTCCAATTGAGATACTTTGATGATAGATAATGACGTCATACTCACCATGGTTGGTGTGATAATTATTTAAGTGCTAATACAAATAAGGGATTTTACTTATTTCCTGTTGATACGTTATCCTAGTAATCACAGTCATATTGGATGGATATCAGCATACGATCCTAACATTTAACTACATTTAACTATATCAATACAATGTTAGGGAACATAAATAATGATTACGATGAAGATGACGATTGTGATGCTGGCAGACATATAATGAATGTTTTGCATATTGTTTATGATTAAATGTGGTTAATCAATTATCTCTCCTTGTTTTAGTAAATGGTTCGATGGCAGAAGGTGCGTCCTTGACCTTAGATGAACGAAAGAAATTAACAGAAACCTGGCTTGAAGCGTCTAAAGATAAACTAGAAGTTATTGTACATGTTGGTACAAACTGTATCAAAGACAGCCAAGATCTTGTAAATATTTTGTCATATCATTTGAATATATCATTTCTGCGTTAGCCAATACCTTAAACGTTGTTCATGCAAAATTTCGTTACTGTGCGTTGACGTCTAAAAAAATGACCATTTTTTTGGAGGAAACCCGCGATCCACCTTAAGATAAAACATGGTTGGCTGTTTGATTTTAAACATCTGTTTGAAACTTAGCCGTTTTAATGTTCATCAACATCTTGGACTTTTTCTTTACATGGGAGAAAATTCTAAGAGCCAACCTGAAAAAGTGGTTCCTTTCATTTTCGATTAAAAAAGGTCTGTGCACATTATTCTTGTAGAAAAAATAAAAAGCTACTGTGTTTTATCAGTAGATAAAGCATGGACAAGAGTTTGACTTTGTTTGAAATAAATTCTTCAGTACGCTATATATGGACTAGAAAATATTATAGTATGTTTTGTAAATAACAAATAAGAGTTGTATGCTTACATGTTTATCTATAATAAATATGTATTATTTGTTACCAGGCACGTCATGCAGAATGTAAAGGGGCCACAGCCATAGCGGCATTCAGTCCATCATACTATAAACCAGAGAATGAAGGTACATGTAGAATCCTTGAATACTAGACCCCTTCCAGACCGAGCCAAAAGTCCAGTATTCTGAGAATTTCAATTTCAGAGAATTCTTTTGTTGAATTTTTTATCCATACTTATGAATTATTGTAAGAGTTTCAAAACCAAGCAAAAAAAAAGCTTAAAGACGTTTTCGGTAGTTCGCTACATTTTTCGCATAGACATAAAATAAGGAAAAAATCCGAATTCAAGGGCAGATTACTCAAAAACGAGATTGGTGACCCCCAATTTTTTTTGCTTAAAATGTTTCTGTTATCATATGCTATGATCCTGCAAAGTTTTAAAAAAATTCATTGATCAGTTTTAATTTTTCCTATATATGTCTACGTGAAAAATGTAGCGAACTACCGAAAACGTCTTTAAACTGTGTAACAATTCAACCCTTCTACACTTAGAAGGTGGTTCAAACCTCATTTCAAAGAAGTGCTATGATTATAAGACATTTATGTAGCGAAAGCAGACATTGATAAAACAATATAATAAAATACATTTCAACATCATATGTACAGTACAACCTCTGTAGAGCAACACCCTGTGGGAGCTGCATATATTGGCCGTTGTTTAGAGGTTGTTACTTTACAGAGGTTAAATCTATAGTAAGTATCAGTTTAGGGAAATTTTGAAGGTGTTGTTATAGTGAGGTTTTTGCTCTACAGAGGGCCACTCTGGAGGGGTTGTACTGTATGGTTATATTCAGTCAGTAATTCCAAACAAAATCTTTCCTGAATCGAAAACGTTTCTTGTTCATCCCATCTTATATATACTAGTACATGTATTAGACTTTACTCTGACTTAAGTGTATGATTATGAACACATGAATGTTTCACTCTGTTAGATTCAGTCGAAACAAATGGTTCTCTTCTGAATTTTCTGTTTTTACCACTGAAACGTAATTATGCCTAATAGTTTTTATTTGTTTCTTGTTACATACTGACATTAAAAGTTGGGTAGGTAGGTCAGGGCTCTATTGGCTTCTAAAAAATGTGCAAAGGTAAAAAAATGAAGAAGTTGATTTACTGTTCCTCAGGGCTAATAAAATGTCTAGGATCAAGGGAAATTATTAGGTTAGTTATGGTAGCAAGAAACAAACAATCTTTTAACACCTAGATTTAACACCTAGATTTAACACCTTTTTATTTTATTGTAATTTGATGCAGGTAACTACATGTATATCAAACTTGTTTCTTATTTTTCAGAGGTTCTTGTAGAGGTGATGACTGTCATTGCTGCAGCGGCCCCTAACACTCCTTTCTACTTTTATGAAATCAACTTCATGACTGGAGTTCATAGTAATCAAACAAATCTTCTATTTTTATTGAGATATTGTAGTACATAGTATACTAGGCTTTTGTATTAAATGGGGTGAACAGTGGTCGAGCAGTAATGTGCTGGACTGCTAAACGAAAGGTCATTAGTTGGATTCTTGGTTCTGCCTTTCGAATATCTCTGGGGTGCTTTTTCAGTGTCACCATCCCAACATACCAAGCCAAGTACTGTGACTAGAAAAATCACAGGAAAGAGGGCGAGACGTGTTTAGATGCTTTATGCTGGGTATGATGATGAACAAGGAAAAAGCTATTTGAAAAGAGTAGGGATATAGGTGCTGAAGACACGACAGTTAAATGCTGTGTTGTTATGACGAAACAACTGATTACAAAGGTGAAGGTTGCCACACCTCTGATTTTGTCCAATTTCAAGACTTCGAGACTTGGCTCTCGGGAATGGCACAAAGTGGTACATAGTTAACTGTTTCATTATCGCCATGGTGTGTTGAAATTGAGTGAGAACATCAAATCATGAATTGTAGTGTATTAGGTATCAATACATGGAAGAATTCATCGGTGGTAGGTGATTGGTTTTAAATTGTGACAACACAACCTTCAACAGATAAACACAGCCAATGTATTTTTTTGTGACTCCTTTATCCAGGAGTTCTATACCTTTACTTTATATCATAACACACAAAATAAATGTCAGGCTCATGTATCAATTAAATCAGTATTGTCTGATAAAATTTTTCTTACTGCAAAAGTTAAATCCTTAAGTCTATGTCTGAACATTGAGTATATCTTTTAGGTTACTAATTTATACATTGTAGAAAGGTGATATCAATACAGTGAAGTTTTGGCTGTATTCTTCTGTTGGAATCTAGTAAATAAAAATATGAATGCATTAATCTTTATTCAGTAAATACAAGAAAGTTCTGTGAGTTGGCCATGAGTAAGATTCCAACATTTCGTGGACTTAAACATTCCAAGCGTGAAATGCCAAGTCTACACGATTGTTCTTTGGTAGATAATCTGCAAGTTCTTGTTGGTACAGATTTTGTAAGTGTATTGTTACTTTCTATATAAATATCTAACAAGAGGGCCGTAGTCCAGTGGTCTTTGTAGTGGACTTGAAACCCAAATCTCAGTTGCTGCAGGTCATACCTTTTAGTGAAACCCAAATCTCAGTTGCTGCAGGTCATACCTTTTAGTGAAACCCAAATCTCAGTTGCTGCAGGTCATACCTTTCAGTGGAAATTTGACAAATAAGTTGATATTCATCCATATGTGGAGAATTTGTCAGCTGAAATCAAACTTATAAAATACCATACCCAGTAAGTATTCTATAAACTTGAACGTAATTCAGGCACGAGAAGTTTTCTGAAGTTTATTAGCGCATGAAATTGTACAATGTCAATCAATAGAAATACAATGTATTGTGATTTTCGGGTTTGCCGTTTGTTTTTCATTTTACTGTCCATAGATTCTCCTAACTGATAGAATGTACTATTGTAATATTTAGGTAAACTACATACGCAGGCAGACTTTAGCACAATTTTTACCGTACAAATGTATGAAAGACTGTATTAAAAACGTTTCATTATCTTTTATTTTGAATGATAATAAAATGTATTTTGTTGATATAATTTCAGCAATACCTTTGTAGTCTAACACTTGGAGTCGGTGATATAGTTACGGCATCTTACCTAGGTAATATTACTTATGATATGCGCACAGCCTTTGAAGCAGGTGACTTGGACAAGGCCAGGAAAATCCAAGAAATATCACATAAGATCAACACGATTCGTTTCAAACATGGAGGTAAGAAATATAAAGGCTTAAAAAAAATTTGTTTCTGGTTACCCAACCTTCGTAATTTTCCTCTGTAAAATTCCTGCTCCCTTCTTAAAACATACATAGTATTATCAGACTGGGCTCTTTGTGAACCAATAACATGTTTTAGTAATGAGACTGGTTCCAAATATAAGAATGTGTTCTCAGAGTTATAAAACTAGAGATTGGTCTCTGTGCTCAAATCTCAATTTCCTGTTTCCTGCATTCTCAAACAAATAAAAATAATCTTATATAAATTTTAAACAACATTTTGTATTCATGTATCAGTTAATTAAACCAAATATCTGCTAACATGTATGGTAAACAGACATTTTGATATGAAGTAAGTTGAGACTGAAATTGATATTTGAGCTGTAAGATTGATCTCAAGTTTTACATTTGGCCCGAAGTCAATGTTCTTATACTTAATGTTTGCAGGGTCAGCTAACACTTGTAAAGCAATGTTTACCATACTGACTGGTATGGAAATAGGTCCTGTGCGTTTACCATTGAAAAAGATTTCTAAAGAAAAGTTTGAACAAATGAAGAAAGATTTCACAGAAGCTGGATTGGCTGGTTTTGCAAAACCAAAACAATAAAAGCTTTGATATTTTGAATACTACACTCCATAAAATGGTGAAACAGAGAACTGTAATCTATGTGTACCTTGAAATCACCTAGACAGCTTGTTGATAGCTAACTATCCAATATATTTAATCAATACTTGTACAACAGAAAACTATACAATATTCTGCAGGCCATAATCAAGTTATATCTAATTTCATTATATATGTATATCTAATGGATATAAAACATAATGATATTAATGGGACAAGACTACAGATATTAATTTATTTCGAAATTGGGAAAAACCTGCCATTTGAAAGTTATGATAATAAAAATCACAAACAAGCTTGTTGTTGTGTATATATCCTAAATGTTTTGATTGGGTCTTCAGACGTGCACAAGTATAACTTATATTCAAAGGTGATCACTGTTCAAAATAGTTCACTATTCATATATAGTCATTGTTCATGTATGAGCATTGTTCAAACATGTTCACTGTTCATGGATGTTCATGTATGGCAATTGTTCATGGATAATCACTGTTCATTGATGATCATTGTTCATGGTTAGTCACTTTTCATGGATGTTCACTGTTCATGGACATTCACTGTTCATGAATGGTCACTGTTCATGAATGGCCATTGTTCATGGATGATCACTGTTCATGGATGATCACTGTTCATGGATGATCACTGTTCATGGATGATCACTGTTCATGGATGATCACTGTTCATGGACGGCCATTGTTCATGGATGGTCACTGTTCATGGATGATCACTGTTCATGGATGATCACTGTTCATGGACGGCCATTGTTCATGGATGGTCACTGTTCATGGATGATCACTGTTCATGGATGATCATTGTTCATGGATGATCACTGTTCATGGATGGTCACTGTTCATGGATGATCACTGTTCATGGATGATCACTGTTCATGGATGATCACTGTTCATGGACGGCCATTGTTCATGGATGGTCACTGTTCATGGATGATCACTGTTCATGGATGATCACTGTTCATGGACGGCCATTGTTCATGGATGGTCACTGTTCATGGATGATCACTGTTCATGGACGGCCATTGTTCATGGATGATCACTGTTCATGGATGGTCACTGTTCATGGACGGCCATTGTTCATGGATGATCACTGTTCATGGATGGTCACTGTTCATGGACGGCCATTGTTCATGGATGATCACTGTTCATGGATGGTCACTGTTCATGGATGATCGCTGTTCATGGATGATCACTGTTCATGGACGGCCATTGTTCATGGATGGTCACTGTTCATGGATGATCACTGTTCATGGATGATCACTGTTCATGGACGGCCATTGTTCATGGATGATCACTGTTCATGGACGGCCATTGTTCATGGATGATCACTGTTCATGGACGGCCATTGTTCATGGATGATCACTGTTCATGGATGATCACTGTTCATGGATGATCACTGTTCATGGATGGTCACTGTTCATGGATGATCACTGTTCATGGATGGTCACTGTTCATGGATGATCACTGTTCATGGATGGTCACTGTTAATGGACGGCCATTGTTCATGGATGATCATTGTTCATGGGTAATCATTGTTCATGGATGTTCACTACAAATATTTTGACATATATTCAAAATCTTAGTGTATTAGTGAAAATTATTTTTGTTTTACTAGCTTGAAAGAGGACAAGATAAGGTTAGGTGCACATGTCAGTAGTGTTTCTTTCTAAATGTCATCAATGCACATGTTGTTTTGAAACAATTCCTTGGGCTGGGGAGTAGGAATTTTAATTAGCATGCTATAAAACAGGATTATATTATTAACAGGATTACGAACATGATCACCCTTTACATTAACAAAGGCGATCATAGTGACAGTTACACCGTCTTAGTATTGTTGGTAAAATGGTCGCATGTATCATCCTGCAGAGGGTGCAGAATTTAGAGAGAATTTACCCAGAATTACAGTGTGGCTTCTGCTCTAAAAGATCCACATGTTTTTCTCATAAGAAAAAGGCAGAGAACAGAACAAGCCACTTTCAACTGACCAAGTTCAACCTAGTAAGCAGAGATGGCTTGTTCAAGATGCTGCCCCTAATTGGATGCCCACCTCAACTGTTGAGCTGAGTTAAGTCATTTCATTAAGGCCTGTTGAGCACTGTGTAGTTTGATGGTGACATCTCAGATGAGTTTTGGGTGAAGAGTGGAGTTAAACAAGGCTGCAATGCCCTCGGCATTTTGTTTGCCCTTCTGAAACATGCCTTCAGATCATCAGATGTGGATACCTCCCCACAAGATCAGACAATTGCCTCTACAAAATTGCTCGCTTGCACTTTAAGACGAAGATCAAAGAAGTCAGAATAAGAGACAATCTCTTTGCAGATGACAAAGCCATTGCATTTCCCACTCGGGAGGGATTGCAAAGACCAATGGACAAGTTTCAAATGCCCGCAATCTGTTCAGTCTGACCATTAGTCAAAAGAATATTCGGGCCATGGACCAAGCAAGCAACAACTGTGCCACCCAAAATCACCATCAACGGGAAAAATGGAAGTTGTCCACCAATTCCAGTACTTGGACCCAACAGGATCAGACACCCTCTCATTAGACACGGAGATTAATGCACGCATTGGTAAGGCATCAACAACTCTGGCAAAACATTCCAAGCATGTTTGGGAAAATAAGCATCTGACTATCTACACCAAAGAAAATGTCTGTCACCCCTCCATTCAAAATGGCGGAAGGGCATAAAATGGTACCCCTGTCCATCTTTCAAATGCAGGTTGTCGAGCAATAACTCAAGAAATATTTCATGCATCAATTTGGTATTTTGTATGAAAGTGTATAATGATAAAACATGGGTCAAGGTTGATTTCCATTAAAATCCAAATATTTTCTTAACAGTTATGGCCCCTTTCTGACTTAGCTTTCAGTAGGGCATTTGTGTCCTCTGGACACATTTCTAAAGAATGGCCTTTATTCACAAGGTGGCCTTTATTCAGGGGTAGGATCTTACACAAGTTTAATTGTATTCTGTGAGTCAATTAAGCACCAGTGGGAATTGATGATATCAATAAGAATTATAACAACTTCATTTTGTGTGGATAACATACTTAGTACAAAACCATTTTCAGTGTGTTCCACAAATAGTTGTAAAAAATAAGCTTTTCTGGCATTGACCTTTCCATGTTAATTTATGTAATTTCAACAAAGACACATTTCCAAATACCCCATGTGACCTATGTGATGCAGATATTGATGGAGATGATGTGAGTAATGATCTGGACAACTGACCTTACTACAGTAACCCAGCACAGACAATTGTGGGAAGTGACACAGTCGTTCCCGCACCTGAAAACCTGAAATACTGATTGGTAAATTTAATAGTATCTTCACAAGTGTTGATTAACAATGTGTTTTTTTATTGACAAGTTTGTTTGAGTGGTCAATTTCGTGTTCATTACTACAGTACAACCTCTCCAGATCGGCCCTCTGTAGAGCAACAACCTCTCTATAACAACTCCTTCAAAATTTCCCTGCGCTGATATTTACTATAAATTTAACCTCTGTAGAGCAACAACCTCTAAACAATGGCCAGTATTTGCAGCTCCCTCAGGGTGTTGCTCTACAGAGTTTGTACTGTACATGTAATTCTACCAATTTTTATTTTCAATTTTTCCAATGTCAATAAAGTTTTTTCTTGAAATGACAGCTTAATGCATGTATAAATCTCTGTTAGTGTAAACATTTTGCAACTTTTCCTTTGCCTACCTTAGTTTAAATGCAACTGAGATCCAGAATTCCACTTTGACCCAGATTCAGGTAAAACTTGAGATCAGTCTCCTTTTACAATTCTCAGATCTTGTCATTTACTGTTTCTCATTTCAGGGCTGATCGATGGTCGAGTAGTACCGGTAATGTGTGATACTACTAAATGGAAAGTTACTGGTTAGATTCTTGGGTATAATAGTTAATTACTTTCAGTTATAATGTATGAGGCAATTGCGATATAAAGTCAGTCACCATTCTAGGCTATAATTTATTATTCTGATAATACTTATGAGCATTTTATAGACGTTTTTCAATTGTGTACTCCTTAGATATTAATGCCTGAAATGTTTATATCATTCAATGAAGTAGCTATTTTGAGTCATACATGACAACTGATCATTAATTAATTGATTATATTTGTATTTTTGTATGTATTTCAGTTATGGGTATATTCTATTGTGGTACAATATTCTGATATAACATTACACATCAGTCTGGTTTGCCGACAATGTCCAGTCTGGAAAATATATGGTGTGTTACATTTCAAAATGGTGAAAGATGCAACGTACAATGACTGACTAACAAACTCAGGATCGCCTCACTCTCAGGCGGGAATTTTGTGGTGGTAAAATTGATAACTTTATCTATTCATTCAATGTTTAGAAATATGAGAGGGATGTACGGTGGTCAAGTTGTAACGTGCTAGGGATATGAATGCACGATTCTCCTGTATCGTTACATCCCTCTCTCTCTAGGGCGGCTCTGAAATGACCATAACTGTTGAATGGGCCCTTAAACAACAGATAAATAAATAAGAAATATAAAGGTTTGATTCTTTGTTAATTTGTTTAACGTAGAGTGGTGTTATTTCTAGTTGTCTGAATCATTGCTGTACATATTCTGAAGTTGTAAACAATTTTATGTGCCGACTGGTCTCAATAAGCAAGCATGTCATTGAACGAATATGTCCTTGAGAACAACCAATCATATGTCTTATCTGCAGACTAATGATACTGACTTGTTTGTTTCTCATTCTGTAATAGAAATGTAAGGGAGTTTTTTCTCGCTAATATCTAATGTTGAACTAACAGCCAGTGTCATTTGGTGACTATTCCCCCTGGGTAGTGCCACAGATTTTCTGTAACATATCAGAAATGAAAAGATTTTATATTCTTATCATGGAAAAGTTTTTGTCTTGTATGCCTATTTTCTTACTTGCTGTTATATTTTTATTTTCAGAGATACCAACAGTTTGACCAGTTCCAGATCACCTATCCAAACAATGGAAGATGAAAACAAAGTCCTGTTTTCTTACCTTACTGTTAAATTCTGTGATGTTTTGACAATCTATACTTTTTTTATTTTTGCAATTTTGTTACATTTGATATTTTTTTTATTTTTGTAATATTTTAGAACTTTTTATAAAAAAAGACATTGTCTTGTGTATTTATCCTCAGTTTGTCTTTTTACTTGTTTGAATGATTGAGCTTGGTAGAACTAAGGCAGCTATCTTGTTTCTAGTTATATTTTAGTTTAATTTAAACGGTTATAAATTCAACATAATTGGGTGCATCTCTTTTTTCATTCACTCCATTAGCTAGTTTTATGTTCTGTTTATATATCTATATTTTGTTAATGTTGTGACTTAATTTGTGTTTTGTTTCTGAAAGTAAAAAGATGATTTATTGTACAATGACCATACTCTATGTTTTGACTCATTTCTATGCATTTGAAAACAACAAAGATTATAAGCTAATGATTTTTTTATTTCACAAAACTGACAGAAATATTACTATGGTCTCAATAAAATTAAAAAAACTGATCTTCTTCGAACTCCAATTTTCCACAAATTTAAGCTAAGTGGACAAAATATACATATGTTAATTTATTTTATCTACATTACTGTTTTTGCATCATGTAACATTTAATACATTTATCATAAGGAGAATGTTGTAAAAGCAATTCAGTTGTGTTTAACAATACTAGTAAGTTTATGATATTGGCATAATTATGTAAATCTGTGGTGATACTATACTATTGTCTTAAGTTTTAGTTCCAGGTCATTTTGAGATTGGATTAGTAATCTCAAGTTACATTCCCACATTTTGTTTGTGTGTATATATATATATGTATGTATTCCTTTTTTAGCTCACCTGGCACAGAGTGCCAAGGTGAGCTTTTAGGATCGAGCTAACGTCTGTCGTCCGTCCTCGTCAACAATTTCTTTAAACAACATCTCCTCCTAAACCACTGGGTCAATTTCAATAAAACGTCACAGGTGTGTTCCTTGCTTGAAGCTATACCAAAGTTGTTAAAAGAATTCCATTCCATAAAGATCTCTAGTTGCCATAGCAACTGGAAGGATTTTTAAAAAAAATCTTCTCAAAAACCAGAGGACCTAGATCTTTGATATTTGGTGTGTAGCATTGCCTAGTGAACCTCTAACGAGATTGTTCAAATTATTGCCCTAGGGTCAAAATTGGCCCCGCCCTGGGGTCACTTGATTTTATATAGACTTATATAGGAAAATTAAAAAAATCTTCTTGTCCGAAACTACTAGGCCTAGAGCTTCAATATTTTGTATGTAGCATTTTCTAGTGAACCTCTACCAAGTTTGTTCATATTATTGCCCTAGGGTCAAAATTGGCACTGCCCTTGGGGTCACTTAATTTATATAGACTTATATAGGAAAATTTAAAAAGTCTTCTTCACTGAAACCAGAGGATCCAGGGCTTTGATATTTAGTGTGTAGCATTGCCTAGTGAACTTCTACCAAGTTCAAATTATGGCCCTGGGGTCAACATTGGCCCCACCCAAGGGTTTACTCTTTTTTGTATAGGAAAATTTTAAAAATCTTCTTGTCCAAAACCACATGGCCTAGAGCTAAGATATTTGGTATGTAGCATTGTCTAGCAGACCTCTATTAAGTTAGACTAATTTTGGTTGGGGGTAAAATTGGCTCTGCCCCGTGGTCACTAGATTTATAAAGGCCCATATCTAGGAAAATTAAAAAAATCTTATTGTCCAAAACCACGAGGCCTAGGGCTTAGCATTTTCTTGTTGAACTCTACTCTGTTCAAATCATGGCCCGTGGTCAATATTGGCCCAGCCCCGGGGGTCAGTTGATTTCAACACCTACTTAAGAGTTTTGGTAGATAATTCTTTACCATGTCAAATAACCTTTCCTTGATCAAATTATCCCTTAGTGTTACAATGCTCAGGTGAGCGATATAGGGCCATCATGGCCCTCTTGTTTAGCTCACCAGAGTATAAAGTGCTCAAGGTGAGCTATTGTGATAGCGTATTGTCCGTCGTCCATTGTCCATGGTGCATCCGTCAACAATTGCTTTCTTTAAACAACATCTCCTGCTTTAAAGCAGTTGGCCAATTTCAACGAAACTTTACAGGCCTGGGATGTTCCTTGTATGAAGCTCTAATGAAGATGTTCAAAAAGTTAAATTAATAAAAAACTGGTTGCCATGGCAACAAATAGGAAAAACTTTAATAATCGTCTTTTCCGAAACCACTAGGCCTAAAGCTTAGATATTTGGTGTGTAGTGGACGCAAAATTTGTCAAAATTATGGGCCAGGGGTCAAAATTGGCTATGCCCCTATTTTACATAGACTTATATAGGAAAATTTAAAAAATCTTTTTGTCAGAAACTACAATACCTAGAACTTAGATGTTTGGTGTGTAGCATCGCCTAGTGGAATTCTACCAACGTTGTTCAAATTATTGCCCTTTATTATGTTCTTCTCTAAAGGTCTTTTTTCTGGTGAGCCATGTAGGGCCATCATGGCCCTCATAATGATTTATTTGTGTGTTTGTATATCTCAAATAATATGTCTGTTCTGTATATTCATATATACAGTCTTGTTTCCTCCATATAAGAGTATTCAAATTTGGAGAAAAAGTAAATATATTAATTGTATAGTTAATAAAGCCTATTAACATTAATGTTTGATTAGGTTCAGAGTGTCTGCTGTTTACAGGTGACTGTTATTTAAAGGTGACCTACATAAACCACTGAATAAAGGTCAACTAGGCATTTAAATTGTAATATAATAATTTTAGTTGAATATAATTTTTTTTTTTTTAGTAGAGTGGAGGAACAAACTATATATATGTATATCATGGACTGACCCTACTTTCAAAACAGGACGTTTCATTTATTTTCAGCATGTTGCTATTAATAATAATTGTATTTAAATTTACAATAATGTGTTTTAAACTGATCAGTCTTGTTGTATTACCATTGGATATTTTAAACATCAGTTCATTAATTGTATTTATTTATACATTATGTATTGTGTATATGTGTTTGTTTATACATGCAGTCATGTATATGTTCTATCCTAGAAAAATAAATGATATAAATAAAGATAGTTCTTATGTTTTGTATTTGCTAACACTATAAGACTCATATATCTACAATTCCTGATAAACAAAGTTAGGAACTATGATGTAGATAAATAAATGGTCAAATACACAATGATTAGACCAAAAAAAGAGATTGTTCATATAAACACTGACACTTCAATGAATGTGTCTAATATATCCACCTTTTTTCATTATATATAAGGATCAAATATGAATTGGTGTCTCCATTACACAGGATGGGGAGTACCTCCTTTTTAAAGTTTTTTTAGAGTTATCTCCCTTGGCCACGTGGTTTGAAATTCTTTAGTGAAAAAGTAAACACAGAGAACAATAGATGACCTACTTAACTTTTTTACACCAATTAAATCAAGATTTTCGAGTTGTCTCTCTTGTTTTGCCTTATTTTGTTATAAACTGGTTCCTGCTCCGCATTTCAGCGCAGTCTACAGACTAGCAAGGGAAACCAGCTTAATTTTAGTATAGGCTCTGTATAATTAAACCTTTAAATTTAGTGTGTTTGTGTTTCACAAGATGCATTTTGTAACATTATTGACTCTCTGAACACAAATAAATAAAAATAAAGTCAGTTCGTTAGCAATTAATGAACTAAATTAATTTATTACTGGGAATATGAACTAGCTGGTTCTTCCATATGCAATACTATTGACATCTTTTTTAATTGTACAACTTGTATGCTACTTAAAGCATCATCCACAAGTGTTCCCTTTAAAGTAATTTATTAATTGCCCCTTAATTAAGCTTAATATATAATATTAATATGGACTGTATATGACACTATATGGGAAACAAAGAGAGACAACTCGAAAATCTCGATTTAATTGGTGTAAAAAACTTTAGTAGGTCATCTATTGTTCTTTTTGTTTACTTTTTTGCACAAAATTTTCATTCCACGTGCTAAAGGGGGGTAACTCAGGAAGGGAGTAATCATTGGGCGTTTGGTACAAATGTTTAATGGGAACAAGTTTTTAAATATTTAACTTCATAGAAATGTATTTATTTCGAAAAACGATTTCCTTCTGACAAACAGATTTTTTTAGAGAGGAAAATGCAGTAAAACCATTCTAGTTCATTGCCATAAAAATGTAGGATTCCATAAAAATAAAAAACTGATCCACTGACCACCATATAAGGTAATACAATTCTAGAAGAGTCCATCTTTTGAGGTTTTCTGATACATATTCGCACAATACCAAAATAAATACAAATATAATATATTAATGTTTTTTAAACTGGATGTAACAATACATATCTGAATAACACATTTTCTTTGTGAATAAAGTAATAAAAATCGAATTTTTAGAATTATTGTCTTTCAAATTGTCTTGAATTCAATGACATACGTTAGGTTTACCCCCCTTTGTTTGAAATAGAATGTTACAATTTTTGACAAGATCTTCACTGTTTATATATATTATGACCACGTGGAAGCACGAAATTCTTACCTGAAAAAGTAAACAAAGAGAACAAAGGATGACCTACTTAACTTTTTTTCCCTTAAAAATTGGCAAAATTCACCCAACAGTTACTTCCCTTACACAGTTAAATAGTTTTTTGAGTTTTCTCCCTTGTTTATTCTCAAAACGCGTTTTATGCTTTCTATTTAACTTTTTTCTTAAGTATTCATTTGTTTGTTATAAGAATTGTAATGCAGCATACCTGGTCTTCTATGTACTTTATAAATCTTTGTAACTAAAACCAGGCTAAAACATGACATTTAAAACATTATGGAATAGATTATTTAATTTTATTACAGCATGATGTCTCTGTGGTGCAGTGGTCTACACATATGAATGTCATGCTGGAGACCTGGGTTCAATTCCACCTCAAACCTTTTGTTGAAGTTTCTTTTTATATAAAACAATAATGCACCAAAAATACTTATCAAAGGCTGTCTTTATGATAAAACATTTTCTTAACTTAATACATATTTGTCCTTTTCTGACAAGTATTGAATACTGTGCAAAATGTGATCATTTATTTTTGTTTATGTCGTTTTTCGGCAACTGATTAATCTAAAAAGTTTTCCTGGACAGTATTCTAACCAATACTAACTTAACCTTTCACAAAGATCCGACAATTTCTCCACATGTGGAGGAAAATCTACATGGTTGTCAAATTTTCACTTAAGGGTATGACATCCCGCGATCGAGAATCGAACCCATATCGTCGGGTTACAAATCCAGCTGAACATGGCTTCACAATTTGAAGCTACGGTCATGTTGTTTTGTCAAACATTTGTATTCTTTCAGAATTGTCAAAATAAAGTACTTCCATTAGCAAGTTTCCAGGAAGGAATGTCCAGGACAGTACATGATGTTCCAAGGTTATATAACTAGAGACGGATCTTCCAGAAATAGGATTTTTCCCAAAACCTATTTCATGCCAACATGTATGTTAGACATATCTGTAAGTGAAATTTTCTATTCATTAACTTATAAATTCAATGAGGTTTCTGCATACATGTACATACAATTAATTGACCAGAATTAACTTTTTCATTAAAAATTCGAACTGGGAGATCAATCTCAAATTTTTTTAACCCTTCACCCTGGTATATCAAACTTAATGAATGACCTTTGACCCTGATATATCAAACTTAATGACCTTTGACCCTGATATATCAAACTTAATGACCTTTGACCCTGATTTATCTATTAAGAGGTCACAAATATTTATGGTGACGAAAAAACAACAGTGTAAGAAAAATCAAATATTTTAATAGCAATAAATCACAAACAATGACAGCGATTATAGCTGAAGAATTAACACAAATGGATCTGTAAAAAAACCAATCAAATCATGCACAGTTAATGAGTGGAAAACTACAGAAAAAGTTGTACGGTACCTACAGACTGCATCAAGTTGACGTCAAAGAATTTATGAAGTGAAAAAAAATCTACCTGGCTATTTAATATTCAAATCAACACTATATTATAGTCAGTTAATTAAAATGCATTTGGTTAAGCCATCCTTAAAAACAATTGCTTCGTGATTATGAAATCCAAACTTTTAACATTGGGTAGGTAGGTACTAGGTAGCCATATTGTTTTGTTGATATTATATGCTAGTACTGACAAATTAAAAACTGGAATAAAGAACATAACTTTAGGAGTCAAAATTGCTTAACAAATTTTAAGGGTGTGGGATTTTTAAATGAATTTGTCACATTACTGCAAACCAACATTTTTAAGGATGGACTTCGTGAAAAAGTGTTTTTTGTTCAAAGAAAATATAAAAATACACTTCAATACCATTTGTTAGTAACTTGAATAAAAAAAATTATTACAAAGTAAGAGCAAATTCATGCAGATGTTGTTTTTTGATTACGTAAACCAAGCATCTAAATATTCAGCCTAAAAGATCAATTAAGAAAACATGCGCATGAAATTGGCAATAATTCAGCTAGGGTTACTGCTACACATAATGTGTCAGGCTTGAGAGATTTATTAACAATATACATTGCTGAAAGGCTATAAACCAGAATATGATTTAACTATACATAAGGTAACATCTCTATGTATCACATAGTATTATCTGACAACATAAGCCTGGTCTTTATTAAGTAATCTCTTCCACATTTTACTGCCCTGTCCTTTCCCAAGTGTATTAATTATTACATGATATTCATGGGTGAAAGTTGAAATTTTGAAAAGCCAGAAAACTGAAGTCTGCACTTGAGTTTTGCCACAGAAGCAATAAAACCCAGTCCTGTTTGGACCAGTGAACAAAAATCACTCAGGTTGCACCTGTGTGTAAGACGCAGGTAAACAAATATTAATTACAAGTTGTTCCAATGAAGTTTGCTGTGACAGTCTCCAAAAAACAATTTAATTAAGTTTGTCCCAATTTTGACCATGTTAAGAAAATTTAGATCGAGTTCTATATGAGTATATGACGGACCTGATTTATTTTGGATGTAAAAAACGAGTCATTAAAATATTGGAAAAATTTGAAATCTGAAACATGTCGGAAAAATCAGAAATCTGGCACATGTCAGAAAATAGATATTTTCCACTGTTTACATTTACTGATGATAACATACACAAATGCTGAAAAATACCAGGAAAATCTTGTCAGATTTAACACAATCCTATATACAATGTATGTATATTTTGGTATTTTTGTATGTAAATATCAACAAGCATCTAGAGTAAGTATCTATTTGTACATAACATCATCTATAATGATATACATTTGTATAACAGGACACTATCCACTATACAAGAAATAAACCCTTCATACAATGTTATATTATATACATACTACTCATAATATGCACAATAACTCCAGTGTATACTCTAAACTTTCTAAGCAACAATAAGATTAACTGTAACATGCCATTAACCCCTGCCTTGAACTTAGTTCAACATGAAATAAAAACAAATTGAAATTAATTCACAAACTGATCTTTAGAGGAAGACAAGCAAATTCACCTCCTAAATTTTAGTATCTGACGAAATCATTCCACATATATTGTGACAGTGTTAAAAATTGAACTTATTCCAATTCCTTTCAGAAATTGCGAACAAACACAATTCAAGAACCTTATTATGTTCAGGAAATTAATTTACAAACCATTCAGAATTCTACAAATAAACTATTGTAGATTTAGAAAATATTGGCACAGATGTAAAGATATCAACCTTTTTAAGCAGAATTTTATTCAAACAATTATGAATCTTACATATTTTTTCCAGACTTGTTATAAGCAAATTTGGTTAAATAGCAGCTGATATCATCAATCATGTTAACATTGAATTGATTGCATTCATCATGAACATTTCTACACCACATTTTTTATTGTTTCAACCAAGTGGATTAATACAGTTTCAAAAACTAACACACAGACAATACCTCCTATACTCCATCTTAGAGAGACTCAGTTTTTCATTTAGTCCAGTATATTACACAACAATTAACAAATGTTTTATAAACATTAACAGGTAACAAATTCACCGATAAATACAACAAAATAGAATTAACAAGAAACATTCATCCTAACATTATATTATCAGTCAACACAAAACTGACACTCGTCCAATTTTGTTAGAATTCTCTGGAGAATAATCATTGGATAGACACACAGCCAAACGCATCAAGCTTCAAATACACATTCATAAATCGGCATTGAAGATCAGAACAAATATTGGGGAGCGTCAGTTATCATATATAGACTACAGTTAAAAAAGTCACCAACATGCGCTACAAGAACTATATGTACAAACAACACAATAAATAAAAAATACACAAAAAAACAAGATTACAACAAGAACTCAAGCAATACATAAACACACTGCCTACATATGGGCTTGATTGGATAACAAAGTTACACTAATATTGTGATCAATGAGCAAATAATGATAAACTGAAGAACTAATGTGAAACGACCCTTACACTTAGCATGTAGAGTCTCTCTCTGTATAAACAAAAATAATTAATGGAGTGCTGTCATAGGACAAATGTAAAATCTGTATCATTTCTTATCTTGTAATAGTCTAATGTTTAACATGTCTGTTTACAAATACTGAGCTATTATAAATAAAATAATTAAATAAAATGCATAATTCAAAAACAGACTGTGGCAACAGACATAACATTGTGTTAATAAAAATTTAAAAAGTAATCTTAATGATTGAAAACACCCTATTTCAACCCAAAAATTATCTAAAATAAAAAATGCACCAATGATAAAGTGAATGACGCTCAAATGACATTTTAACAGTAATTCATCTCTGGCTGTGAATTAAAACACTAAAGCATTGTCTATAAATATACAACATGTGCACTGGCAAAAACTAGTAAAGGCAGTAGAATATCATTGGTACCTCAACATATTGCTTTTGTCAAAAGAAAAAAAATAAGATCTTAAATGCAGTAGTTTTGAGTTCACAAAAATAAGATTACAGAGAAATAAAACATGACTGCACAGCGCTGGAAACATATGAATACTGACTGTAAAGGGACATACAAAACTTATGATGTTTTTTTAAACAATATCTATGAAATGCTTAAAAAAATGTTGGTTAGTGTGACCCAAACTTTTAACTGAGGGCAAGTAGGTAGGTTGACATTAGTTAAGTTTATTAATATTTTAGGCTTGTGTTGAAAAAAAATCTGAAATAAAGAACAAACAATATTTTGTCAAAATTGATTATAAAATAATGGGTTAGGGGATTTTTAAATTCAGTCTTAGTTCATCACAACTTATATTAAAGAACCATGTCAGCAACTGATATCTTACTACAGTACCGTACTACCTCCACAGAGTGGCCCTCTCTTGAGCAACAACCTCTTTTCAACAGAATGATTTTTCCCACTGCACAACTTAACTATCAATTTAACCTCTATAGAGCAACAACCTCTCAATAACAACATAATTTTGCTACTCTCAAAGTGTATTGCTTTGGAGAGGTTGCACTGTACATGAAATTCAAAAATAACAAATGAAACCAATAATTAACTAATTACTTATCTAAAAAATATTTTCTTTACATTTTTTAACAGACAGCCATTAAATATATAAAAAAAATTTGCTGATCAAAGAATCATTGATAAAATTATTCCTCTTTATTATGAACATACAGTGCTATGAACATACAGCACAATGAATGTACAGTCAGAAGGAAAAATGGGACAAACATTTCAATACAAAAATGACAAAAAAATTAAAACAAACTCAAAATGACACAAAAAATGATCGTAGTGCACATATCAGTGTGGCAGTTAAATGGTTGAAAATATCAGAATTTGTAAAAATGTATCAATAATACGTCTAAAAATAGCTGCGTAAGTGCTCAGGTATGTAGCCTAAAATGAGCATAAAACATAAACAAGCAACAAAATCAACTAACATAAAACACAAACACTAGTAATCTAACTTTCACCATTTGAAATAATTCAATTGTCCTCGTTAAAAAGATCTACAATTTATAGAAATTTGAATAACTTAAATCATATTTATTGATATTATTTTCTGGAAAAATCATAGTATTACATGCAGTGTTAAAGCTTGTCAAAATTATTTGTTATTCTTGAGTGCTACTGACAAGATAAAAGGCAGACATCATTTGCTGAACAATGATTTAACATAAATTATGTTTACAGCAGCGATATATAGATTTTCTTTTATTTGGAAGATTTTATTACTGGGCTCTTTTAATACAGGGGCTCATTCTATTTAGCTCACTATACAACTTTTTCCACTTAGTACACATCATAACTAATTCTTCTCCAAAAATTAGTTTCAGCTACAACGAAATTATGACGTCTTGATGAAAACTACACCGTTCGTATTTAAGTGTACCAAGAAATCAACAGACAATTGGGTACATGTAGCAACCAGTTTTCCTATTTTAAGTACTGCAATAGAGCCCTTGAACCCAGAATCCCTAAAAACAATTCAAAACAAGGTCTCTACAATAGCTTGCTATATACCAAGTTTGACAGCAATATGTCAAACTTACGTCAATAATTAAACTTACAAAATAGACACCAATTATTGTTTGACACCATTAACCTCTGATAAAACTGATTAAAAATTCTCAAGGATTCAGTATCATACTTTCAGTTCATTACAAGATACTGAATTACACACAAACACTTGATTTCTTACAACATACCACATCTAAACATTTCCTGAGTAATAACTGGTTTTCAAATCAATTTATTACAACACAAAGATCCCATACTTGTTAATTATTTAACAAGTTATTAAGAAGGAGGTATTCAAAAATTTCACCTAACATCACGTCTGTCTATTACAATCAGTGCCATCAGTTCGGTCTTTGAAAACAGGCAACTCATTATCGTAACAGAAATGGTAGTCAACCAGTCCAATATTTATTTTATCTCTGAGACATATTGTGTTTGTTTCTTAAATGCATTAGAATAAATTTACTTCAATTAACCAAAAATGTATAATCCAGACATTATGTGATGTTTTGATAAGTAGATTTACAATATTTGTTCAGCACTAAGTCTTAGGTGAAAATAATGCCTAAAAATGCTATGAAAAAACAAACTATTTGCACAATATTCATGAATAAAAATGAAATAATGCTAAATGAAAATCAGATGCTGAAAAAAGTGAAACAAAAACAGTAGCACACGGTTTTAATGAATTCTTAAAGATCTGAACAGATACCTCACTATATCCACATTTCACAATGTGAAATAAAGGATGACATGTCTTGGGGGAAATAGAAACTTCATTATATCCATATTTCACAATGTGAAATAAAGGATGACATGTCTTGGGGGAAATAGAAACTTCATTATATCCATATTTCACTGTGCGAAAAATAAAGGATGAATTGTATGGGGGAAATAGACACTTCACTTTATCAAAGTACACTATATCCATGTTTTACAGCATGGGGACTAATCTAGGTGCGAGACTGTACCAGAAGTTAAACAATACTGAGTGATATTAAATATCATGTTGCTTAGAACAGGCTGGACATAGTGGGAGGGGTGATTGCGGGCAAATAGCATGAATTATGTACACTAATATTTCACTGTACAGACTTGGTACATAGTTTTACAACATCAACAGCAACATTTATAATTGACATAGCACCAGAACAAGACCATATATATAGATATCAAGCAAGGATGAAGCGAAGTTAACGATATCTAAATCCCATATTGATAAACTAGGAAGTCAACGAGGGCGTGTGAACAGATTAGTCAAGAAGCTGTCAAAAAAATCATGACTCTACAGCAGCGTAAGCACGATATAACAGTTCCACGATGTATCCATTGTGTAGAAATCTCAGGTTTTATCTGGCTTGTCTATGCTCGGGTAGCTGCTGGGACGAATAAACTTATCTCCAGATGGTCGCCTCTGTAAATTTAAACAATCAGAACAGAATAATTAGAAAATATTATTTACATTTTGATTTATCATATTCTTGTTGCATCAGAGGGGAATAGTACATTGTCAGAATGGTGTATATTGATGAAGTTTCTGCAGGAATTGTCATTTAATGAGTTGTAACTCTTGTATACAGTGTATAGGATTAAATATCTTTCTTTTGTCCGTGAGGCAATAGTAGGCTTAAATTCATCACAATACCTGTATTACGTCTACATTATATCTAAAATCTATGACATAAACATCTCTTTCAGCAATCTATTGAATAAATCATATTGTCCATTAAAACGTCTTATTTGCCAACTAGTGTTAAAGGTTTCTCATGAAAAAAAAGAAAAGTTTTGTGAGGTTCGTTCCATTCTTACTGGTTCTTACTCAGCACACTATGATTTGTTTAAGTGACTCAGAATAACTTTTTAAAGCTTGAATTGACAGGACCAATTGATGTAGTATTGTAAATCAGGTAAATTAATTACCTAAATGTTCCCTATAAACAGAAATAATACTCAACTTCTAACATGTTCTATTACAGTTAAACCTTGATTATTTGAATTGAAATAGTTGTAGTGATTAATCAACTTCATATAACCAGGGTTTGTTATACTTGAAATATATAGGGACAAAATCGGTACCATCAATCTAATTTAGATAATACCGTATATTTGGATAAACTGTTGTTGAATAATTGAGGATTTGTTGTATAACAATTTCCACATACTTATTTAATCTAAATATCATTTCAGATATGTAAATGCTGCACTCTACCTTTTGAGCTAGTGCTGCACGCTACTTTATGAGCTAGTGCTGTATGCTACCTTATGAGCTAGTACTGTATGCTACTTTATGAGCTAGTGCTGCACACTACTTTATGAGCTAGTGCTGTATGCTACCTTATGAGCTAATGCTGCACGCTACCTTATGAACTAGTGCTGCACTCTACCTTATGAGCTAGTGCTGCACGCTACTTTATGAGCTAATGCTGTATGCTACCTTATGAGCTAGTGCTGCACGCTACTTTATGAGCTAGTGCTGCACTCTACCTTATGAGCTAGTGCTGCACGCTACTTTATGAGCTAGTGCTGTATGCTACCTTATGAGCTAGTGCTGCACGCTACCTTATGAGCTAGTGCTGCACTCTACCTTATGAACTAGTGCTGCACGCTACCTTTTGAGCCAGTGCTGCACTCTACCTTTTGGGCTACAAAACATGAAGGACTTACTTGTGGCCCAGAATGTGCCATTGGTTGGTGACTGTGTACAGGTGGTGACGTTCCATAGCCTGGTGGATGAAAAGCTGAACGTGTGGTTGACGATTCACCGGTGTTTCTCCTCATCGGACTTGGAGGACTGAAGATAGGGTACACACCTCCAGCTGTGCGATATAAAACATTTTAGTATAAAACTATCAGAATAGTAATACTTAAATTGTTTTTATTCCAAATGGAACGGACAGATATTGGCATTGTTTTTTACTGTCTGTATCACCAAAAAACGTTATAATAAGATTATTCAACCTATCAATGTATGTAATAAGGCTTATACCTGGCAACTATTGAAGTAAGGCACTAATATCTTATTTATATGTATAAGACAAATATATATTACAATTACATGGTAGAATCTAAGTTTCTAATACTATGTCCTAATTACCTGGTGACAGTGGTCTTGAAGAATTAGGGGACACGTAAGGGATAGGACTGGATACCGTCCTTGGTCTAATGTGACCACTTCCAGCACTGCCTCCACCGGCACCACCAGTGCTGGTACAAGAGCTTGATGGTCCATGACCTGATGAACCGCTACCACCACTGATGTCGTGTTGTTTCGTCATCTCATTGAAATGCCTGTTTTTACATAGAAAAGTAACTTATGATTATAATGTACAGTCAAACTTGAGAACATAGGCCACCCTCGGGAAAGAGATAATGTGGCCTTTATTGACAGACAGCCTTTATTTGGAGGTCATACTATTCTAGGTAATTAATGGCAGCTTCTAAAAGAATAGCATTCCGAGGGCTCAGCGCAACACTATCGTAACTTGTTCTTATTTCAATATGAGTTACGACACTCTTGTGTTGAACCCTCGATTTATTCACAGGGCGCTAACATAGGTTTGTATTCATACTTAAATCTATGCCTGGTTTCTACAGTATTTCATTTTATACAGACAAGCAGTGTTCTTAGATTCTGAGACAGTACTAACCTGCTTCTTACCAAGTGACTACTAATTTCTCAACATAATCATTTGAATCAACAGTGGAGGATGAAATGCCCTTCGACATTTGACAAAATGAATACACATATGTATTTAAAAATGTAATCATGAGTGACAGAAAACTGTCAATGTGATTATTTACAATTAAAATTTACTTTTTTGTTTATATCCGGTTTTACGCCCCTTTTCAACAGTCAGAGTCATATGAGGCGGACAGTTCACTTAACCATCATTCCTAGGAAGAACCAGTACTAGACTCAATAAGCAACTGACTTTCTCACATAAAGAGACATGGTCGATAGTGGGGCTCGAACCCATGACCCTCTATCAGTAAGAATTTACAGTGATTTGAAGTCAGTGACCTTAACCACTCGACCACAGAGGTGGGTCTGAAATTCACTTTTAAGAAACAGAAAATAAATAAAATAAAGAAATAAAACTGGAATGTTATTCAACCTTTCATCATCCATTTCCAGACTGGATTCACTCTCTGACAAATGGCGACACAAACTTTCACGTCGCTCCATTTCCATCTGTAGTTTACGCTGCAGACGTAAGTTCTCTTCACGGATGTGTCTTTCTTCTTGAGCGTAATGAGCCATTTTCTCTTCATCTAAAGGCAAAAGAAATTGAACATGAAATTTATAATGAAAACTTAGATCAACGAATCAGTGTATAACAATAATGACAAAGGTACTTGAAGGTAGTTCCATTTCTTGCCTAAGACAGTAGTGTAATAGGCAAATGTTGAAATTCATTGAGTCCATGATGGCTATAGTATGTTTGCATTTACAAGTAAATTCCACTTTTAAAGAAGTAAAAATTCCCTGCAAACAAGAAGTGCAGCAATGCCAACAAACCAGGTTTTTAAAAGTTTATTGAGTGAACCTGTTACCTTATTTTAGCAATAGAGATCTTGACCCAGAATCCTAAATACAATATTTAACTACAGCTCCATAAACTTTGCTTAATACCAAGTTCAGCAGCAATAAGTCAGTCTAAACTAAACTAATCAAAGAAAACTAAGAGTTTAATCTGCCTAACAAATTGAAGATATTGTCTAATCTGATTACCCAGCTTTTCAATTTTGCTGAAGACCTGGTTAATAAATATATGAACAAAAGGCCACCCTTGGGAAAGACAATTGTGGTCTTAATTGACTGTTAGCCATTCTTCAAATGTAATTCTGTTCTAAATTATCAATGATATTTTAGATGATCTTTATTCACAGGATGGCCATTATTGGGAGGTGGCTGCTAATACAGGTTTGGCTGTGTACAAGCAGTTATAACTGATGAATTAACACAAACATGTGTTATCAAATGTGTATCAAAGAATGAGTAACAGTAGTGATTAAAGTTATATTTTCAAAGCAATTATTAAAATAACTTACGCTCAATCTGAGCAGATCTGAGCTGTCTCCGTAACCTAGTTACCTCCCCTCTTAGACCCTCAATATGTGTAGACAAGTTTTCAGCCGTGTCTCCGTTGTTGATCTCACGCGGAGAAGGGGGTTCTGTAACTGGTTGTTCCAACTTCTCTTGTAATAATCTGAAATATATCATTCTTTAGTATTTGAATTGTTCATTATTCAGTATTACACCAAGCACGATATAAACAAGGAAACCTATTAAAAAAGTGTAGGGATAAGAATACATAGATCTCCTGTATCTTATCTTCCCTCTCTCTGGGGCGGCCATGAAATGACCATAGCTGTCAAATGGGCCATTTTACAAGAGATAAATAAATAAAGTATAATGCAAAATAATTAAAAGTAATCATTATTAGCTGACATTCAAATAATTGTCAGCGTAAAATTCACAATACTGATTATTTTTTAGTTAACCCATTTCTTTCTATGTATTAGTCCTGTGTTGTATTCAAGCTAACAGTGTTAGGGTGTAGTGATTACTAGTAAGAGACCATAGTTTCTCAATCACATAGTCCCCCCTCCATCATTTGAATTAATCTCAATACTATCCTTTACAAATAAACTTAGAGTGAATCATGTAAGGACTGTTCTAAACAGATCAAGCACATGATATAAAACAGATAAAATTATGGATACAAATTTGTAAGCAGTGTGCTCACTAGATGTCAGAAGTTGAGGAATAAATGTGACTAAGCTGATAATAATTTGAAGAACCAACAAAATGTCAAGTTACCTCAAGCTACCATTACAATAACTTATAAATGTATTAAATAATGCTTCTGATATTGATTCCATCGTACAGTATCTGATCACTCAGAGACATTAGACCCATTGTACAGTTTACAATGAAAAGGCTCTTGAAAAGAGCTTTTAATTAATCAGGCACCTATTCTACACAGTAAAACATTAAATACAGTCATACATGTGCTAGCAGCCACCTTCCGAATAAAAGCCACCCTGTAAATAAAGGCCTTAAATATCAGTATGGCTTATTTGGAACAAAAGGACATCAGAATAAAAGCCACCTGTCAATTAAGGCCACATTATGTCTTTCCAAATGGTGTCCTTTGTTCAGAGGATAGACCTCAATTTGATAATTTATCAATCATATTTTATACCTTTTTTCTGCTTCAAGTTTGTCCATTCTTTTCCACAATCTATTCACAAGTGACTCTTGTTCTTGTTCTAACGCATTTTCAAGTTCAATTTTCTCTCTTCTTAGCTATAGGTACAAGTTATAGAATGTTTGAATATTGCCAACAAATATCTAAATAATTCAGCACTAAGTTTACATGTTGACCAGGACTTTTTCACATGTTGGGAGAGGTATTTATACTGATTAAAATGGGAAACTTACTATGTTTAGTCTGTAATACGGATTTTTTCAATCAAAAGTTCATTTGTTTGGGGTTTTGGGTTCAAAATTCGGAAAATTATCACTACTTTGGATTGAGAATGAGTACATTAAATTTTATCTGTACCTCACTTAGAAGGTAAAAAAGTAATTCTACGAAAGTCGATCAATGAACAAGAGTGCAAGGTCACAAAATTCAAAATTCTAGTTTGACCGACACTTTAGTATGTTTAACATGTACAAGATGTAGTATGTACAGGATGACATGCAGATTGTTACAGTGAACTACTTATTTCCTGTTGAACTGCTGACAAAGTAGTATTGTTCTGGTGAGTGTATGCATTGTAAATACAATCACACTATTCTATATGTATATCCAAGTAAATTGCCTAAATAAAACTATTGGTTGGGCATTGTTTTATGACTAATATTTAACAAACTGTGCTATGAATCCTATTGAAACAATTAATGCATAAAATTAGGACCAAGCAAATGGGTTAGGGTAATAACAACTATAATTTCCTCTGTGACTAAAGATAAAAACTGCAGACTTGTTAGTCACTTTTCTGAAAAAAAAACTAGAACTTAATACCCCCACAGCCATTTTGACACTAAGAATGCCATTGTACAATATATGGCTAAGTTCAAGGGCACATAACTCTGGAATGTGTGTATCACTGGGAATGAAAATTGTGTCTTGCACATCTACCTTCATGGTGATGACATACTTCAAATGTTATTACAATCGCATAAGGAATGTGGAAGAAACTCCACAAACTTGTGAAATAGTATGCTGACGGACTGCCCAACCGCCAGAGTGACTCCAAAGTACCCCCTCGCAAACTTCGTTTGAGGGGTATAATTAAACACCAGTTCCAAATAGTTGCTTTCCATCACGAATAGATGATAAAAAGGCTCGCTCAGAAGGTCCCATTTTGAACTGGTCACTGGGCTAGCTGGACATACCTGTTCAAGGGTGGCTTGTTTTGATACTGTATCCCTTTCTAATTTCTCAATCTTCCTCATTAATTTGTTCACTTGATACTCCTGCTCCTTTTCCAATGTCTCCTCAAGTTCAACTTTCTCTTGCCGAAGCTAAAAATATATGCAATAGAAAATTGAAAGATAATGGCTTAAGTGAACAGAATGTTCTGTAAAATCTACTTAATCTAGTACAGAATCATTGTCCAAATTAAGTTAAGGTCAATGCCAAAGTGAGGTTGGATGATATGGTTGGATTGAGAATGGTCATAGGCAACAACTGTATAAGTATCAAAATGCTATAGTAGGCAGCGTTGGTGCTAGACAAAACTGCATAATTATCTACTTAACCAAAAACATAATCATTTCATTTCAAGTCCAAATTAGGTCAAGGTCAACGTTGGGTTGTGTAAACACTAAAATCTACTTAACTTATAACTGAATCATTCTAAGTCCAAATTAGGTCAAGGTCAAGGTGAGGTTAGATGATATGGGTGGATTGAGAATGGTCATAGGCAACAACTGTATAGGTGTAAAAGCAGTCTTTGAATTAGTTTTTTGTGACAGGTTGTCAGACTATTTACTTTATGAAGGAAACTCTCTAAACATAGGATGCCCTCCAAAAGACTTTAAGGCCAGCGTTTTTTTATCTTTCGATTTACGGGAGCGCCGTGTCTAAATATTGCAAAAGTCAAATAAAAATAAAATTCAAAATCGTGTTTTTAATTTTATTTTTTCCGCCGATCGTATCTACATCCCGTATTTTGAAATAAAATTGGTGACGTGCGAATTGACGTTGACAAAAGCTTTAAACATTTATGAAAAGATTTAACAAAACACAACTCGTGTAAAAAATTCGTGTAAGAACGTAACATCAAATAACATTCCTACCTGCGAAATTGCAAATTGTAAGTGTCAATTTTATGCAATTAACAAAGTGTCAAGGCTACCAGTTAAATCCCGTATTTCTTAACAACTAACATGTGGCACGATAAAAAATCAATACTTCAGCTGCCAGATTTAAAGTTTACAGTTTTACACACACTTTGACCTAATTTTGTGAAGATTCTGGAATTTATTTAGGGCGCACAGGGGTGTCAATAAAACCAAATTAAAAACATTATACATGACCGACCTTTTTTGCTTCAACCACATTGTTTCCATATTTAACTCAGTTTGCATTAAAGAATATCCTTCAGGGCAGATTAATTAATTATAACTTTGCCATTTCTTGAGATATTTTCATCAAAAATCGGGAATATTGACACCCCTGTGCGTACCATATACCTTAAAACTTGGTACCCAAAATAAAAAAGTCTGCTCACATAAATTGACCAAAACTGAGGCAGGATTAAAGAGCGGTGAATTGTAAAGATCAAAGGCACGCTGCCGTCGGTGTCTCTGATATTTGTGTGATGTTGGCTAGGAGTTTAAAGATCACATGTGTTTATGACCTGTTTGACATTTTAGCTGTGATTCAGTGCTTTATATCTAATAACAATAGATCAATAATAGTTTAGGATTGTTGTGGAATTTTATGTTTTACGAACAGTAGGTAAGTGTGAAAAACTGGTAAAATATATTGACTCTTAATCCTTGATCACCATCTTTCTTGAAATCTTTCAATTCAAGTTTTTTATAAAATAAAATTTTTGTTACTTTAAATCGTTTTATTTTTATTTTTATTTCCGATGCTCACTTTTTTCTCTTTTATTTTTATTTTTATTCCCTCCTCCTGGTGCTCATTTTTGAAAAAATTCCCGTAAATCTAAAAATTAAAAAACTCTGGCCTAAAGAAGGAAAAAATTCTTTCGGGCAAGGTGCAACCTACTAATTTGATTTGAAGACTGTAAAAGCGTTCTAGTAGGCGGTGACCGTGTTCATGCTAGCCAAAACAGTTAAACTATAAAATCTACTTAACCTAGTACAGAATCATTCTTAGTCCAAATTAAGTCAAGGTCAAAAGGGGTTTGTTGATATGGGTTCACCGTTGATTGAGAATGATCATAGGTAACAATTGTATGAGTATCAAAGTGTTCTAGCAAGCGTTGTTGGTGCTAGACGAACGGTAAAATCTACTTAACCTGGTACAGAATCATTCTAAGTCCAAATTAGGTCAAGGTCAAGTTAGATTTGTTGATATGAGGAGTGGATTGAGAATGATCATAGGCAACAATTGTATGAGTATCAAAGTGTTCTACCAATCGGTATTGGTGTTAGACAAAACGGTAAAACCTACTTGACCTTGTACAGATGGACGGACACAACAATCACTATATATATGCCCTGACATCATGGATGCCAGGGGCATAAAAAAATTAAAGCAGTAACAAATAGTTAGTGTATATCAAAGAAATGGCTAGAATCTGTTGATTCCGCATGTTAAACACATTGGCTATAAACATAGTTGCTTTTATTGAATAGTTCAATGGTCATTGGTGTCTAACTTGTACAAATCAAGTTAAAATTTTACTACATTTTACTACATTTGACAAATGGTGTGTCTTATTATTTTTTTTACCGATAGTAAAATTTTAACTGTCTGACATATATTTCCCCCTTGAAAGGACCAGTCACCTCCCCCCAAAAAAGGGCTGACTCAGGATAAGTAATGAGAAGGAACCTGATAAAGTTTTCTTGATAGATCATTGGTGAGAAATTCTTCCTCTTGTTCATAATTCATAGCTAAAGACTCCTTCTCTTTTTTTAGAAGTTGTATCTTCTTCAGTAGTGTGTTACTGATGAACTCTTCCTCTTGTTCTGCTTTTGCTTGCTGTAACAAAAAAATAGTTCAATGTGTATTTCTTATTTAAAGCCTATTTGACAGCAATATGGTCATTTCACTGAGAGGAGAGAGGTGATACAGGAAAACAAGGGCTGGCATTTATATTCGTGCTCTTTTTGAATGCCCAGTGCAAAGCAGCGCTATTCATCTCATCTTTTTTCTGTGATGATCTCAACACAGTACGCTCCCCCTCTCTCTTAGGGGTGGCCCTGAAATGAACATAGCTGTCACAGTCAATTGGGCTGATGAAGTAAACAACAGATGCAACATTAATTTTCTAAATAGCATGACTGTGTCTTCTTCACATATTTTACCAAAAATCTTAATGACTTTATTGAATACTTAGGCAAAGACCTATACATACATGTATGTATAGGTCTTTGACTTAGGTAAGGTTAACAAAAAAATAGAATGTTTATGATAAATCCCTTAAAAAAATTACATGTGATGTACATGTATGGATGAATTAGTTTACAAAGAAGCCATCCATAAATATCAATTACTTTACTAATCTAAATAAAAAACATGATCGTTTAATAATAATTCATGACTAATAATCATTAGCATTAGATAATAAAAAACAACAGACTTAATTTGCAGTGCAAATGATTCATTTCGGACAATAGGACCGGATCTGACTCATAGCTATACAATAACACGTGCATTTCACAATCATTTGTTTACAAAATATCGCACCACTTTTGTCCATCAAAATATCATTGAGACCCGTGACAGTTCTAATTCAACCTACATTATCGTTCGTCAATACATAATATACAACCATCAATAAGTTGACAGATCCGAATTAAAGCATAAATAAGATAAAACAAAACAAATACAAATCGTACGATGTTCACGCTCGCTCTCTTCAATTCTTGTTTTTCCTCCGCAAGTTGCTTGCATTTTAGCTTGTATGTCTCTAATTCGACTTTTAAAACTCTGTTCTCCTGCTGTAAAGACTCTACTCTCTTTTTAAGCTGCTCAATTTGATAATTAGCCGACGTTTTCGACGCTGGACCACCATCAATTGAGCTAGTATCGCTCTCCAACTCACTCGCGCTGTCCGCCATTGTGTAAACAGACTGACTTTGTTATGCCGCAATATTCGTAACTTGGTCAATAAAAAATATGTCTATGTATCATTTGCATTGGGTGATTTAATCAAATTAATTCCAATAAGTGATTGTTTGTATATTATTTTTATTTGCATTTTACCATTTTAACAATGTTATTTTATTCGTAGTTGCGGTTATTTGTGAAGGGGTCAAAGGTGACGTTAGAGATAAAATCCAATAAAACCGTTTGAGGGGCGTAACAACAATAAAATAGGTCTTTAAAAATGATTTCACTGCATTTTCCCGTGAATTCTGTCATCATAAAACTAATGTAATAAATAGCGATAACCATTGTAAGCAATTATTCTTAATGAAGTTTTCATATTTAAACGTATTCTTCATATTAATATTTCCAAGGGTGGAAAAGCATTTATGTACCAAATAAATGTGCGTACTGAATTTAAGACCTTGCATGTAAATCCCAACTTTCATGGTTTGTACCTAAAATGGTTCCCATTGACTTGTGTGTATAAAGCCTTTGGTGCACTCACTGCACTGCAACATGGAACGGTTTGTACCAAGGACCGTACGTTACATATCGGGGAGAAGGAACTTTATCCATAACCGACCGGGATCAATTGACTGGTCCCCGTTGATTCTGTCTGCATTGGTAGTTGGAACAAGAACCAGAGCGTAGGTCAAGGCTACGTGCTTGTGATTGATCAACAGTCCATATTGATCGTCTAACTTGGTTCTAAACGAAAATGGCGGGACAAACTGAGCAGGAAAGCGTGAGTTGCTTGCGTATTGTTTACATGGCGTTAGATTCCAGTAATGACAATTGGCCAATTCCTTTTAATTTTGATTAACTGTGCTCTGGTAATATTTCAATTTATGACGTGCATAAACGGCATTATAATTTCGGCGTTATAATTTAGATAAGAAAAACACCTCGAGTGATAAGATTCAATAAGAGCATTTTAATCTGCATGATTTTAAATGACTCATTTATTGACCAATTAAAATATTGACCAACTTTCGTTTTTGATAGAACTGGGTACTGACCACACAATTGTTTTATATCAATCAATTAATTGCTTTGGTGACAAGCTTGGGTCTGTAAACACTAAAGCTGTTTGTTCTAGTTATTTGGTAAACAATCGCTGTGCCTGTCAATATTTTGCTTGGAGGATGGCGAGCATACACAAGACTTTAGGCAGAGGACCATTTCCCACAGACGGGAATTTGATAAACTTAATGACTCCTGGTCACGGGAAATAGACTCTGGCCGGGTTTTACATCCATGTCGCATTTGATAGACCAAGTAGGATCTAGGGTTGGGATTTAGACCAATGCTGTTGGCTCTAGGGTGGGGATTTAGAAATGTCAAAATAATACCCTTAATTGGGTCGATTTATAACAATTTTACCATCAATCAGGGCCCTAGCTGCACTTTAGGGGAAGGGGCCCGGGGCCCTCAGGTAGGGGAATTTCGCGTCATTTTGAGGAAAAGGGAATTTCAGGGGATCTTTTTCAACTGCCGTATAACCCTGCAATAAGCATTCTAAGCTTAAAATGGCTGTATTTAAATATATTACATACATTAATATACTATTAATCAAAGGTTAATAACTTAATAATAATCATTTAAGCAAAAAGAAATAGGGGGAAAAAGTATATGATTTTAGGAGGGGAATGGGGCCGAATTTATACATGTACTCCTGCCTGTGAGCATATACATTATTATTTCTTTGCTGTTGGCGAAGCCCCTAGTTTAGGTTTATTAAATCAGTTTTGTATGATACATACATACTTTTTAGAAAGTTTCTCAACTACTTGCAACTGTTTATTCTATTTCAGTTTATGGATTGGTTTGTGCAATTTCGTAGTCCCTCAGAAATCAGCAAACTTCATCCTGATTATCTGAAGATGGAACTAAGCTGCTTTGTCTGTACATTCCTTACCTTCATTCATGGTATGATTGGTTTGTTCAATACTCATAGTGCCATTTTGGGCATAAGGACCTAAGGACATAAGGGTCTTTGATATATATATGGGCGAGGGGTGGCAGATCCCCCCCAAACATTTTCTTTAATCTTTCAAAATTTGGTTACTCTCAAATCTAAAGGAACAATAACTTGTCCTTTTTAAAAAAAAATATTTTACCAAAGTCTTTCTGCTCTATTTTGAGATAATTTTCGGCATTATGTGTGCAATACCTTAAATGTATTTGTACGTATTTCAGCATGGCGTGTTGGTGGAAGATTCAAGTATTTATGGGTGGCTGTTATTCTTCATGGTTTATTTGTCGAGGCTGTCAGTTACTGGATGCCTGATATTGACAGCTTTTGGCATGCTCAAGGAATTGTTACGTTTATCGGCCAACGCTTACCCTTGTATATTATTTGTATATGTAAGTATTGTTTACATTTAATAGAGATAATTGTAATAGCAATAATTATGTTGCATTGAATTATGAATTTTAGACATGTCAATTCATGTGACTTGGCACCCTTTTAATTCATGTACAATGTAAATAACCAACATCCCTTCTTGAACTACGGCCCCTGTAATAAATGATGAAATAGACCTTGCCTACTCTCATACAGTCATGTGATCATGTTTTTATTGTTACACAATTTTATTTTCATTTTGATGAATTCATGGGATCTTGTTCTCTACTTCTGGTCATTACTCAGTAATGACTTATCAATTTTGGATAAATAATCAAAAGTCCTGGCCTTGAGGTAATGAAACATAGAACAGTCTTTAAGCTCAAATCTCAATTTCTTCTCAAAGTATAGCTTGACCGTGACGGAAGAATGCACTAAATTGACTGGGTACATATTGCACTTGAGCATGATACATTTATCTTGTCAATAGGTTTCAGTCGATACCAGATTTGTTCTGAATATCCATATCCCCTATTTGACTTAGTGGATTATCCTGAATAATTCTGTCACAGCTCAAAAAACATGGTTGAGCTATAGTTAAGTATGGTTGAGAAAACAGCTGATTTATGTTTAAATACATGACCAGGTCAATTTTTTATGCTTTCATACTTATGTATCAATAATACCAGTACCACGGCCTATACTCATGACTGTGATATATTGTTCGAAAATGATTGATACCACAGGGTCTAGAGAAATTTGAGAAAAATAGTAATGTGGGTGCCGCCATTTTTTTAGACCCTGTGGTATCAAAACAATATGCCACGTGATAATAGACCATGAGTATTGTCTGAACATAATTATGTTATTAGAAACTTCAAAGGACAAGATATGAGATTTGAGCTGGAAGACTGATAATAGTTCAACATCTTTGGGTCCTGATGTTCTCTTTTCTGTTGATTTCAGATCTTGTGTTTATATATACTGCCAGTGTAGCCGTTGCTCATTCCGGGATGCAATGGTGGGCTCAGCCTTTTGCAGGTATATTTACTATAGACTGACCTACACTTTAACATACGGTCAAACCTGTGTTTGCAGTCACCTCCGAATAAAGGCCATGGTTGCGACCATGTGAATAAAGGTCATTCTTTGAAAAAACATAATTTATTATTTAGAAGAAACTAATCTCAGAACTGTTCAACAAGGCCATCTGTTAATAAAGACCACAATTTTTCATTCCTAAGGGTGGCCTTTGTTCACAGGTTTGACTGTATCTTAATAGTTATATCTTCAGCTTTCTATTCAAGCAATGAAAATGAATTGGTTATGTGAGTATGAAGTTATGAAACTCATCTGGGACCAGACCAAGTTCAACTAGCATACTGTAAGTCAGTAGAATTACCATGATGTACGCAGATGTTAAACCTGGAAAAGTCATGCACCTGTCAATATTTTGCCCGCGGACTGCATACGCAGGACTTTAGACAGAAGACCATTTCCGACAGGCGGGAATTTGATAAACTTAATGACTCCGGGTCCCAGGAAGTAGATTTTGGGCGGGTTTTACATCACTGTCGCATTTAATACACCAAGTAGGATCTTGGGTAGGGTGGGGATTTAGACATCAAACTTTTTTAAATGTCAAATTCCCTTGGGTCAGCCTGCAACCCCCCCCCCCCCCCCCCTGGGCAGGCAAAATATTGACTGGTGCATCACCCAATGTTGTGATGTTTGACTGAAGTGAAAAAAATGTATACCAGTAGGTAATTTCAATGTCATGTTTATATTGTGAGAACCTATAAAAAATTTAGTGGCTATTATAATGTAGTGTACACTTGTAGAAGTCCTCTTTTTACTCTTCAGTTGGTTTGACAGTGGTGATGTTAGATCTACCCTATGATATACTCGGCATCAAAAATTTGTTTTGGACGTGGCACGATACTGATCCTAATATATATGACAGACATTATTGGGTTCCTTGGAGCAGTTACTACTTTCATGCTACTTTTGCATGCAGTTTCACTGCGGTATTCCACGCCAGTCATAAACTTCTGGCGCCTAGTAAGAAGACATATCAATATGCCGGGTAAGAAGTTGGTACACATTTTCTTATTTGAAACTGCTGTCTGTTCATGTGTTGTCGGTACTCAGTCAATTTTTTCCCACTGTTATGAAATATTTTTTAAGAACTTGCCATGTTTATAGATACAATACTAGAAACCATCAATGCTTGCTAAAAACTAAAGATCAGTGAAAGCCATTGTACCTTTGGTATTTTATTGACCCGTCATGTGATTAGGTATTCAATTTCCAAATTAAATATTTTACCTTTTTGTGTATCGCCTGTCTAAGTTGTTTAAATTACTTTATGCGTATTTTCAGAGTTGTTCGTGAGACCGTCTGTATGTTATTAGCGTCTATGCTTGGATTTCCTCTCGGCGTTGTACAGTTTGTGTTCATATATCATCCATTACATGATACTTACGGTATACATACAGAAGTCTGTGTGATGTTACTGGTGGTCATATACGGTTTGATAATCTGGAGAGGTGACAGATCAGCTGATAGGACTGGATTGGAACACAGTAAACGTAAGAACAATATGCTGATAATTTCATTTTACATCTTCAAGATCGGAGTGGTGATTGTTAATCCAGTGGGAACATGCTGGATTACTTACTGAAATGCCATGGGTTTGAAGATTGGCCGCACCCTCTGATATTTCAGAGACGCATTTTTAACATCCCAATCCAAACTTTCAAGTTAATTACAGTGTGTAGAAATCCCAGGAAAACCTTTCAGACGTGTATGGTTGATTTACACAGGGCACAGTACTGTAAAGAACCAGGAAAAACAACATTTAAAACTCTTTCTTCTCTTTCTGGGGCGGCTCTGAAGTGACCATAGCTGTCTTATTGGCAGTTAAATTAAATCTCAGGAAATTATTTGCTTCCTTTTCAGGATGGTTTTTGGACGAGATTATGACAGAAGTAATTCTGCATTATACTTACTTTATGTATTTGGTGTTCACATCTAAACCTGAGTCAAATATTGTGGTTGGTCTTCACGAACCTGTTGGACCTTGTAATGAAACAGAGTCTGTTTTAACACCAATGGGACAGGTAAATTCTATATACAGAATTATTAACTATTCAATATTAGGCATGTTTTCACTTCAAATGCAGGGCTGACATTATAAACACACAACTCGGCCATTATGAAAAACAGGGTTTTTATGAAAAAACTCCGCTATTATGAGATTCGGTCATTTTGATTGGCTGTCCTGCTCGGCCATTATGAAACCACTTCTGTATTCTATTGTTAATTAATAAAATATTAATTATCAATAATTGTTTTCATAATGGCCTTGTTATTGGCTTCAAACAGCCTTAGGCTAATATTACAGCCAAACCTAAAATAATGGTGATTTTCAGTTTACAGATCTCTGGAATGTCTTCTATATAGATAAAAAACATTGGTGTTGTTAAGATAGTCCCGTAAATGCAAATCAAGAAGCTGAAGTATAGCGGATAGCGCAGGATATCTAAAATTGTTTCCACTATATTTAGTGCTCACTTTAATGTGGTATAAAAAAATTGTTTCCGTTACCTGCTCATTGAAAATATGGTAGGCAGATCAGGAATTTTTATGCCCTCGTATCGATAGATTTTTTGTTCGATAGAGTTTTTGGTCTCTCTGTTTGTCTGTCTGTCTATTAGTCTGTTTGTACCAAACTATTACCTTGTCTATAAAATCAAAATGCTTGCACCTACGTTTATCAAACTTCATATGTAGGTTCCTCATGACAACCTCTACAGGACCTGTGCATTTTCAGGTCAGTAGGTCAAAGGTCACGGGGTCATTGTGTTTAAAAAAATTCCAACATTTCTTTTAGGATACTACTCCTATATTTTTCATGGGATTTTGATGAAACTTTCACAGACTTTTTGTCACCAAGAACCCCCGCACATACTCAGCGTCACTAGAAACTTACCACCCTACACACCCCTATATATTTCAAATTTTAACATCCTGTGTAAACTGCTTTATACAATAGTTTATATGACTTGGGTACCAAACTATGCTTATCATTTTAACAACACTTCACCGAGTGCAATATAAAAAAAATCAAATCGACATGTATTTTTGTTAAGGAAATACAGACAAATGTATGGGTGGTAAGTTTCTAGTGACGCCAAGTATATATTCCAGGTTTAGTGATTTTATTATTTTTTACAGAATTATGGTTATAATTAAGTTAAAGGGCACCTGGAGGGGGGCATGGTGTTTATAAAACACATCTTGTTTCTGTATTGTTCTTGAAAGAGTGCAGAAAGGTGAAAAAGTGAGATGGTGGATGTTCCATTCTTCAGGCTTAAAAGTCCGCAGAAAATTAGGGTAGGTTGGGTAACCAGAAACATTTTTATTTTTACGCTTTTGGTGGCCGTTATACGGAGGTGGTCTCTCAATAAGGTTTCACTGTATTAAGTGATTATTATTCTATTTAAGGTATTGACAAAGAGGAAATATCTGTGCCTAGAGGATTATGATGAAAAAGTGTTTGATTTTCATTGTGTGGACAAGCTGCCCGATGCAGGAGATCGATGGTACACTATTTGTGGTACGCCGTACGACAATCACATGGAATATATCGTCATAATTTGTGGTGTATGCCTTCTAGGATTAACATGGTGTCTTTCATTGTTGGAATCAGGACCGTTGCCTGGACGGAACAATCATCATCACCATCCCAAGCATGCTAAGCATGAATAGACTAATGTCGGCTTCCTTGATTGAAGAATAGAATGGCTCATTGTTCAGTGCCAAATAACTTACATCAAAAGTGCTCATGTATGTGTAGTAATAAAAATGTGGTGGTGTTAAATACTGTTGTTAATTTTGTCTTTAAGTCAATCTTCAAAGTTCCAAGATTGGTGTCTGCTTATATCACAAATACATGTTTTCAGTATTATCAGAGAAAATTAAAATGAGCCTTTATCTATACTCAAACTGAAAGGTTGCAAATTGCTCTGGGAACGAAAATGTGATGTAGCTTCTACACCGATCTCAAAATTCTGAGACTGATTGGAACAGTAGTTAGTGTGCTGTACTTGTTACCTGGGGAGCTGAATTCGCGACAGGTCAAACTCTTGAAAATTCGACAAAAATTGTGGAGCAGTTGTCGGCTCTCTGTTTAAATAAACTGACCGCTGAAATGTATGTAGCTGAAATATTGACATTTAACTCACTTCATATAAAACAATATCTGTTCTGCTTTTACTACTTTTATGGATAGAAAACAAACACACACAAAAAACAGCCATGAAAACAAATGTGCGAAAATATTAAAATTTGATACATAAAATGCACAAGGTTATATTTTTCTCCAGGTAATAGACTTGTAAATTAAGGCCATCCTGAAAAAATATTGGTTTGCAGTTTGGTATCTGACTTACTTTGTTTTAAAGCTAATTTGAAAATTTTGTTTTTCATGTTCAGACTACTCCAGTTTTCAGTAAGGGCAAAAAACTGCTTGCCTGCCCATGGACCCTTCGTAAAATTAGCTTTGTATAAATGCAAACCAACATTTTTAAGGATAAGTTTAAGTACCCGGGGAATAAATTTAGGGGTTGATATCAAAGAAACATGCATAACTCTTCATTATTATCTGATATCAGAATCACAGATTTACAATAATGCTCTTATAAATAGCAAGTTGATAGCTCATGTTTATATATATATATATAGTCGAAAAGTGGTGACGACAATTAAATGTCGTCCTGGCACAAGAAGACGTATAATTATGTAAAAATAAAATTGTTATTTTAAATGCACTGAAGAGCCGCAAGGCGAAACATGTTTTATTAATTATTAAAGGATCAAAACATCAACCAGAGGCATTCCGACTTACATATATATATATATATATATCCTTTTTTAAGTAACAAAGTCCGCAAAATGAGATTATATGACGAATTAACAGGTATAATATCACAGACTAATCAATTAACAATAAGTAACAAGTTTTTGTTATTCATACATGAATAACAAGAGAGAGGATATTAAAATACCAAACATTATAAAATATATAACATAATTAAACCAGAAACCTTGATATCACAGATTATATATATAATTATTATATAATATTAAAACAGAAATTATATGAACATAACACACTGTTCAACTCTTAAAGATGTGTACTACATCCTCCATCTATGTACCATGTACATATTTACAACTTCACTCAAATTTGCAGGCAATATAATTCTAAACATTCTAGTTATTATCAATATAATTCATAAAATTCTCAAAAAAGTCATTTAAAAATTTCCATGACAACTGAATTGAAAGTTGTATATAATACTTAGCTGTTATTACAATTTCTGATTAGGTGAAAGTAGTAATATTGGATGTCTACTGTCAATGTCCACTGTTGATATGAATACTTTTTGAACATCATATACTTGCTTTATCACTACTTGGTGTTCTCAGATACCTTGTATTTATCACTTGACTGAAATGCAGTGTATGTATTTCATAATACTATATTCTTAAAGCCCCATTAGCATTTTGGATGTTAAAATTGAAGTAGGTCTTATTTTACCTAGAAAGACATCTTATCAGTGAAATTGACTTAATACTTGCAATAAAAATATTCTGAAATTTTCTTTTTTAATCACAAAGTGCATATATAGAAATATAGCACAGTATTTTTTTCAATGATAATGCAAAAAATAAGAAAAAGGCCCTGACAACATTTCTATGAGACATGGCTAAAGAAAGGCATTGTGTAAATATGTTTTAATGCAAAAAAAATTCTTTCTTATATTTACTATCATTACATCAATTGTTCTGTATTGCTAAATTTAAAAAGCTAATGGGGCTTTAACACAAAAGACATAAAACAAGTTTCTGGTTACAATAAACAGAGACATAGATAACAGAGATTGGCAACTTAAAAATATCATGCATGACATCATTTCATAGATTCTGTAGCAGGTAAAACTCAAAAACTGAGTAACATACATATATAAATTATACATTTTCTGGAAGTTTAAGCATTTGACTTCTGCTGGAAATAATACTTTATTACATTTTCTACGTTAATTTTTTGCTATACCTATTAGAATGTAATCAGCCAGAAAAAAATGGTACCAGCAGATATTTTTTAGAAAAATTGCATAAGTAGGTAGTATAAACATGGGCGTAATAAAACTATCAATCAAAATTGATATTTGAAAAACTTGGCAGCTATAGTTTAAATAATAAACGTTCAGAAAATGTAAAATTTATGCATGTGTTATTAGTAGGTAAGAAGTTTTACTTGCTACAAAATCAGCAATTTTTCGGAAAAGTAACTGTCATTACATATCCCTGTTATCTATGTCTCAGCATTAGAAATAGGTGAGGTTCCTTGTAGCCGATGCTCCATGTGGCAAGGTGAGTTTGTACAGTCCAGTAAAAATGGTTTAAACCAGCTGCCATAATACATAAGAGAAACATTATTCAAAAACTGTGTTAAACTCCTTGAAAACAAAATCATAAGGAGCTTGGACCTGCTGAATTTGAACTATAAATAGCTAACTTACCTTGCTATTTGTGGTGAGTCCTTTCATGAAAGTACTGAGATCTGTGAGAATGTCTTTAAGTTCAGCATCAGAGTCCTTCCTTTCTCTTGGTTTTACTTTTTCTAGAATATAAAAAAAATATCAATAATAAAGAATATTTGTCAAGAATGATGATAATGCCATCTGAGAGGTTGCTCTATCTCTATTTTCTTTCACTGAGATATCTAATGAAAATTGTTTTTTTTGTGTACAAGCTCTTTCAGTACATGATGTCATTTAGCAGGATTTTTTTTCGGTATTTTGGGAATATGACCCATACCCATGAGATTGGGAATTTTCGCGGTGTTTTCATCGAAATTGGGAAAAATGTATAACTGCATTTTTTGCAATGTTCAACTTATTCTACTCATTCTCCCATAGAACAGTAGCAGAATAAGGTATTTACTACCAATAGTGATGTTAATGTTGAAAGAAAATAATTTTGTCTGTGAATTGGGAAAAATTTTCAATTGGGAATATGACCGAATTTCGGCTATAAAATGGCCCCAAAAAAATGCCTGAAGTTATAAATGTTATATTGAGCCAACTACAGTGCAACCTCTCCAGAGTACCGGTGTAACACCGTTTGGGAGTAGCAAAATTAGGTTTTTGAGACATTGTTGCTCTAGAGAGGCTCATTTTATATCTAAAACGAGGGGGAAAATCATGCTGTTGTTAAAGGGAGGTTGTTGCTCAAGAGAGGTTGTTGCTCAAGGGAGGTTGTTGCTCTGGAGAGGTTGTACTGTACATCTCAGTCAATGACATGGAAAACAAATTTTGGATGAAGGGCATACCTTTGTCCAAAACTTTTAAATCTCTCCTAAAGGGAAAGCTGTATTGATAAAAAGGACTTTTGAAATAATGCACAATATTCAACATGTACCGAACCTAGGGACAAGACAGTTTTGTACATATCAAACATTTACATGGTATGCCAACTGTCAAGACATTATAATGGTTGCTTTGTCATCAATGTCAGCCATTCATAAAAGGCTTAAATTATAGTAGTTTTGTGAAACGTTTTAAAGGTTCTTATATAAGGTTCTATCCCCGCTACCGACCATGTTTCTGTACGTGAGAAAGTACCGGTAGGCAGTTGTTCTTGGAGGATGGGAGTGCAGTACTGGTTCTTCCCAAGAACGATGGTTAGGTGACCTGTCCGCTTCATATGACTGACTGTTGAAAAGGGGCATAAAACTCAAACAAACAGAACTAAAATGTAAAAAGTTTCATAAAATATCCATTACCAGTGTCTTCATCCTTCTTAGCTGTAAGCTTTCTGAAGAAACTTGCCAGTTTGTCAAATATTATTTCCACGATATTAGTTGGTGAAAGTTCTTTCTGTTCTAGTTTCACAACAGAAATACTGAAGTTCAATATAGCAGCAGCCATTGTTGCAAGCATTAACAATACAAACAATACGAAGGTAAAATAGAAAAACTCGGCCCAGCCTGGCTTGGACGTCAGAATGTTCGCAACACGGTTCTTTCCAATGATAGCTTCAGTTAGAGTCCCATACGTTTGGAACAAGTCTTTGTACTTTTCGGTGTCTTTTCCAAACAGTAATGTGCCGAATAACACGTAAGATAAATACGTTATTCCAAATATGAGCAGGAAACCATACAAATCAGATGCAGCATGGGAAATGACGGCAGCCATTTCATTTATTTTACCACTGTAACCAAGGATACGGGAAACCCTCACGGACAATAAAAAGACGAGCACACCATATGCTGTATTGGCTACAAAATCATAAAAGGCCAGATTTTCAAAGCCAACGTATGCGTTTTTATCTTTATGAAATTCCTCTAAAGTTTTCTTAATGACGAATATCTTGTATATAAAAATTGAAACAGTTGTATAACTCATAAGCAATGCAACAATGTCCAAAATGTTCCAAAATATTTTCAAATATCCTTTAGCATCTGTCGCTAGGTTATAAACGCAATGTAGTGTGGCCACAAGAACGACAAGTAAGAATACAAACTGCATAAACAGGATATAGTCCCCTGCAGTATACAGTCGAAATACTTGCATGTCCATATAGGGTATGAATCCACCAACCTCTGGAAATTCAGCAACAAATTTGGAATATATGAACAAGTTAGTGTTAGCATTATAGAGGGTGAACTCAAGAATAACGGCTCTTGTTCGAGCATCAAACCACGAAGTGTCAACTAATTCTTTGAATATTATACCACATACGTCCCTGTTTACGTCAAGTTTCATAAAATAGCCTCCCCCACCATACGTGGCGTAAGACGCAATCGTTGGGAATCCCCACACTTCATCAGGCGACACATAAAGCCAAGCAGCCGATGTGAAATATTCGGATTTCTGTGCAACGGGACATTGTGGTTTATGCCATCGTAGGCAAAAGTCGTTCGTTTCCTTCCGTTTTTCTTCGTAGTTATCACGACAGTTGATGAACAAGTACTTAAGCGGCCCATTGCAATTCTCTGCAAAGAAATATATTATAAATCCATTACTCACGGTTTCATCATTTCGCTACATGTAAAACTTATCACAGTATCAACGGCTACATCATCTTAGTATTTATGCACAATAAACAAGCATACGTTTAAATGTAAATGATAGGCATGAAACAAAATTTCTGGTGTTTCACAGAATTCTATGTATAGATGTACACATAAATCTTTGTAAAGCTATACAGAGCTCGTTTAAAATGACAAGGTAGTTCCTGTTTCTAGGATGTACTTGGTGGCTTGACATTTTGTATCTACCCTTTACATTTGTAATGCAGCAACCGACAGACTGACAGAATGAGTGAAGTTTTCATTTTGTCACCAATTTTATATGTTAGACCAAAATTAGTGAAGATTGTTTGTTTGTTTGTTTCATTGAGTTTTACGCCCCTTTTCAACTCTCAGAGTCATACGAGGCAGACAATTCACCTAACCATCATTCCTGGGAAAAACCAGTACTAGACTCCAATTCTCCATAAACAACTGCCTACTTTCTCTCATGAAGAGACATGTTCGGTAACGGGGCTAAAACCCACAACCCTCTGTCAGTGACAGGTTACAGTGATTTAAAGTTGGCGACCTTAACCTCTCGACCACAGAGGCGGGTTGAACATTTCAACTGAGAGTTGACTAATATGTTGGACATCTTTCAACAGACTACTCACAACATGTGTTCAAATAATTAGCACTAACAAGATGGGCTTGTAAAAAGACAGATTGCCTTCCACACAAACTCTACCTGGTCTCACTCGAAGTTGCCGTAACCTTGCAGGACCAACTCTAACATTAGCGAGGTCTTCCATGTATACTTTCATATCATGTCCAGAATAAGACGCGCCATAAAATGTCTTTTGAAAGTAAATGTCAATAAAGGTTGTCTCAAGCCACCTTGTGTATGATTCTAAATCGGTTACCTGTAATGCATTAAGATATTTGCCCAATATCAATATAAAAAAAAATGATTGTTATGATTTATTTATTTATTATCCTGAAGAAGTTTGGTGATTTTTCATCTTTATTGATTCCAATATCAATATAAAATATTCAATAGCATATTCTGTTTATTTGTGGTTATTGTCGTATCAAAAAGAATTTTTAAGGAAAATACTTGATATAAAATGCTCAATTCTAGCACTTAATAAAACATTGTATCACAACAGAATTATGTAAAATTCGGTAAACAGTGAAGAAAAAATACAGTCAACCTGTGAACAAAAGTCATCATTGGAAAATACAAAATATGGCCTTTATTGAAAGGTGGCCTGATTTAGAGGTCATATTTTTGTTTGAACAATTAATGAAGAATTATTTTTATTCACAGGGTGGCCTTTATTTGGAGAAGGCCTCTAACACAGGTTTGAATGTTCATGTAAATGCATATACCTTATTAAATGCTAGCTTCTGTTCAACGTGATTCTTTAAATAGAACGATTTGGGGTCTCTGGTCTCATAACTGATGGTATAGACAAGAAAGAGAACTCCGCTGAAAAACAGCAGCTGAAAAAATATCTTCATTAGTTGATGACTTTGTATGCGATCAATCTTGTTCTTAAGCAATGTATCGTTATCTGGGCTTTCTGGCTTGTCGAGTACATCCTCATGGTCTGTAAGATAATCATTGAAATAGTAATGACATTTATGTCGCACATCTAAGTATTATCTATTATACTTATCGTTGTTTACATCACTCCCAGGACAAAGTAGAAATCAAATTTCAAAAATTCGACTAGATATAATTTATCTACATATTTGCCGTAATGAGTACCAGCATTTGAGCTTGAATTGCTAAAAAATGAACAGTTGATGTTGTTTTACACTTTTGATTTAACAATCGAATAATTAATCGATAGTGATACGTCAATTCGATTCAATAATCGATAGCAATTTTGTTCCGATTATGGAACACTAGATATTACATCCTACGTTAAATTGTCCTCCACCTCTGAATTATGTGGGGTAGCTTGGCAGAAGCTTACGGATAGAATGTGGTTAGTACTAGTTAAGGTCTAAATGAAGTCCATGAAAGCTTGTTAGGATAACTGCCCGCCACGATATGACTGAAATAATGTTGAAAATGGCATTAAACCCGAGGAAACAAACAAACAAACAAACCAACAGCCTGGGAAGTGTAGAAAGATCCCAAGAAAATACCTGGGTAGAACTACCAACTTTCAATACCTGGGTAAAACCATCAACCGTCCATGATAAAGCCCGGATAATTTTTTAATCACATGTGAAATTTGTTTTGTACAGGGTTGGAACTCAGTAAAGAGGGGCTATGGATTACTTATTTAAACTTACTTATTTTACACCGACTGTAGCAAGTTCTAACAACTCACATTAACAACTCTCAATGACTGCTTCCTGGATTCTGACCAGTACTCGTGCCAAAAGAAGGGATTGTTAAGGTTCCAGTAAATTCCGCCATTGATGGGATTCAATTACTGATTACCTCGTATCTCAAAAATGGTATTTAGAACACAAAATTAAGCAGACTTCTTTCGATATTCCAAACCTTGATACATTTAGTCAAGTCACACAAAACTTGGAGTAATTTTACATGCCCTGTATTGAAATAATTTGCAAGTTACATACTTGGTCCAATGTTCAAAGTTGCCGAGTTGTATCTTGTGATTTCTTCCAATTCATCATTGTTGATCTTAGGATCAGGAACTTGGTAGCCTCTCCGACATAACACCCCATATACGACCAGTATGATAAAAACCTAGAGAAACACAAATTCTTTGAAATGAAATCTTGAATATTTAGTATCACAAAGATTTCAATTCTGATACAATGCTAGTTTAGATGAAAGTCTTTGATGTTATAAATGTGGAATTTTACATTCAGCGGATTTTACATTTAGTGGATTTTACATTTAGCTGATTTTACATTTAGTGTATTTTACATTTAGCGGATTTTACATTTAGCGGACTGAATATATTATATGATTACAGCATGCTATGTATCTAATGATCAGACACTTTATCAAAGTAAATGTTTTAAGCCATTTTATGTTTCAATATTTACTAAATCTTGTAACTAGACCATTAAAATACATGTTAACAAGCTTTTGAGCAACAGAACCACTATTCATTATATATGTCACATCATGTAATTTCTAGAAAACTTGCCTTAACACCCTCAACGCCGATAAAGGAAGCTAAGAATGATACACATATCGCTGTCATCCACTCTTCTGATTTAATCAGCTGCCAGTCGACGCTAAGTGTACATACAAGATAAGTGGCCATCACCAAAGAGGCAGCAAGAAGTAACCATCCAATATAGACACAAAAATGAGGCAAGAAAAAATGGGTATACTCGATGGCATCCTCAGCTGGTGACCAGTAACGTCTCCCAACGACCGTTTTATCAATCTTCAGTTTATCATTGACTTTTCTGTAGCCTTTTCGCAACATGGAATCAATGTTAGGATAGCCGTCCTGACTTTCAGCATTTCTAAAGAAGAAGGATACAATAAATATGACGAACGAGGCACCTGCAACGGCAATGAAAGCAGATATTGAGTTTTCCAAAGAAAACCTAAATGGTCCAATGATCACTTGAGATCGGACAGGCTCATCTTCCGACATCTCATCTGATGTTCGGATTATGTATGTGAGTATTATCATCGTGATGTATATCATACTGAGAAGACAGGAAAGTCTTTGAACTCTAGTGAAGTTGCTTCTCATTGGTCGAAGAAGCACAGAAATCCACATGTGATATTCTGCGAAGGTATAAGCAGTCATCTCCTGGCAACCGTGTACATCCTTGTATTCTTGAGCATTTATTACCCTGTCCACTTTGGTGTCACCTACATCATAGTCAAACCATTTATCAGCTAGGAATGAATACCTGCAATTGTACCAAAATAATTTGACATTTGTAGCAAACAACTTTAAAATATTGTAAAGCTGTACTTTTAACATCAGACTAGGAACATAATTTATATTCAAGAAAGTTTTGTTAAAAAAATCTTGCAGTTAATGGACAAAATCATCTTTTAATTAAACATATTAAATACTTGAATTGCTATGCATTTCAAAAAGGCCTTTACTTTAATTTATAACCTACAAAATATTAGTTTGATCATGAAATTGTATCAATATTCAAGCACTTCTGTACAATACAATGATAAACTATATCGTACCTTTTCCCACTATTCATATCCGTGACTGTGATTTTATTCAGATACCATGAAGAATTTTGGACACCTGAATCATCATGCCAGATACGCAAACAAATGATGTCACCAAGATGACGCCGTGTACTCATGACAAATGTACGCACGCTCCCACTTTCAAAACCCTGAAGAATTAAAACGCTAATTCTGATGTCTTGAAAACTTGAGTACAATTAATGCAACTAATCTAAAACCGTCATGTGCAAAGCAATACACCCCTTTTCTTTGAAAGGGGGCATAATAAAGTGAGAATGTAAGAGAATATCATGAAGAGCAGGGTTTTCATTAAGAACCAATTGTCGATGAAAACCATCTGTTAAAACTGCACAAAAAATCGGTTACAATCCCCAAGTTCGAAATACTAATAAACTAGGCCATCCCAGCCAAATCGAGTACCGGTACTTTCACAAGAAAATCTGTTGTAACTGAATATTAATGAAAACCCTGGAAGAGAAAATATTAATACTGTATTATTAAACTTCCGCTTTTGAAAACTATGTTGTCTTTAGTAAGTAAGTGTTATATAGCTCAGAATTACCGGTATTGCAAAAAGTAAACCAGAGGACCAGCAACAACAAAAAAGCAAACCAATATTATATGATCATAGGACTTCCTATTTATAGACCCTAGAATGTGTTTATATATTAAAGTCTAATGGACACATTTTTGTTGAAGTTTGTTTAAAAGTAGGATTTCGAAGGATTTTGGATTTTAATTTTGGATTTACTTTTGTGTTTAGGATTTGGTGAGTAGATTTTTGTTTTAAAACAAACAGAATTGGCATTTATTAGGGGAATGGCTTTTAACAGGAATTTTACGGTACTTACAATATGACTGTCGTCATCCATCATTCTGACATCAGTGTCACAATCGTCGCCAACCAATATAAAACCAATCTTAGAATTTGTGCCGGAACCTGCCCGTAATCCAGTGTAGACACGCATGATATAAAAGTATGTGTCGGCTATGTCATTATCTTGAAGCAAGGAATAAGACCACTGTAAGTAGAAATGTAAAAGTGAAATTGGTAATAAGCAGTATGATAAAGGTACAGGGCTTTGAAGGGGTTTTCAAGGATATATATAAAAACAGGGAGTATAACCTTTTCTAAAATTCAAGGAAATTTCATCCAACAGCCAAAAATTCAAGGAGTTTTTAAGTCTGTCCGAACTTCAAGTTATTACATCCCTAATACTGTACTTTACAGACATATCTGCTTAATGTCACCTAAATGTTAATATCACAAAAATAGCATTACCCAATTATCATAATTTCTTTAACCCTTTACTTCATGAGTCTGTATACTTACGTATATACCGTTTATTTCATACTATCTTTAAATTGCGTGTAGAGCGTCTATTTAATTATCCTGTCATTTTACGTGTAGACCGATTACTTCATAATCCAGTTATTTAGTGTGGTTGATTTTTCAAGTTCAATAAATAATTTTTCTTGGAATATCTTTGATTTTTTTAGATACCTCAGATTATTTATTTTATTTAATGACACATTTTTAAACCTTGATAAGAGCTGTAGCCTCTGTTGATGTAGACACCAAGTTAAATTACCTTGTATTGGTCTTTAATGTCTTCTCTCCATGCCCAAACTACTAGTAGAATATACACACTAACTACAGCAATAAGGACTGCTATGACAGGTGCTCTACCAAACATAAATATTGTTTCTTCTATGTTTTTGAAGTCCACTATGTTGTGAGGTACGTAAAATGTGGTCCCAACAATCACCTCTGATAAGTTGACTCCTGTAGGGTATTTACACGTGCATACGGTCTTTGTTAGCGTGCTGGAGAGTGATACCTAAAACATAACATGAAATCAATGACATTTATAATGTGATTTTATTAAACTGTCAAAGTCGAATAATTACACGGTCGCTGAATGCGATTATTTTTAGCTTTGTACCACAGTTGATAGTTTTTGTTTGTTTTACTGGGCTAGGTAGTTGGGATTGGGAGACTGAAAAACTACTCTGAAATATTGGAAATATTCGAACCCACAACATTTCTGTTAGTAGTCCAGTGTGTTACCATCAGACCACGGAGTCATCTTATATATCCATTCCATACTTGCAAGCGTACTCTTACAGCAATGCGTTTTTTAAAAGTTGCCCCTGACCAATTAAGCCACAAAGCACAGAAAAAGCATTGGAAACATGAGTCAGCTTAAAGTCCCATTAGCTTTTTGCTATAGAAAAATATATGCAAAAAGCAAACAATTGCTGATATTATCCCAAGATAATAATTACCAACAAAATGAGCCCCTTTTCTTTTAAAAACACTCATTTCGCTGTGAATTTTGCTTTTGCAAACTTATAATATATAGAGCGTGTGACGTTACTTTATGCCGGTGCATAATATGACTGCGGGAAAACACAGCTGTTCTATAAATAGCATTATTTTCAATGATATTGAAAAAAATACGATAATGGTTTCGGAAACATTTTTTCTTGCTATAAAGTATGCACGGAAGGAAAACGCTCCAGATTCTTCTGTTATAGAACAAATAGAAACTATTACGACCTATAAATTTATATGCTTATGGGACTTAAAGTTACACGTAGAACATGAAAAAGGCAGAGAACAAACCAAGTACTGTCTCACCTCACAATAGTCTTTGACCCACATTTGTGACCCATCTGGTTGCTTTAACCATGCTAGACAGTTAACACTAGTCACATTAGCACAAAACACTCTTAACGTCAGTGACCAGTCTTGCGAATTATCTGAAATGAATTCACTAACTTCAATGTATATTGATACATACAGTGAAACCTGTCTTAGCAACCACCTTTGAGTAACCTGTGAAGAAAGGTAACCCTTGGGAAATCCTTCATTCACAAGTGACCTTTATTTGGAGGTCATATTGTTCTAAGTTATCTATGACAATTTTTCAAAGAGTGGCCTTTATTCACAGGGTGGCTTTTATTCAAAGGTGGCTGCTAACACAGGTTTGACTGTACATATATTGGGTATTTGTCTCAGAATAAACTGTTGCAATATATTCTCTAGCGCTGATTAAAATCTGCCAAAACAGCTCATAGCAAAACTTCATCTTCTAGCACACCGGAAAACCCATATCAGCATAATAATAATTGATCAATACCTAACAACGGCTGAAGACCAATCCAGATTTTCCCTGTTTCTGAGTATTCGGAAGCTTTAATGAGGAGTTTGTAACCATCTACAGCAGTCCAAGTGTCATCATTCTTATTCATGGCGGTAGTGTAAGTATACTTGTCTTCTGTGATGTCCGGTTTCTCGTCCTTGTTGAAATATAACCGGTATTTCTACAGAAAACAAGAAGCATAATTATCTTACTATAAAAATTAATAATATATGACATGAATATTGATATATTTGTACATAAACATGTTCATTAATCCAAATCTTTTAATTGGAAGACTAGAGCTTTGTTACAGATATGACTAATACCCCTGCTGCCGCTTTGACACTGAGAATGCTATTGTACACCATATGGTTAAATTCAAGGGCACATAACCCTGGAATGTGCATCGCAGGGTATGGAAATTGTGTCATGCACATCTACAATTCATGGTGATGACATATTTCAAGTTTCATTGCAATCGATTGAGGAATGTGGATGTAGTTGGCACCACAAACTTTTAATATGGTATGCAGACAAACTGACTGCCCGACCGAAACTTTGTTTGCAGTGGTATAAAAATAATGGTTTCCTTGGGCAGTATGTCCAGAGGTGTGTCATATAAGGACCAAAGATTACTTGTGTACACTTTTCAAGACGTGTTTGACAGTAAGACGACTCATCACTCATAGCCAAGTTAAGTTGCGTTGAACTTTCTTTTATCAATATCATTACTAGGAATGCAATACCATTGGGCCCTTTAGCAAATAAACATATACATATTGATACATATTTACTTATGAAAGAGGCTCTGAATGTTTAAAAAAACTAGAAATGTGTCCAGAGGACACAAACGTCCCCGCTGAGAGCTAAGTAAAAAAACAGCAATAACTCCTGAGAAAATGTTTGGATTTTAGCAGGAGTCCAACTTGATCTGTATTTTATCATTACACACCTTCATGTAAATAAATCGTTATATACATTCCTGTATACAAAATACGAATATGAAATCAATCCATGGAATATTTCTAGAGTTTTGATAGGAAACCACCATTAAGCTAAAATTTAAGTAAAAAAGGAGCCATAACTCCTGTATTTTTTCTTTATTTCACCAGATATCAGACTTAACCTGTATTTATTATTATACACCTTCATGCAAAATATAAAACTAATCCATAAAAATGTTCTATAGTTATTGATCGGAAACCAAACTTTGAATGGACAGAAGGACTGACACTTTATGCCCTTCTATCGTTCAACGAACGGCAGGGGCATAAAAACATTGAAAGAATATAATAATAACCAGTGCTGTTGAATTAGGTCGAAGGAACATCAAAATGTCATCTTCAGCGTGTTGCCTATCAAACAGTATGTATATCATCTTATTTGGATCATTCTCCTCATATGTTGGAAGTTTATCTCTGAAATGTATTTAATTACTTGTTGTATTGTATCTGATTTTTTATCTTAAAAACCAATTGTTTTATTATCTATCACAAAATATGCCTGTCTAAATCATCTGGTGAAGGTTACTGAGGATGGGAACTGTTCAACTTATAGAGTGAACAAGGTCTATATCGTCATTCAGGGGCTGTAATTCGAGAGTGATTTTGCACATAAACAGATTCTTAACAGTTAAGTTACGATTGAATAGGAACTGTTTAATTAAATTAGAGAGTAGACATCATCCAGTATTGTGAATGAAACAGGTCCACTTGCCTGTCGCAGGTTCGCATTAGACTCCCATCCTCCGTAAGCAATTGCCTCCTTTCTCACATAAAGAGACATGGTCGATAGCGGGGTTTGAACTCTTGACCCTCTATCAGTAAGAGGTTACCATGATTTGAAGTCAGCGACCTTAACCACAGTTTTTATTATTGCCATCATGTCACACTGAATAGAGAATTTATTCCATTTGTTTGTTTCATCGGGTTTTACGCCATGTTCAACATTTTTCAGTGATATCATGAAGGGCAGTTATTATAACTTATAATATCCTAATCAGTTTTCCTGGACTTAATTTAGGCCTTAACCAGTACTAACCACATTCATTCTGCAAGCTTCTGCCAAGCTACCCAACATAATTCAGAGGTGAAGGATAATCAGACATAGGATGTAATATCTTCAGTCAAATTCGTCACAGAAAGTGTGAGCCTCGCCCAGGGTTATAACTCACAACCTCTCGATCATCAGACAAACACTCTAAGCACTGAGCTAGCCTGGCGGGCTGTTTTCATACCAAAATAAGTCAGTCAGTCTATACTTACATGCACTTTGGTTCTTGCTTGTTTTCAAGATGGAACATTAACTGACTATTTTCAATTCTGGCCCCTTCAATTCCAAATATCGGTACATACGATGTGATACGATCCCCAAATGTACCCCAAAAATAGGGGTTAGACTTAAAAACGACAGACTGAAAAAAGAACAAAACATACACGTCATTTTATTACTATCAGTTGCCCGACAAAAGTTCTAAGTGACTGCTTATTTATGTGTAAAAAGCTGCAAAGGTAACATATTGATAAGACTACTCCCGGAGAAGCATGATGTCTACAAGTTTGCGATGTTTATGAAATAAACTTGATTGAATAACTTTATTCATTGATAAATATCGTGGATGTATGAAGAAAAGCTTTCATGCTTTACTGTATAAGTTTTTTAAGTTTATAGCCAAATTTAATATTTTTCGCAATTTTAGTTTCGCATTTCGATCTAACGCATTTCAAATACAAATTGAGTATAGAAGGAATTTCGTATCTAAAATTAGCCCTATCCCCAATAATTCGCATTTGTAATTGGAAAGGACTAATTCAGAATTAGCCCCAAAATCCTGCAGGCCTGAAAAGTGCATTGTAAAGCATACTTACTCTGAATACTACTTTACTTGAGTCACAAAGCATTGGTGTATCCTGTGTGAGGTTTGTAAGATCCAGCGCTACACGGGGTCGCTCAATAGTTTTACCGATAAAACTAAAAGCTGGTTGAATCTCGACAGAAATGTAGAAAAAGTCGTTCTCTAATTTTCTTTCGCTTTGGCTAATGTACGACAAACGTCCAAGAATTAAAGTCAAAACTTGTAACGCTTCAGTTACGTAAGGTAGAGCATCCTTGGACTGTAATATATTGACATACAACATGTAGTATAAAGAACGAACAGATGGAGCAATGATCAATTGTAAACAAGTACAGTAAAATGCCTGAAAACCTGGCCCCTTCTGGACTGGGCAAAATGTCCAGTTTTCAAGGACAAGAATGGCAAACAAGAAGAAAATCTGAAAGGCCTTGGGGTCAAGGGGAGCACCTGCCACCAAGGCCCCTTTCTGATCTTCAAACAATTCAGAAGGATCTGAAAATATAGCGGAAAATTCTCATCTCTTGAGTTTTTCAAGAATTTAGATTTTCATTTCAGAAACTTCCATAAAACAAATTCCTTAAAATGAAACTTGAAAATGTTTTCAATTTTCAGGGTTTTTTTTCCATTTTTCAGGAGTTTTACTGTATATAAATATATTTTGATAGAAAGTACTGAATGGGAAAGAAAATTAAGACACCATTACACATGAAGTTGATAAAGAAATCAGTCCCATAATTAATCCTACAATAGGGAACACAATTCGGGAATACCATATACTGGTTATATACCAGAATAAGAAATTCCATTCCACAATAAAAGTTTATACACATGGAAGGCATTCAACTAAAATGAAGGCCAATGTATCTAGGGAAATAACCTACATGTACTTAAAGAATACAATAACTGTCCAGATTAAGAAATGCAAATAAGGGACAATGTATGTATTAAATGCAGTGTTGAATGAATAAATGATTTAATTGACTTCATGAGAAATAATTAATTACCTTGGCAGCTTGGCTTTTTAGAAGAAATCAAACAAACAAGAAAATATAATGAGGCTAGAATGATTACATGAAATGATAACAACTTACCGCCTCCATTTTTATATACTTTTGGACATAGTATTTTTGTAACTGTTTCTGAGCAAGAAAAGTCTGTTCTTGTAACGTTAGTGGTTGGGCACCATCAACTGTCCTAAACACTTTGATATATTCCAAGTATTGTCTCATTTCATCAACTGTCGGATCCTGTGGAAAGTTAGGTGTTAGTACGGCACTCAAACTTGCAAGTATATTCCTCAGAACATCGCTAATTGCTGTAAATAAAGCAAGCATCAATGTTTAAGTAAAGGTAGCTCTTGGTGATTTTCTAAATTGTTTTTTTATCAATTGTTTTACGACCCATTCTACAGCTATTATTATTATTATTATTATACCATATTTATATAGCCCTTTTTTCATGTAATTACACATTCAAAAGTGCTGTACAATCACGATTACGACATGTTAGTCAAAAATGATATGGGTAAAATATATACAAATATGGACAAATTCATAAGTCAACAAATCCACCATTAATTTATGCAGACAAGTAAGGTACACAATAATTCTAAAATGATTCAAGTCTGGTTGGCTTCGTAAGCTGTTTGGCCAGTCCACACGCACATTACTCCGCCAGCCGGTGTTCACTGTTCACTACGCAACTTCACTGAATGATTACTAAAGGTACATTTAAATTAGTGTTTCAAGAACAGCGTCAAGATACCACTGCTACGAGAAACCGTCTCCAAAGGTATAAAGACACAACCTTTAAAGAGACCCCCATACTTCAAAGGAATTAAATACTATCTAAGAAGTAAAACCTAATAGCCTGAGTAAGCTTTTGTAAAATAGTGCGTTTTCAGCGCTTTCTTGAATGACGGTAGTGTTTTACTGTCTCTGAGTGCTGTTGGCAGTGCATTCCAGAGCTTAGGTGCCGCGGCCGTGAAACATCGATCACCGAACGTGACAGTCCTCATCCTCGGCACAACTAGAAGAACAGAGTCATATTGAGACCTAAGCTGTCTTTGTGGAGTATAAACTTCCAACATACTTCTGATGTAGCCAGGGGACTTTCCATTTAGTGCTTTGAAAACATGAGTCAACACCTTGTACTCCACTCTGTATTGTACCGGTAGCCAGTGAAGATCCTTCAGCACAGGGGTGATGGGATTGCAACGTGGTGTCTGTGTGATGAGGCGGGCGGCTGTATTTTGAATATTTTGTAGTTTGTTCAGAATGATTTTTGTGAACCGCACAGTAACGAATTGCAGTAATCCAGTCTTGATGTTCCTAACGAATTGATAAGGGATTTTGTTGCATCAACAGTCAAATATTGTCTGATTTGACCTATTTGTCTGATCTGCATGAAACACAACCTTGAAACAGAGTTAACATGTTTATCCATGTCCAAATGTGAATCAAGCATGGCACTGAGGTTTCTCACCATCGATGATGATCTGATCACAGCGTCGCCAACTTTCACAGTTAGATTCTCGGCTGTACTGGCATTCCGTTACGGTAATTTCAAAGCCACCCCAGAGGGAGGGGAGAAAAGATACAGAAGAACCAAGCATTTAATCCCTACTTTTATTTCGCATGGTGTTTTCTGGTCTTTTATCGTGCCCGTTGTAAAGCACCAAAACACACTTCACCCATTTCCTGTGATTTTCATTACACAGTACATGGCTTGGTTTTTAGGTTGGGGACACTAAAAATGCCTCCCTGGAAAATAACTGGGCAGAAACCAGATTCAAACTAATAATACTGAACTGGACTGTGATATCTAAGAAGTTGGATGGACATATTTAATCAATGCAATAAAACATCCAAATTTTAATTTTTGTAACTAAATTTCAGGGCTCATTTCATAAATCAATTATGACTGACGTAAGCGCGAAGTATATAAGCTACTATTGTACATGTCTATTAAAAGGTCAAAGAAGACAAAATTATAATGGGTAACTTACTCTCAAGAACTTCCTGTAAATGTTCAGTGTTGGGAAAAGTTCGATCAGCTGTAATGTTCAGCAAGTGATCAGTCAGAAAAGCACATATTTTGGAACTGTATATCTGAAGTTATAATATCATTAATTAGTTATAGGTCTACCTGCTTTGAGAGTACATGTGTCCTGTCAACATATTTAAAGTCCCATAAGCATATAAATTCATCGGTCGTAATAGTTTCTGTTTGTTCTATAACAGAGGAATCCGGTGTGGTTTCCTCACGTGCATACTTTATAGCAAGAAAACCACTATCATATTTTTTCAATATCAATGAAAATAATACTATTTATAGAAAAGTTGTGTTTTCCCGCAGTCATGTTATGCACACGTCATAAAGTGATGTCACGCGCTCTATATATTTCCAGTTTACATAAGCAAAAATCACAGCGAAATGAGTGTTTTTCAAAGAAAAAGGGCTCGTTTCTTCAGTAATTATTATCTTGGTATAATATCAGCCATTGTTTGTTTTTTGCATATTTTTTGTAACAACAAGAAATGCAGCAGTGCCACGAAACCAGGTTTTCCAAGGCTTTAATACCACAGTACTCTAGAATTCTTTGCTAAGGCTTCATCAGTGGTTCAGTTTCCAGTGCTACTGATAAGATAACATAGACCTTTAACCTACTGGCATAGAATGCAATCCCAAGCTTGGTTTCTATGTAAGCTACCTCCACAAAAAATTTCATCGCAATGTCTAAATCCTTAATTAAGTTATTCTGCAGAAACTGATTTTATATTTTTAGAAACAGTGACCGTACATGACAAAACTGACCCCAAATACAATTCCAAGCTAAACTTTCATCCAAGGTTGTTAAATACCCCGTTGAGTCAAGATTAGTCATTCCAAACTTAAGTAATTGACTGGAAACTGATTTCTATATTTAGTAACAGTGACCTTGACCCTACTGGCCCTTAATTCAATACAAAAGCATGGACTGGATGTAAGCTACCAACTCACAAAATTGCATCGCTATATCTCAATCCTTACTTAAGTTATTGACCAGAAACTGATTTTCTATTTTTAGTAACAGTGACCTTGACCTTACTGAACCTAGATGCAATTCAAAAGCATGGACTGCATGTAAGCTACCTACACACAAAATTTCATCGCAGTATCTTAATCCTTGATTAAGTTATTAACTGAAAGCTGATTTTCTATTTTTAGTACAGTGACCTTGACCCCACAGACCCCAAATACAATCCCAAGCTAGGTTTTGATTCAAGGATGCTAAATACCAAGTTAAGTCAACATTGGTCATTCCAAACTTAAGTTATTGACCGGACACTGGTTTTCTATTTTTAGTAACAGTGACCTTGACCCCACGGACCCCAAATACAATCCCAGGCTAGCTTTTCATTCAAGGATGCTAAATACCAAGTTAGTCAACATTGGTCATTCCAAACTTAAGTTATTGACAGGACACTGATTTTCTATTTTTAGTAACAGTGACCTTGACCTTGATCCCACAGACCCCAAATACAATCCCAGTCTAGGTTTTCATTCAAGGATCCTACATACCAAGTTAAGTCATCATTGGTCATTCCAAACTTACGTTATTGACCGGACACTGATTTTCTATTTTTAGTAACAGTGACCTTGACCTTGATCCCACACACCCCAAATACAATCCTAAGCTGGGTTTTCATTCAAGGATCATACATACCAAGTTTGGTCAAGATTGGTCCATCAGAACTTAAGTTATTGACCGGACACCGCCTGTTTGACGCCCGCCATGCCGCCCGCCATTTTCGGCATTCTTATAACCATTCTTAAAAAGCTAATGGGACTTTAATAGTATGATTCGTGTTGTACAATATGCATCTACTCTGACAATGTATTTGTTTTGCAAAGTTTTCTGTATGGGTGATGGGAACAAATGCATTTATTGCATGTTGTGTGTCTTGAGATGTCTGACAACTCAGTTAAAAGTTTTATTTAACATATGCATCGGTTCAAATGAGAGAAATTATAATAGCAATACTACTCTCATAAAGCGAAAAACTCTTCTTTAAAATGTTTTTATCCCCCCTTGTACAACCATTGTAAAAAACGACTCAGCAACATCCTTTCTTATTTTCTTTTCCACTTAGACAATTTTTACATGAATCCAACACAGGACTTTTTTTACAGGTAGGGGAAGGGGCCATTTCCTTAAATTTGTGGGGAAATGATGCATAATTTGGCAAAAGGGGAATAAAAAAACTTGATGTAAATTGAATTTTAGGGGAAAACTGCATGATTTTAAAAAAAATTCCAGAGGGAAGACGCCTATTAACAGCCGCTGCTATAGAAAGAAGAAAAGCCCTTTAACATGAACTCAGAACTGATATCAACTTTTTACTATCAGATTTGTAAAAAATAGTACAAACATGTTTGTATAAACCAATAAGACAGCTATGGTAATTTTTGAGTCGCCCTAGAGAGAGGGTCGAGAAGAAACAAGAGAGCGGAGCATTCATATCCCTACTTTTTCCTGGTTCTTTATCGTGATCGGTGTAAAACACCTATATGCCCCTCACCTGTTTCCTGTGATTTCCTTGACACAGTACTTGGCATGGGACACTGAAAGTGCGCCTGAAATATTGGAAGTGGGATACAAGTTTCAAACTCACAATCTTTCGATCAGCTGTCAAGCGAATTACTACAAACATTGATCCAACCCATTTTTTAGAATTTGAGGTGTAATTATTAGAAAATCTTGATACTTACTGCTTCAGTTACATTAGATAATTCTCGTTTAGTTAACGACACATTAAGCGCTCTGCTTACTGTGTCCACAGCTGTAAGGGTCATACGTTTGGTTACCGGCCAAGAAGACACAGCAGCTAGTAGCATGCTTGCACCATTCTCTCCGACCTGAAAGTAATTCAAAACAAAAAATTTGTTCAATTTATTCATTGATAAGAAAATATTTAGTGTTGCTCGGCCAGTTCTGTTGATAGCATGTATACTTGTCACTATAGTCAAACTGGTTCCTGCATCACATGTTGCATCATCAAGACAAATCATTCATTACTGTTTTAACATCAGTCAACCCTGCACATGTGTTAGTGGCCATCTCCTTATAAAGGTCACTGTCCACTGAATAAAGGCCACATTTCATCTCTCCCAGGAATGGCCTCAGGTTAAGCTGTGGTTATTTCTCATTTCAATGAGATATACGCCAACGATATTTCAGTTTATACAGTAGCTGGCCTCCTGGACTGTTTTCTAACCAGCGCTATCTTGCCAATCAAAAAGGAAGCCTACAATACATATGGGGGAATATTTTGGTTGTTAAATTTTCATAGAAGGGTTTGACTTGTCATGACCGAGATTCAAACCCGCATCGCAAGGTCGCAAGTGCAGCTTACTAAGCACTGGTCCACAGCCTGCAGCCCTGTTTTAACTAATACATCGACTATGGCTGGGTCGAGATAAATGTACAGTACATACCTCTCCAGAGCGGCCCTCTGTAGAGCAACAACCTCTCTATAACAACACCTTCAAAATTTCCCTAAGCTGATATTTACTATAAATTTAACCTCTGTAGAGCAACAACCTCTCTATAACAATACCTTCAACATTTCCCTAAGCAGATATTACTATAGATTTAACCTCTGTAGAGCAACAACCTCTCTATAACAACATCTTCAACATTTCCCTAAGCTGATATTTACTATAAATTTAACCTCTGTAGAGCAACAACCTCTCTATAACAACACCTTCAACATTTCCCTAAGCTGATATTTACTATAAATTTAACCTCTGTAGAGCAACAACCTCTCTATCACAACACCTTCAACATTTCCCTAAGCTGATATTTACTATAGATTTAACCTCTGTAGAGCAACAACCTCTCTATAACAACATCTTCAACATTTCCCTAAGCTGATATTTACTATAGATTTAACCTCTGTAGAGCAACAACCTCTGTATAACAACACCTTCAACATTTCCCTAAGATGATATTTACTATAGATTTAACCTCTGTAGAGCAACAACCTCTCTATAACAACATCTTCAACATTTCCCTAAGCTGATATTAACTATAAATTTAACCTCTGTAGAGCAACAACCTCCCTATAACAACACCTTCAACATTTCCCTAAGCTGATATTAACTATAAATTTAACCTCTGTAGAGCAACAACCTCTAACCAACAGCCAATATATGAAGCTCCCACAGGGTGTTGCTCTACAGAGGTTGTACTGTAAAGTACATACCGAAGCAAGATAGTCAGAGGATCTTGAATCAACAGCCTCAACAATCAACTTCCAGTAATCATTCCATGTCATGTCCTTGTCATGTTCCGTCTTTTGGTATCCCAGTGATAACAAATCCTCAGGTGTCAAGATAACTCCGTCTGAGGAGTTCATTTGCTAGAATAGTTGAGCAGATAAGGAATTAATGTAACAGATGATATTCCCTTACTATAGGAAATTCAATTTTATTTTCATAAATGAATAGAAAGGCCATAGAAGATATAATAAATACAGTAAAATCCGCTATTAATTTTTCAAGTTTTCAAGTTCACATATTTTTACGTAACTAATATTTTGACTAAATTTCAATATATGAAGGACTTCTATTCAACAGAACAATATCAAAGAACAATATAAAAGAAATCTTTCGGTTATTTGCTATCATTTTATGTCAAGTTCGATAATTTTAAATCCAACTTAAAATCAATCAGCCATACTGTTGCATACAAATTGAATGCTACATTCTATAGATTGATTTTAAGACTTACAAATGTGCTACAATATAATGTCAATAACTTTTCATTTTTCCCCAACAGACATTAACAATATTAATCAAACAATGAATCTTTCAAAGTGTACAAAGTTATATCTGACAGTCCTTCTATTGACTGAATAATTGCTTGTTATGTGCAGGGATGAGAATGGCAAATAAAAAAAAGATCTGAAAGGCTAGGGGTCAAGTGGGCCTTTTAGGTCCTTTTTGGTCTCAAACTCTGAAAAAAACAGAAATCCGCTGATTAGCGGAAATTCTTATCCCTGAATGTGATATGAATCATACCAGTGTACTCAAATTTAAAATAATAAATATTGGAAGCAACCTGTACATTTTGATAAGCAACTATAAATAGAAATGAAAGGGAGATAACTCCGAAGTTAAAACTCAACAAAATCAAATATTTCAATCTTAAATCAGGCAAAGTTTTCCTGAATTGTAAAACAGAGGAACTGAATGTTAGGAAAAACTTTATTTTGATAACTTGTAACAATCATGTTTGTTGAATTACGGACAGTTTTTGTTAAAACTCTTTTGAGAAAACACTATAAGATTAAGAAATTAATGTGATTCTACACTTTTTGAAATTTATAGAGCATTTTTTGTCATATATAGCTTTATACACTTTTATAATCTATATAACCAGTAAGACACAATGAGGTATAGTGCAATTTTATTAACCTGTTAAAGCTGAATAATTACACAGTCGCTGAATGTGATTATCTTTAGCTTCATACCAGAGTTGATAGTTTTCTTTATTTTACTGTAAGGGAATATTCGATTCTAAACATTTTTTTGATATTGTGTAGTGCATCGTTAAATACACATACTTTTGACAACTGATATAACACAAATTATGAAAGTAATCAAACCTGACACCGAAGCTTTTTGAAGCTTTGACAGTTTAATAAAATCGCACAATATTGTTGAAGAATAGAACTGATCTGTTGGACATTCCATGTGCCGGTAGGTGTTTGAAGACCACTAGGAGATAGCAGTATGTTACAACTACAATAATTTACATCTACCACAATATAGCTATCACATATGTTGAAATCTAACTATATGTAAACATATATATCTTCAGAATTTAGAGTACCAGTATATACATATACTAAATTATACTTGGATCAATCTAAATGTATAGATGACATTCAAATATAGACAGGAAAATTTTAATCTTTTAAAAGAATTAAATGACTGTATCATCTTGAATATTCAAAATTTATTGTCTTTAAACAACGCTATGATACTATACATGTAGTTACACAAGAACGTAACAATGTACATGTATATGTATATGTAACCCCCTTCAAAATGCATTTATAAAGCAGTGATTTTTTTTCGTTATATTTACTGCCGATTTAATGAGCAGTTTCCCGAAGTAAAATTTCCTTCATTTTTCCCCTAAAATGGCCAGAATTTTCACCTAACAATGATCCCCTCCACATGATCGTGCAAAAAGAAGAAAAATACAACAATTTTCTCACCATTGTCACTAATTACAGTGTAGTAATATTTACATTTATGATTTAAACAACTAAAAAATCACATATTCCATAGAAATAAATGTAAATTATTATATATTCCCATTTTGGAATTTGTTGCGCTAAATTTTCCCCTTTTGATGGGCATGGGTAGTGAGAAAATTTTGGAAAAAAATCACTGCAGACATCCGCGTCATCTTTACATTGCTTATCAAATTAGTGTATAATGATGTATAAGCGAAAGTCTCATAATATGTGTAATGTGTGATGACAGTCGGATAAAATTATAAGGTATAAGAATATGTTTGTTTCTGGTTACATGCACATTAAAAATGTGAAGTTAGATTGGGATTTTTATCCAGAAGGTAGGTCAGATAACTAGAAACAAAATAAATGTTTAGGCCTAACTGCTAAGAATATTGCATGATTGTATGTTTCTTCTAAATATCACAGAAGTGTACATGTACATCTATAGATCTGTCTATATATATTTGCTGTCTATACACAGAACAACATTGGTCACTAAGTACTTTTTCACAATATTACGGGATTAGAGGACCACTAAACATATTGACATTGACAACAATCACATTTATTCTTACCGAGGGCTGTACATATATATAGAAAGATGAATTTGATTAAAGTTTACAAAATTAATGTGGAATATTTTTTATTACAGCTGACAATACAAATTTCATTCAAAGAGAATTTTCAGCACACATACCGTAAAATAAATCCATATCATGACAAGAGGGCCATGATGGCCCTATAAATGCTCACCAGGAGAAAAGGTCATTTGGAGATTAACATTGTTGAAGTTTTCTATACGAGTCCAAGTAAGATCAAGTGACACATGGCCATTATATGAACAGATTTAAAAGAGGTCCATTAGACAAAGCTAGATACCAAAAATCTTAGCTCTAGGCCTTGTGGTTTCGGAGAAGAAGATCTTTTAAATTTTCCTATATAAAATAGAATAAACCCCAGGGCAGGGCTAATTTTGACCCCGGGGCCATAATTTGAACAAACTTGGTAGAGGTCCACTAGACAATGCCACATACCAAATATCTAAGCTCTAGGCCTTGCAGTTTTGGAGAAGATTTTTTAAATTTTCCTATATAAGTCTATATAAATCAAGTGACCCCCGGGGCGGGGCCAATTTTGACCCTAGGGCAATAATTTGAACAAACTTGGTAGAGGTCCACTAGACAATGCTACATACCAAATATCTTAGCTCTAGGCCTTGTGGTTTCGGAGAAGAAGATTTTTTAAATTTTCCTATATAAAATAGAATAAACCCCAGGGCAGGGCCAATTTTGACCCTAGGGCAATAATTTGAACAAACTTGGTAGAGGTCCACTAGAAAATGCCACATACCAAATATCTAAGCTCTAGGCCTTGCGGTTTCGGAGAAGAAGATTTTTTAAAATTTCCTATATAAAATAGAATAAACCCCAGGGCAGGGCCAATTTTGACCCTAGGGCAATAATTTGAACAAACTTGGTAGAGGTCCACTAGATAATGCTACATACCAAATATCTTAGCTCTAGGCCTTGTGGTTTCGGAGAAGAAGATTTTTTAAATTTTCCTATATAAAATAGAATAAACCCCAGGGCAGGGCTAATTTTGACCCTGGGGCCATAATTTGAACAAACTTGGTAGAGGTCCACTAGACAATGCCACATACAAAATATCTAAGCTCTAGGCCTTGCGGTTTCGGAGAAGACATTTTTAAAAAATTTTCTATATAAGTCTATATAAATCAAGTGACCCCCGGGGCGGGGCCAATTTTGACCCTAGGGCAATAATTTGAACAAACTTGGTAGAGGTCCACTGGACAATGCTATATGCCAAATATCTTAGCTCTAGGCCTTGTGGTTTCGGAGAAGAAGATTTTTTAAATTTTCCTATATAAAATAGAATAAACCCCAGGGCAGGGCTAATTTTGACCCCGGGGCCATAATTTGAACAAACTTGGTAGAGGTCCACTAGACAATGCCACATACCAAATATCTAAGCTCTAGGCCTTGCAGTTTTGGAGAAGATTTTTTAAATTTTCCTATATAAGTCTATATAAATCAAGTGACCCCCGGGGCGGGGCCAATTTTGACCCTAGGGCAATAATTTGAACAAACTTGGTAGAGGTCCACTAGACAATGCTACATACCAAATATCTTAGCTCTAGGCCTTGTGGTTTCGGAGAAGAAGATTTTTTAAATTTTCCTATATAAAATAGAATAAACCCCAGGGCAGGGCCAATTTTGACCCTAGGGCAATAATTTGAACAAACTTGGTAGAGGTCCACTAGAAAATGCCACATACCAAATATCTAAGCTCTAGGCCTTGTGGTTTCGGAGAAGAAGATTTTTTAAAATTTCCTATATAAAATAGAATAAACCCCAGGGCAGGGCCAATTTTGACCCTAGGGCAATAATTTGAACAAACTTTGTAGAGGTCCACTAGATAATGCTACATACCAAATATCTTAGCTCTAGGCCTTGTGGTTTCGGAGAAGAAAATTTTTTAAATTTTCCTATATAAAATAGAATAAACCCCAGGGCAGGGCCAATTTTGACCCTAGGGCAATAATTTGAACAAACTTTGTAGAGGTCCACTAGACAATGCCACATACAAAATATCTAAGCTCTAGGCCTTGCGGTTTCGGAGAAGACATTTTTTAAAAATTTTCTATATAAGTCTATATAAATCAAGTGACCCCCGGGGCGGGGCCAATTTTGACCCTAGGGCAATAATTTGAACAAACTTGGTAGAGGTCCACTGGACAATGCTATATGCCAAATATCTTAGCTCTAGGCCTTTTGGTTTCGGAGAAGAAGATTTTTTAAATTTTCCTATATAAAATAGAATAAACCCCAGGGCAGGGCTAATTTTGACCCTAGGTCAATAATTTGAACAAACTTGGTAGAGGTCCACTAGACAATGCCACATACAAAATATCTAAGCTCTAGGCCTTGTGGTTTCGGAGAAGACATTTTTTTAAATTTTTCTATATAAGTCTATATAAATCAAGTGACCCCCGGGGCGGGGCCAATTTTGACCCTAGGGCAATAATTTGAACAAACTTGGTAGAGGTCCACTGGACAATGCTATATGCCAAATATCTTAGCTCTAGGCCTTGTGGTTTCGGAGAAGAAGATCTTTTAAATTTTCCTATATAAAATAGAATAAACCCCAGGGCAGGGCCAATTTTGACCCAGGGGCCATAATTTGAACAAACTTGGTAGAGGTCCACTAGACAATGCCACATACAAAATATCTAAGCTCTAGGCCTTGCGGTTTCGGAGAAGAAGATTTTTTAAAATTTCCTATATAAGTCTTTATAAATCAAGTGACCCCCGGGGCGGGGCCAATTTTGACCCTAGGGCAATAATTTGAACAAACTTGGTAGAGGTCTACTAGACTATGCTACACACCAAATATCAAAGCTCTAAGCATTGTAGTTTTTGACAAGAAGATTTTTTAAATTTCCTATATAAGTCTATGTAAAATCAAGTTACCCCCGGGGCGGAGCCAATTTTGACCCCAGGGAAATAATTTGAACAAACTTTGTAGAGTTCCATTAGACAATGCTACATACCAAATATATCAGCTCTAGGCCCTGTGGTTTCGGACAAGAAGATTGTTTAAGTTTTTTCTATTTGTTGCCATAGCAACCAGAGTTTTTAATGAAATTTAATTTTTTGAAGTTTTTTCTATTTGTTGCCATAGCAACCAGAGTTTTTAATGAAATTTCATTTTTTGAACAACTTTGAAAGGGGACCACCCAAGGATCATTCCAGCAAAGTTTGGTTGCAATCGGCATAGCGGTGTAGGAGGAGATGTTGTTTTAAGTAAACATGGACGCCACGTAACGACGCACAACGCACGATGGACGCAGGGCGATCACAAAAGCTCACCCTGAGCACATTCGTGCTCTGGTGAACTAAAAACCAAAAAAAACTTCATGATTTCATAAAACTTATGGGATATCAATTTGAATCAATAATATTTATCAATACAAGTTTGCATAGAGTAATTTCTAACATGCAAATATTTATTTCAAATTCAAAACAAAAAATGTTTTCGTGGCAATTGTTTTAACTATACTGCTGTGATATATAGATATATATTGTCACAAATACAAGCAACCAGTTTTCTGCTGAAAATTATCAAATACATTCAGGACCTACATAACATAAACATGTTTATAAACATGTAAACCCAATTATTGCATTGGTCTCGGAAATGCTTTTGACTCAGTTAATAAATTCTTAACAACTAATGACACATCATCGAAAAACAACAGTGTTTTGTGACAACAGTTAAAGTATGAGCCTCAAGTTCATATACAATATCATCTTAATATTTTATTACTGGATACAAAAGGCTAAGTTTCTGCAATGAAACATGAAAAATATATCATATAATAAGTTCATAACATATATACATTACTCATACACCTGGTTAGATTAATTGTTTAAAAAAAAACACTGATGTTGTACAACCTAAATTTTCCACAACATTATTAAGTCTTGGATTCTGTTAATACATCCTGTGGCCTCCATGATCCAGCGGACACTAGCCCCTAATCAGTGTGGGCTGGAATCCTACCAGGGACGAGATAAATTCCATATGTGAGGAAGCCGTCTCCAGCTAGCATACAAAAGGTCAATGGCTCTACCCAGGGGTCACCAGGGATCTGCCAAAGTTGTCAATTGACCTTTACTGAAGGTGTGCATTAAATCAATGTAGTTATAACCTTCCATAAAAGGTCAATCCTGGTAGGACATTTTGTCAATAAAAGACATTATATATATATAAGGTACATATCATGAAATTATAAAATGTATGTTAGTCACAACAAACATATAGAGAGACACACAACAATACCAGGTAAAGATTACACAGCGTACAATGTTAGTAGTAGCATCATATCAAATGTAAACAGTGCTCAAGTTTAGTTAGGTGTCACACCAAAATAATAAACGCATGTAGGAGTGTCTTTTGCAGTTAATCTTGTTATGAAAGCACCATTACAGATATAATAAGGTGTTCACACAGTCACTATGGTGAAATGAAATCATTCATTCAACAAGGATGATGCCTGACAGCATAAGGTCTCAAATTTATCAGTAATAATTGATTAATGTTTTCATCTGTCATGTATATTTCTCAAGATCGGTTGAATGTTCCTTAAATGAAGATATTGCTTAACAATATATAAGATGCAGCTGCCTAGTCACTGTGGCACATCTCAGTCTAATTTTAATGTTTGTTAACAATTACAAAATGTCATTCACACAAGTGCTGACAGTTCCATGGAATTTTTCAGGAAAAGGTTCAATAAATTTCTACCGAGACCAAAAATGTCTATGACCAGTAAAAAAAGTGGGATCTGTCAAGTTAGTGCATAACAGGAACGTTTTATTCTCCCCTTATGTGTAAATCATAAAGTCAATTTATCAATCTTTTAAAATATAACCATTCATACCAGTATCATGTATTTATAAGTATATACATACACACATAAGCATATTAATATGCATATAATGTTATAATTATGAGGTAAGTGAAGGGAAAATATTAATAATGAACACATCACATCTACATTGATATAAAAATGTGTCGCGTTAGTTTGAGTATAAAAAACATGCAGTGGAAAATACAAAATGTGTGACAAATACGAAAATTACTTCATTAGTTCCCAGAAGTTCCTGTATAAAGTGTACCGTATTTTAGTAGTTTTATATGACTATTCATTAATCTGGTATTGAGCAAAAATTGTTCAAATCACGAAACTTCATCTGACAATTCATACAATCAAAAGGATCACTGTATCTTTGTAGAAATACAAGTATGATATAAACATAATTGACAATGCGAGGGCTCAGCGCAACACTGTCGTAACTTGCTCTTTTTTCCATATGAGTAACGACACTGTTGCGTTGAACCCTCAATTTTTTTTTTATTATTTGGTATATCTAAAATCAAACTTCAATTACAGGAAATTTTGCAATACATCTTTACACCCAAAAAAAAGAATTTATATTTTCTATTTTATTTAGATATTAAAATACTTGCCTCAATTTCAGGTGTTAAATAAATGATATTGGCGATAATATATTTTATTTGACAAACAGATAGCCAAATATAAACATGATAAACATACAATGATAAAAATGTTCAATTCAGCAAAAAAATATTTTTCTTTTCTGATTAACATAATAGTCGTTAAATCAAACTTGAAATTAATTTTATTTAATTTTTATCAAATAATATGACAGGACTCACGAATGTGTTGTATACAGAAGCCATATCCATAACTCGTCGAGATATGGTCCTATAGTCCCAAGAGCGATTTGCTTTGATCAATTCTTCATCAAACTGACTAAAGTAGTTCTTTACTGATACATATTGAGCGTCGTTGTTCAAATATTCAATATCAGCAAAAACAAGCGATGGTGTAGACTAAAATAGAAAAATCACTAAGATTATTTATGTGAAATACCCCCTAAAATAATCATTAGCCAGTCTGCTAAATTAGCAGTTGTCATGTTGTCCGGGACAACCAGTTTTTCATTTGGACAACAAATCAAATAAAAAGCAGTTAAATTTTCAGTTTAGGGCAACCACATTAATTTTCAAACCTTAATTTCACAGACTGGAATTTTAACCTGCAGTATGTAATAATTTTCTTTCTACTCTTCTAAACTCTTAAGTGTTCGAAAGCAGAGATTCTGTTTTTCACATGTCAAATTTATGTTTATACATGTACAGACCTCCTGCGAAAAAAAGGCAACCTCTGAGAAAGACAAAATTTACCTTCATTAACAAGTGCATTAATTACTGGCATTTACTCAGAGGAGGTCACTAACAAAGGTTGGAATGTGCACATTCAGTAGAACTAAATTTGTCATTAAGTTCATCAAACAAATATTCAATAGCGATCTATAAAAATGTAGTAAATGAATAAACATGCATAAATGAAAGAGAATACATAATTAATTATAGTACACATTTATTCTTTACTAACTAAAACTTCTATTGAAGTTAATTATTAAGTACATTTTTTACTAACCCTAATCTTATACTTTATTTCAGTGTAGTCCCCAATAACATCAGTGACACGCAGAACTACAGTCGCTGTAAAATTATCATGTTCATCACCGGCTTGAAATGCTATCAGATTAGATGTTGCTCCGGCTGTAAAGATGTAGGGAAAGTATACAAGGTGTTAGTCAAACATGGATCAACAGGATAGTATATATTATTATTCAAATGAAAATGTCACAGTTCTAATGAATTAGTTGAAGTGTCATAAAATGAGTAATCTGATGCTTTCGAATCAAGAGATGCTTTTATCCATTATTTGAATTTAAAACAAGTCAGCTGTCTATCTTGTTTGGAAAGAAATTATTAAACTAACTTAACTAAAAAAAATGCCAACAATAAAATGCAGCAGTAAGAAAAAATAGTCAAACCTGTGAACAAAGGTCACCCTTGAAAAGTCAGCCCTTTATAGACAGGTGACCTCTATTTGGAGGTCATTTTTTTAGGGAATGGTCTTTATTCACAGGGTGGCCTTTATTCAGAGGTGGCCGATACAACAGGTTTGCCTGTACACGAGTAATTAAAACTCTTACGATCAAAGTACACTATCTGACGCTGATTAGGGACACTACTGCTGTAGGCAACATAGAAGGTATAAAACAAAGGTTCGTCCTTAGAGTAACTATCATTCGTAAATCCTTCATCTTCCCAATTTATACAAGTACAGTTATAATACTCAGTCAGGGCAGTTACATCAATGATTGTATCTGAAGTGGAATAACATTACGGTTGAATTCTGATTAATGGGCACATGTGAATATAAGTCACAAGCTTGATTACATGATATATAGTGGGTAACACCATAATAAGGCACTGTCACAAGCTTGATTACATGATATATAGTGGGTAAAACCATAATAAGGCACTGTCACAAGCTTGATTACATGATATATAGTGGGTAAAACCATAATAAGGCACTGTCACAAGCTTGATTACATGATATATAGTGGGTAAAACCATAATAAGGCACTGTCACAAGCTTGATTACATGATATATAGTGGGTAAAACCATAATAAGGCACTGTCACAAGCTTGATTACATGATATATAGTGGGTAAAACCATAATAAGGCACTGTCACAAGCTTGATTACATGATATATAGTGGGTAAAACCATAATAAGGCACTGTCACAAGCTTGATTACATGATATATAGTGGGTAAAACCATAATAAGGCACTGTCACAAGCTTGATTACATGATATATAGTGGGTAAAACCATAATAAGGCACTGTCACAAGCTTGATTACATGATATATAGTGGGTAAAACCATAATAAGGCACTGTCACAAGCTTGATTACATGATATATAGTGGGTAAAACCATAATAAGGCACTGTCACAAGCTTGATTACATGATATATAGTGGGTAAAACCATAATAAGGCACTGTCACAAGCTTGATTACATGATATATAGTGGGTAAAACCATAATAAGGCACTGTCACAAGCTTGATTACATGATATATAGTGGGTAAAACCATAATAAGGCACTGTCACAAGCTTGATTACATGATATATAGTGGGTAAAACCATAATAAGGCACTGTCACAAGCTTGATTACATGATATATAGTGGGTAAAACCATAATAAGGCACTGTCACAAGCTTGATTACATGATATATAGTGGGTAAAACCATAATAAGGCACTGTCACAAGCTTGATTACATGATATATAGTGGGTAAAACCATAATAAGGCACTGTCACAAGCTTGATTACATGATATATAGTGGGTAAAACCATAATAAGGCACTCGATTCCGTGATTTTTATATGTTTATAGACGTTATTTATCAATTTAACTCATCAAACAACCCAAATCTGTTGAAAGAAAAATCTTCAATTTTTTCCTTTATCGAGTGTATAAAAAACAGCACAGTAGCACACTCGCCGAAAAAAGTGTGGGTCCCGCTTTCTTTATAATCTGCAAATGCTTTTCGGGAGCCTTGCTTTCGTTGTAGTGTGCCCCAACTGGATCTGATTGGAAAAACCTCTAAGTAGCAATAATATTAAATACCGGTATATATTGTATAGAATCATCAAACTAGGACTCAATCATACCTGGAAATGCTGTTGTATTTTTCAGTTCCTTTGACATCTCATAATAGTTGGTTTCATTGTATTGAGAAATTTTACAGTGCCCATTAATAGGAGGTCTATTTGTAACAAATTCGTGATACGCTGGTCCATATGTTGTTGTCCCCTTAGTGATGGTCAACGATATGATATACCAAGTTCCTGGTTCTAAGGAATGTGGACGTAAGGTCAAAGATTGATGATTGTCTACTGCCAAAGAAAACCATTCAAGGGTTAGTGCAACACTGTCGTAACTTGTTCTTGTTTTAATATGAGTTGCGACACTGTTGCGTTGAACCCTGGCATTATAAATTTTGCTATCATTTATTCAAAGGCTATGCTTATTTCAGTGCAGCCCCAGAGGGAGACAAGATACAGGCATTTATATCCCCACTCTTTTTAATAATATTTCCTGTTTTTTTTATTGTGCCGGTGTTAAGCATCGATACACATCTCATCTATTTCCTGTGCTTGTCTTAACACAGTACTTGGCTGGCTTGTTCGGATGGGGACACTGAAAAAGCATCACTGAAATATTGAAGATGTTGAGGTTCGAACCCATGACCTTTTTATTTAGTAGTTAAGTGCGTTACCACATGACCACCCCTAAACACTCGACAGACATTGGTTGAATGTCTTATCATAATCGGCCCGAACATGTAAAAAAACGAAAGCGATGGAATAAATTTTATCATAATATCAATCCAATGAATCAATTGATGAATGAACAATGAACACTTGAGAGTAATCTTTTAGTGTGCTTAGTCAGTATCTTATTGAGATATTACTGGAAAAGGCCACCTACATAATGATTTCATGATAAACTCTACCTACATAATGATTTCTTGATAAACTCTACCTACATAATGATTTCATTATAAACTCTACCTACATACTGATTTCATGATAAACTCTACCTACATAATGATTTCATGATAAACTCTACCTACATAATGATTTCATGATAAACTCTACCTACATAATGATTCATGATAAACTCTACCTACATAATGATTTCATGATAAACTCTACCTACATAATGATTTCATGATAAACTCTACCTACATAATGATTTCATGATAAACTCTACCTACATAATGATTTCATGATAAACTCTACCTACATAATGATTTCATGATAAACTCTACCTACATAATGATTTCATGATAAACTCTACCTACATAATGATTCATGATAAACTCTACCTACATAATGATTTCATGATAAACTCTACCTACATAATGATTTCATGATAAACTCTACCTACATAATGATTTCATGATAAACTCTACCTATATAATGATTTCAGCACATTCATTGAAGTTTGCAGCTTACACAATTCATTCATTTTCTGTCATAATCTTTATATATGAATGGAATCATAACATAATGGTTTTACTTGATTTTTATGTGCATTATACCTAATCAAGCATTCAATGGTTGAATGTCTTATCATAATCGGCCCGAACATGTAAAAAAACGAAAGCGATGGAATAAATTTTATCATAATATCAATCCAATGAATCAATTGATGAATGAACAATGAACACTTGAGAGTAATCTTTTAGTGTGCTTAGTCAGTATCTTATTGAGATATTACTGGAAAAGGCCACCTACATAATGATTTCATGATAAACTCTACCTACATAATGATTTCTTGATAAACTCTACCTACATAATGATTCATGATAAACTCTACCTACATAATGATTTCATGATAAACTCTACCTACATAATGATTTCATGATAAACTTTACCTATATAATGATTTCAGCACATTCATTGAAGTTTGCAGCTTACACAATTCATTCATTTTCTGTCATAATCTTTATATATGAATGGAATCATAACATAATGGTTTTACTTGATTTTTATGTGCATTATACCTAATCAAGCATTCAATTTGCCGGATTTGGTTAGGTAGACAACTGCTGCAGATTGCAGACGCGGGAGATCAACACAAAAATGGCCATTTTCATTGTTTTTTGGACAAAGAACATAATTTACAGTAATTTAAGGAATTCATTTGATCATTTATCTTTATTTACGTATGATTCACATGTTTCGAGCACATTGTATCTTTAGTATATGATAGAAAATAATGTTGACAAGAACTTCAATGCCTTTCGGATAGTCAATATAACTGCGCGAGTGAGTATTTGCGACCGGAAACGAATCCACGAAAATATGAGAATCCCCGAAAATATGAGAATAAAGGATATAGCTTAAGTAATGTAACCAAAAACTATAACAGTACACCTACCTTCCTCAGATACATTAGTTAAGTTTATAGAAATGTCATACTGATCTGTCCCATACTTATGTAACGTCCAAAGGAAGGTGGCATCACAGTTATCCGACATTTCTGACACAATCTGAAGTTTTGAAGTCACCGCAACCTTTGATAGGCAGTTAATTTTGCATCTGAAATGGAGACAACGTTGCTGGTTTCAAAAGCAAAGCTATAGGTAAGAAATCTGAAACAACATCTCACTGTGGGTCAGATATAAAATAGGGAAACTAGATTTATATCATATAATAATTCATTATAAATAGTGTTTTCTAGTATGTATGTAAACATAGTTACTGGATGGCCATTCCTGCAGTCTAGTGATTTGTAATCTGGCAATTTGGTTTCGATTCCCACCATGGCAGTTCATATCCTCCCAAGAAAATTTGAGATGATGTTATTTCCTCCACAAGTGGAGAAGCTGCTGGTTCCTTGTGGAAGGGTAAGTTAGTACTAGTTAGAATAACGTCAAGGATAACTTGTTTGGTAAATAGGCCGCCGTATATAACTGAAATTCATTCTGACAAACAGCACTACACTAGGGCTGAGTACCGGTTCACGTATCGTATCGAATACCGTTATATAGGGTTCAGTTGATATATCGTATCGAACGTTAAAGTATCGAACAAATATCAATCAAAATAAAAATGAATTTTAAAAACATGTTTCGGACCGTGTTGTGTGCGTTTTGTGAATTTTCGTCAAATAAAAAGTAGAAAATAGTTTTTTGCAGTTCAGCACAAGTGTTCGGCAAGCCTGCTGAATGAACATTACGTACCTTCCCTTATTATTAGGTACATTTGTATATACGTATCCTATGCAGCCAATATTTGATTTTGTGTCACGTACCAGTGTGTCAATATAGTCAAAGTTTCTCACCATTTCTGTTTTATTTCATATGTATAGCACATCAAATGATATATCGGATATCGATCATTCTGTATCGATACAAATATTGTATCAATAATTTTTATCGATACTCAGCCCTACAGTAAACCAAAATAAACTGACAAACATACCTGATAGTTAGAGGTTCATCCGTGTTAATTGCTATCACTTGTATAAAACTGGATGTTCCATTGTATGTGTTCTCCACAGTTACTTTAATCACATAATGACTTCTTTGTGGTTTTGCGTCTGTGTTAAGTATCGCCATACCAGGATCATTAATAGTCATACTGCTATCACAGGCAGAATTTAGTGCACCAGCTTCATACTTTTCTACTGCATCAGCAAATTCATCTGGACCACTGGCAGCATAACTGTAATTAGAATAAATAGTACAAATAATTCTCATAATTTCAAAAAACATTTTTGCACATTAACACTAATGCTAGGAAGAAATGCTACATGAAATTCCAAACTGAACAGGAACTATACTAATTCATGTACATAAAATGATAGACAAGAAACACCGCAATGCCACAAAACCAGGTTTTCCAAGGCTTTAATACCACAGTACTCTATGTCTTCATCAGTGGTTCATTTTCCAGTGCGGCTAATAAGTAAACAGTGACCTTTACCCTAGTGGCATAGAATGCAATATCAAGCTTGGTTTCCATGTAAGCTACCTACACAATATTTTATTCCAAAACCCAAGGACTTATATGTACATGTATATAAGTCCTTGCAAAATCTTAATCCTTAATCAAGTTATTCACCTGAAACAGATTTTCTTTTTTTAGTAATAGTGACCTTGACCAAACTGACCGCAAATACAATTCCAAGCTAAGCTTTCATGCAAGGTTGCTAAATAGTAATTCCAAAATTAAGTAATTTTTTTTACCGGAAACTGATTTCTATATTTAGTAACAGTGACCTTGACTCTACTGACCCTTGATGCAATACAAAAGCATGGACTGGATGTAAGCTACCTACATACAAAATTTCATGCAATATCTCAATCCATATTTAAGTTATTGACCAGAAACTGATTTTCTATTTTTAGTAACAGTGACTTTGACCCTACTGGCTTTTGATTCAAAAGCATGGGCTGTATGTAAGTTACCTACACGTACACATAAAATTTCATCGCAATATCTCAATCCTTAATTAAGTTATTCACCGAAAACTAATTTCTACTTTGAGTAACGTGACCTTGACATTGACCCAACTGACCCCAAATACAATCCTAAGCAAAGCTTTCATGCAAGGATGCAAAATACTCGGCTAGTTTAGTCGAGGTTAGTAATTCAAAACTTAGGTTACAAACAAATGCATTGATTGGACACTGATTTTTTATTTTTAGTAACAGCGACCTTGACCTGACTGATCCCAAATACAATTTGTGAAAACCTGGTCAACAAAATACTTACCGGAAGCACTCGAACGTGTACGTAAGAATTGAATTATCTGGATGTGCTGGGTCGTAAGAGCGCGAAGAGGCATCCACAAGGATCCAGCCTCTTTTTGCGTAACGTCTCTTTCCACCGTTAATTTCTGCATGAGGTGGAGGCATAACAAATCGAACATATGTTGGCTCAAATATACAGTTAGTGGGCTCTTCTACAAAACATACATTAAGAATAACTTTATGGGTCTCTGGACTCATAATTCCACGTGAAAATTCAAGATTATGTCGATTTAAGTTGACTTCTAGAACATCCGAGTCCAATTCCCATAAATTCTTATGTGTTTTCTCAAGGTAATTTGCTTCAATTATGAGACGACTGAATATCTCGATATCCAACATTGCTGAAATAGGTAATGGCGAGTAACTTTGGGAGTAGAATCTGTCAAATACACCCAAAAATAAGAAATCCTTATTCGTCACTGTTATCTGTTTCTCTATATGAGTAGTATTTATTAGGTTTTCACAGTCAATTGTTATGGTATGTCTTCCTAAAGCAATGTATTGGAATGTGAAATTAAACGGGTTCCAATGCGTAACTCTCTGATGCATTGGGCCATAAGTTCCCAATCTGATTGGATCACCCATATTCCAGTAACAAGTTAACCTCGGAAGGAAGAGGTCACCTGGGTCTAGTATCAGCTTGGCATCTACCCATCCCGTAGGTACGGCCACATTGTCTGCATCTCCTACTGTCAGGTTCTTAATTGGGTTATCACATGTGATATTTACATGATCACGTTCAATAAATGAACCATTGGTGCCCTCGACTTCAACAAATTGATAACCCCACTGTGGGCAATAATGGTATATGTCACAAAAGGCTTGGTTAACTCCTTGACATGTTTCAGCACTTGTACCATCATCAAAGTCCACTTTGTAATTTGCATTGCCTCGAATTCCATACATATGGTAATTCTGCACTGTTGTGTTTATAAACTGCACAGTTGTGTTGTATTCAAAATACATGAGACCAAGCCGGAGTGAATAAGATGTGGTTTGCGATGTATTCGAAATCATTGCGTCTGCAGTAAATACTACTGAATAGTTTCCCCTTTCTGTGTAGGAATGCTGAAACGTGGTCACATCATATGTAAGAGAACTGTCATTTTGGCCATCCCCATATTCAAAAGAAAGAGAAATGTTGTACGGAATCCAGGCAAACCCATTGTTATCAATGTGAAAATAAACTGTAACACTATCTGTTACATTTAACGGTACATAATTGTGAAATATCAGACTTATATCTGAAGCTTGACATTTCCTTACTTCAATTTCGAACTCATATGTGTGGTCACTTACATCATTAGAACAATTAAATGAGGTATTAAAATATCCCTCCTGAAGATAGAAGTGTAAATGTTCAAGGAATCGACTGTCATACACCAAATCATCAACCGAGGACGTGCCATCGTCTGCATTAAATGTACAGGTAGCATTAGTTGGAATTAGAACAGAATTGTCCAAAGTTATGTTGACTGAAATCATATGTAACTGTAGATTGACCCATGGGTACTTTTTCTGAAATGGCTCGACTACGTAACCAGTGGGAGGGACCTTGTTTTGTACATGGACAGGAAAATGTTCCTCTCGGTTATACGACCATTCTCCGTTCCTAGCTGTCCATTTTACAATGTATACTCCCTCATTTGCATAAGTGTGGTTAAATATGGACAGACTGTACAAAAAATATAAGATATTAGTGTCATTATTTTTCACTATTGGTGTCATATCACCAAAATCAATCGTATATTCAAATCCAAAGTTTGGTGTATTAATGAAGTGAAAGTGTCCTACTGTATCAGTTATAATATACTTTTCTTTGATGGCATTGATGAAAATAAAATCTAAAGGTAGTAATGAGTCCCAGATTCTGACTGACAAGGTAAATAATTCAGGTCCTAAAACATTCTCCATTTTTGCATCAACCGTAAAATTACCCTGCATGTCGAAGAGATGATCGAATGTATATTTTGTACCAGATACAGCAGTTTCATCAATATGCACACTGTCTGTGGTATTTAAACCGTGATTGAAGTTGATTGTTATGTTACAGATGTGCATAGGGACATTCACATCGTTCCTGAGTTTAAAACGGAATGACATTTGGGATGTTGTATTACCCAGTTCATTGTCAACTTGGAATCTAATTCTGTTTATCTTATAGAAAACCTCCAAATCCAGAACTTGAGTAAAGCTACTGACTAAATTCCATGCTACCACAGTGACATTCTTTGTTGGCCTGTAAGCACAAAAAGCGTTATGTATTGATCATTTTTTAAATGTCTCCAAGTTGCATGTTTTAGTTACATGAGCTCTAGCTTCAATAATAATTTGTGTCTTTATGTTATAAAACTTGAGAGCAGTCTCCGAGCTCAAATATCTATTCTATTGTTAAAGTATACTGGTGGAAAAGATAGCTTTGATTAATATTTAAATACATATTCAAATCAATTATGCTGACATAGTAATGTATCAATAATATCCTTATTATCAGATCATAATTATCCTAGAAATTTTGAAAAACAAATGAACTTTTTTAGCTCAAGTTTTATAAAACCTTGGGGCCCAGTGTTAATAATTGGCAATCAATAAATTTACTAATATACAATATACATATTAGTTCTCAATTAATTAGAATAATTGATCAAATGATTACTCAATTTTTTTCATTGATATCCTTGTGTACAACAACCCATAACTCAGTGAAACTTAGATGAACAACAAGATGTGTTTTATTAACACCATGCCCCCTCCAGTTGCCATTTTTGAAAATGCACAGGTCCTGTAGAGATTGTCATGATGAACCAAGATATGAAGTTTGATGATTGCAGGTGGTAGCGTTTTGTTTTAATAGGCAAGGTTAAATTTCGGTACAGGCAAACAAAGGGCCGTAAATCTGCTAAAAAGTATTGAATCACAAAACCCTAACAATATGTGCTGGTGAACTTGGTGACAATAGTTCTATCAAAGTTTGGTAAAAAATCCCTTGAGAATTACAGAAGTAGTTGCAAACAAAAGAGTATTTCTCTATATATTACATATGCACAAAATAAACAAAGGGCCATAATTCTGTCAAAATTTATCGAATCATAAAACCTTTACAACATGCATTGGGTATCTCAATCACAATAGTTCCATGAAGGTTATATCAAAATCCCTAGAGAACAAGGAAACAAGAGTATTTTGCTGTTATAATTACACAAAATAAACAAAGGGCCATAATTCCATAAACAATGATCGAATCACAAAACCTGGAATATATGTGTGGGGGTTCTTGGTAACAACAAGTCTGTGAAAGTTTCGTCAAAATCCCATGAAAATTGTAGAAGAAATATCCTAAAAGAAATGTCGGAATTTATTTAAACACAATGACCCTGTGACCTTGACCTTTGACCTACTGACCTGAAAATGCACAGGTCGTGTAGAAGTTATCATGAGGAACATACATATGAAGTTTGATGGATGTAGGTGCAGGCGTTTTGATTTTATAGGCAAGGTTAAAGTTTGGTACAAACAGACAGACAAACAGAGAGACCAAAAACAATATGCCCCCGATCTATCGATGTGTGGGCATAAAAAGATGTAATGTGGCATTCGTTGATCCTTCATTCAAAAGTAATTTTGTTCTTAATAATCAATGTCTTGTTATTTTCAACATAATGGCCTTTATTGACAGGGTGGCCACTATTCAAAGGTGGCTGCTTATATTGGTTTGACTGCAGTTTGTGCACTAAACAACATACCCAAGGAATGTGTAGTTGTTTAAAGGTCCAGTACTAAACTCGTCTATATAAAATAGTGTTACATTATTTGCGTCTTCCAATATCCAATCTATGGTCACATTTGTTCCGTTCGTTCCATTGGCCAAAAAATCGTAGGGTTGTCCAACTTCCATGTATCTGCTCCAATGAAGGGAAAATGCCTGTAATTCATACATGAACAATTACACCATGAATCAATTATAATGCAATTACTTGTTAAAATGTAAAAAATCAAATCATCACCAAATAAATAATATTATCATTTATAAATTATTATAATATAATCATTTTAACCACATTATATAAAAAAGCATATATCTACAATTTATCAAATCATTCATCAAAATGAAAAATAATACCTTGATACAATATTTTTTAAAATGAAGTATTGGATAACTGGTTATTTATCATGATTTTAAGCATAAATCTACTAGTAAATATAATGTATAATACGAGATCATATCATTGAAGTAAATATAGTTCTGACTTTACTGGATGCGCCAAATTTGTTGAATTAATTTTACAGAAATCTAGATAAAGTTTATGAGAATTGAAGTAAACTGATTTGTATTTTAGCATAGAATCAAATTAATAATAGACAGTTGTAGTTTCACGTAGATAAAAAGGTATGTTCATGCAATTTTTCATTAGTACCATTTTTTTTGCTATACTTAGGAATTTCTGACTGTAATTAAAAACTTGTAAAATAAATAAATTCAAGCATATTTAATTTAATCTATAGAGTACTGACCACTGGGTAACTGAAATTAAATTGCTCATCTTCTTCAAAAAAAGAAAGTGAAGTATGATCATTTGGATTAAACAGAGTAAAACATGTATGTATACACTAATATTAAAAATCTATCAAAATAGTTTTACAATGGGTACACAAAGGGGAGAATATTGATAGTCTTTCAACAAAACAAATATAATGTTAATAATTACGGTACTACATTTGGGTAATTCAGATGAAAGCGAAAAAATGCTATAATGAACATCGAAAGAAACACACACAAGAAAAATTTCAATGCTATTAAATTCTACAACTTGATAAATGGTTAATTTAAAATTAATGGATAAATCAAATGTAATTACATGCACATTTGTATATCATTTTTGACAGAAACAATTTAACAGAAAAAAGTAGAATTTTGACACCATTAATTTGACACCATTATCTGTGAAAATGAATGTTAACTGGTCAAAGGCTAAGTTCGCATAAGTAAGCCTTATTTTGTCATAATATATACTCAAGGACCAAAGTCTCGTGTGTTCGGGATTTCCGTGATTATTTTAAAATCGGTCGTAAGTTGACAATTAACAGATATTTCATTTTAAACTTATACCTGAAGCATATATTCAAATGAAATAAAAATTAATGAATTTTAGCATCTACGTAAAAAGAAAGATTTATTTAATTGATGCACAATCATTAACATAAAATATATTGCATTTTTCGTAGACAGACAAAACTCTACTGAATAGTCAAGGAAAAGAAAATTGATTTACTGCCGCGAATATACTACTAGGTTCTCTGCATTTTCCTACCAATAAATAATCCAACCAATACCTGGAAGTCTGTAATCACATTCTGTACCATGAGTAAAAGCTGACCACCGATTCCTGTGTATTCCAAGTTACTAATGCTCCAAACAACTCGATAAATCCCAGGACTAGTGTACTCACTGCTAAAACTGGTCAAGTTATACAAATTATAGAATATATCCTGACCAGAACTAGAAAACGAGCCATTCTCAACATCCATATTAATGTTGTATTCAAATCCAGAATTAGATGCGTTGACAAATTCAACTTCAGCAGTTGTATTTGTTATAAGAATAGGACAATTGGATTTGCAACCAAGCTGCACTGGATTTAGATCGTCCCATATACTTACATCCTCTGTCAATGTAATAGTGCTGACCGGATTCTGTAAGTTTAAAGTCACTGTGTAGTACCCTTGTGTGGGGTACATGTGATCAAAGGTTTGCGGAAGTGTCGCAGGGATAACATCATGCAAATCATGAGTGAAGTTTTCAGACGGTCCAGTAGCTGTGAATGTAATGGTACCATCAACATTGGCTAAAGGTATATCAGCTGTATTTTCAAAGTCTATTTCAAAATAAACGTTCTCTGTTGTACCTCTTAAGTCATTTTCAACCGTAAATGCATAATTATTCAGGCTGTACACAGCAAGCAAGTAAATCGATGCTGACGCGCTGCTGACGAGGTTGGTCGCGGTCACTGTAACGTTCTCTTTAGCGCTGTATTTAAAACAAAATATGCATATAAAGTCAGGATGTACTCAAGGCAAAGCCAATCTGCAAGCATTACAAAGGATAATATAATTCATATATAATGAATATAAATCTAATAAGTGCAATATAATTGTAGGGCAGTGTTATTGATTGATTACATGGGATGAATATATATGGGTTTATAAAAGTTTAAAGAAAAAACCCTGACATTCCCTCTTTACAAGTTTCATTGTTTTACACACATTTTTGATTTACAACAAAATTTAACTAGAGCTATCACAGAGGTGACTTATACCCCCGCCGCCGCTTTGACACTAAGAATGCAACAGTACACTATATGGCTACGTTCAAGGGGACATAACTCTGTAATGATTGAACCGCAGGGCTTGAAAATTGCATCTTGCACATCTATTTTTCATGGTGATAACATATTTCAAGGTTCATTGCAATCGCTTGAAGAATGTGGAAGTAGTTGGCTCCACAAACTTTATGCGGACGGACGTACCGACCGACCGACCAACGACCGACCGACTCCTAAATATCCCCTCTCAAACTTCGTTTGATGGGGTATCATAAAAACTACCATCAAGAAACTCGTATATTGAAGAGAATCGTCATGTCCACAGACAGAAATAGGAGCCATCGCATGCGACCCTAATAAATAAAGCGATAACAATTGCCTGCTTTTCCAAAATATTTGCCAGAACATAGATCAACATAATCAGAAGCTGTACAGACAAAACATATGTGCATTTATCACAGATTTTATAATTTCTCAAGCACCATGTTCAGTTTATTTTTAATATGCATTGTACAATATTTCAAACCTGCCTGTTAAACGTGTGTATAAATGATGTCGAAGTAAATTCACCAGCTACAAATGGCAGAACAACTTGTGTATCCATAATCCATGTGAGCGTTACATTTGTTCCCTGTGTAGCGTTTGCTTCAAATTTGTAAGCAGCTCCAATTTTTAAGTAGATTTGAGCATTGTTGTGCCATGCCTAAAATTAGCAATGCAATAGAAAATGGATATAAAGTGGCTAATATGGAACACACAACAAAGTGGTTATACAAAATGTAAAGAAATATAAAACTACATGATATATCATTAAGGCATGTTTCACACAAAAGCGTATACAAGTCATGTCTTAGAATGAAACAGGAAACATCTATAAGAACACCAAACATTCTAAATATAAAGAAGCATTTGAAGAAAAAAATCTAAATGGTCAATATATATAAGTATAATTTATAAAACAACCGCAATATGAAATAGATCCTTTTTTCAAACAATGTAAATACACACACTACAAAGCCACACACAATAATCACAACACATACTTAATCATATAGGTTATATTGTAGACGTTATAAGTACAACGAAGAATAAAGCAAGGGTAAAGTGTTGCTAATTGTATAAGGAACAATCATGGTGTTACACATAAGTAACAGAACTGTGTAACAAACATACAAACAAACTAACAAACACATTCATTCTAGAATTGTCTACACAGTAATTCTAATGAAGAATTCTGCAAGTGCTTTATTCTTTAAACATTTTTTTGGCTTGATCATCTTGTTAAATCTTATGGACAATATCAACAAAATAACACTAACAGGTTTACAATTCCACCAGGTACTACATTAGTAACAAATAAAAGTTCACAAATAGCTGTCTGTGTTATAATCAGCATAAATAACAAATACTGTTATTATAGTATAAAATAAAATACTACTGTTTACCTGTACTAATAAAAAAGAAATACAAAAGAAGTTAGTGCATAATCAATGAAAACAATGGGCAATTAAGGTTTGAATATGTGCTTGTATGAAACAAAAATTAACGGAAACAAAACAATGACATAAGTATCACTACACCATAAACCACTAATCATTGGTTACAACCATTTCTACAACCATAACTAATGAAAGTCTTAACAAGAACATTAAGTTGAGAAAATAAATCTGGAAATATTTTCTGTCCGGGACTATTTATTGATTCTGTAACCTCCGATGCTAAATTTATATCTTGACCAACATCACCTTTATCACACTGACTGACACAAACATCAACTCTACCATGCTATCTTTATCTATCTCAACCATCATGACCATTATCGCACTCACTGACACAAACATCAACTCTACTACTGCTAACTTTATCTATCTCAACCACCATCACCATTATCGCACTCACTGACACAAACATCATCTCTACTACTGCTAACTTTATCTATCTCAACCATCATGACCATTATCGCACTCACTGACACAAACATCAACTCTACTACTGCTAACTTTATCTATCTCAACCACCATGACCATTATCGCACTCACTGACACAAACATCAACTCTACTACTGCTAACTTTATCTATCTAAACCACCATCACACTTATCGCACTCACTGACACAAACATCAACTCTACTACTGCTAACTTTATCTATCTCAACCATCATGACCATTATCGCACTCACTGACACAAACATCAACTCTACTACTGCTAACTTTATCTATCTCAACCATCATGACCATTATCGCACTCACTGACACAAACATCAACTCTACTACTGCTAACTTTATCTATCTCAACCACCATGACCATTATCGCACTCACTGACACAAACATCAACTCTACTACTGCTAACTTTATCTATCTAAACCACCATCACACTTATCGCACTCACTGACACAAACATCATCTCTACTACTGCTAACTTTATCTATCTCAACCACCATGACCATTATCGCACTCACTGACACAAACATCAACTCTACTACTGCTAACTTTATCTATCTCAACCACCATCACCATTATCGCACTCACTGACACAAACATCAACTCTACTACTGCTAACTTTATCTATCTCAACCACCATGACCATTATCGCACTCACTGACACAAACATCAACTCTACTACTGCTAACTTTATCTATCTCAACCACCATCACCATTATCGCACTCACTGACACAAACATCAACTCTACTACTGCTAACTTTATCTATCTCAACCACCATCACCATTATTGCACTCACTGACACAAACATCAACTCTACTACTGCTAACTTTATCTATCTCAACCACCATGACCATTATCGCACTCACTGACACAGCCATCAATTCTACCACTGCTAACTTTATCTATCTCAACCACCATCACCATTATAGCACTCACTGACACAGCCATTAACTACAGTTAACTTTTTATCTTGATCATCATTATCATTACAATTATCGCACTCACTGCCAAGATCACTAACTCTGTAACTGTTAACTTTTTATCTATATCTTGATCACCATCACCATTACCATCATTATCGCTCACACCGTCACAACCCTTAATTCCACTGTCATCGTCACTTCCACCAGCATGAATGCCACTACTATGATCTCTAACACAAACAGGTTAGTATCTATCAGCACCAAAATAATTATCATCATTAATGCTAACACCTACTCTTCTTCAGCCAACTTTACCTACACCTCAATGGTTGCAACCACATTAACATCTACTTCCTCTGTCACCATGAATTCTACTAGTTTTAATGCTGCTGCTGCAAAAACAATAGGAGTGATGTATTAGAAACAAAATAAAAGAAAAGCAATCATTTTAAAAGTGCATCATGCGGGAAAAAATACATAATGGGGTTAGTGCCGTCTACTTGGGGAATTAGTGTTGTTCGCTTTCCGTTTGCGCATTAATACCTGAAAATTGGTTATCACATTTTGTACAGTAACCCATTGGTTGCCAGTATTGTTGTAGATGTCATTCGAAACATTCCACTGTAGATTGTAGTATCCTGGACTTGAGTAATAATGGGTGAAGTTAGACAAAGCATATGGAGAGAATAAAATCGAGTCATCCACATTTTTATAAATGTTTCCGTCGTCCATATCAATGTTGTATTCAAAGCCTGACGGTGGAACACCAGTAAATTCAACAACAGTGATTGTGTTGGTAACAAGAATTGAGCAATTAGTATGACAAATTAGAAGAACCGTATCTAATTTATCCCAAATTTCCATATAAATATACAGAGAAACATGGTCTACAGGATTGTCCAAATCCAGCGTCACATTGTAATATCCTTGAACAGGGTAAATGACCATGTATGCTTGTGGTAGTGTTCCAGGGATGGCAGTTTGTAAATCATTCACAAAAAGAGCCGGAGATGATCCATTCTTAAAATCAATACTTCCCTTAACTGTTGCTAGCGGTATCATAGTTGAAGACAAAAAATCAATATCAAATGTAGCATATTCTGTTGTTGTTTTTGCAGTATTGTCAACAATGAATGAGTATCCATTAAGTTCATAAATAGCAAACAATGGTATGATAATTGTAACACTGCTCACTAAATTCCTCGCTGTAACTGTAACATTCGTCTGTGGGCTGAATCAACATTCAAGAAAAGCAACATAAACATCAAAGTTAGAGACTGTTAACAAACATTCTTATTAAATTTGTGAACATGTGTATTTAATCAGTCATGAAAACAATTATTCAAATTCATTAATGATAATATTAGTAACAGGACCAGGTTTATAGGACAGAGTAGAGAACTCAGGCTTAAGATGTAAGAATCACAGAGACACTTAATCAATATTACAGCCCAATGAGGACAATCTAAACAAGAAGTGTTTGTGAATATCGGATGCCCCCTCAAGGCCAACTGGACAGTAAGACCTTGACCCTTGACCTATTGAACTTAAAATCATAGGGGTCATCATCATGTGATGACTAACTTACAAATCAGTATGAGGACCTTAAGCCAAATCATTCTCTAGTCACTAGTCAGACCAGAATTTTGTGTTGAAGGTCACTGTGACCTTGACATGATGACTTCAAAATCAATAGGGGTCATCTACATGTGATGACCAACCTCCCAACCAAATCTGAGGAGCTTAGGCCAAAGCGTTCTCTAGTTACTGGCCGGACAAGGTTTGGTTATGGACCAACCGACATGTGCAAAACAATTTACCCCCTTATCTTCAAAAGGGGGCACATCGAATAAATAAATGTTTCTGCAAACAAAATAAACAAGAGGGCCATGATGGCCCTATAAATGCTCACCAGGAGAAAAGGTCATTTGTAGATTAACATTGTTGAAGTTTTCTATACGAGTCTAAGTAAGATCAAGTGACCCACCTGGGCCGTTTTTTATCCCATGGCCATTATATGAACAGATGTAATAGAGGTCCATTAGACAAAGCTAGAAACCCAAATATCTTAGCTCTAGGCCTTGTGGTTTCGGAGAAGATTTTTTTAAAATTTCCTATATAAAATAGAATAAACCCCAGGGCAGGGCTAATATTGACCCCGGGGCCATAATTTGAACAAACTTGGTAGAGGTCCACGAGACAATGCCACATACAAAATATCTAAGCTCAAGGCCTTGCGGTTTCGGAGAAGAAGATTTTTTAAATTTTTCTATATAAGTCTATATAAATCAAGTGACCCCCGGGGCGGGGCCAATTTTGACCCTAGGGAAATAATTTGAACAAACTTGGTAGAGGTCCACTAGACAATGCTACATACCAAATATCTGAGCTCTAGGCCTTGTGGTTTCGGAGAAGAAGATTTTTTAAATTTTCCTATATAAAATAGAATTAACCCCAGGGCAGGGCCAATTTTTACCCTAGGGCAATAAGTTGAACAAACTTGGTAGAGGACCACTAGATAATGCTACATACCAAATATCTTAGCTCTAGGCCTTGTGGTTTCGGAGAAGAAGATTTTTTAAATTTTCCTATATAAGTCTATATAAATCAAGTGACCCCCGGGGCTGGGCCAATTTTGACCCTAGGGCAATAATTTGAACAAACTTGGTAGAGGTCCACTAGACAATGCTACATACCAAATATCTTAGCTCTAGGCCTTGTGGTTTTGGAGTAGAAGATTTTTAAAATTTTCCTATATAAAATAGAATAACCCCAGGGCAGGGCCAATTTTGACCCTAGGGCAATAATATGAACAAACTTGGTAGAAGTCCACTAGATAATGCTACATACCAAATATCTTAGCTCTAGGCCCTGTGGTTTCGGAGAAGAAGATTTTTTAAATTTTCCTATATAAGTCTATATAAATCAAGTGCACCCCGGGGCAGGGCCAATTTTGACCCTAGGGCAATAATTTGAACAAACTTGGTAGAGGTCCACTAGACAATGCTACATACCAAATATCTTAGCTCTAGGCCTTGTGGTTTTGGAGAAGAAGATTTAAAAAAAAAAATTCCTATATAAAATTGAATAAACCCCAGGGCACGGCTAATTTTGACCCCGGGGCCATAATTTGAACAAACTTGGTAGATGTCCACTAGACAATGCCACATACAAAATATCTAAGCTCTAGGCATTGTGATTTCGGAGAAGAAGATTTTTTAAATTTTCCTATATAAGTCTATATAAATCAAGTGACCCCCAGGGCGGGGCCAATTTTGACCCTAGGGCAATAATTTGAACAAACTTTGTAGAGGTCCACTAGACTATGCTACACACCAAATATCAAAGCTCTAGGCATTGTAGTTTTTGACAAGAAGATTGTTTAAATTTCCTATATAAGTCTATGTAAAATAAAGTTACCCCCAGGGCGGAGCCAATTTTGACCCTAGGGGAATAATTTGAACAAACTTTGTAGAGTTCCATTAGACAATGCTACATACCAAATATCTCAGCTCTAGGCCATGTGGTTTCAGACAAGAAGATTTTTAAGTTTTTTCTATTTGTTGCCATAGCAACCAGAATTTTTAATGAAATTTAATTTTTTGAACAACTTTGGAAGGGGACCACCCAAGGATCATTCCAGCCAAGTTTGGTTGCAATCGGCATAGCGGTGTAGGAGGAGATATTGTTTTAAGTAAACATGGACGCCACGTAATCGTAACGATGCACAACGCACGATGGACGCAGGGTGATCACAAAAGCTCACCCTGAGCACATTCGTGCTCTGGTGAGCTAAAAATAAGGGTTACTCGAAACCATTTAACCTGCCTTGAAAATGCGTGCATGAACTTCATGGATGTGAATTCACCTATGAAGAAATCAATTTTGTCTGTTCCAAATTCCCAAGTTATAGTGATATTTGTTCCATAGTCGGCACTGGCTTTAAATTGGTAAGATGTACCAATGACTAGGTAGATATCAGTATGATCTAACCATGCCTACAATAATTGTCATGAACAACTACATTTATTTCTTATTTATCGACATTTCACATGAAAGGGTCACTTATAAATGAAATATTTGAAATTTAAGTCCTAGCATATGCATTTTTAATTGAAACACTATATCAAGTAATATTTTACAACTATAGATGTTTGTTTTCGGAATGAAAATGTATGTCTCCCCCACTTCAGCTGTACTCTGGACTATGAGTTAGCTGTTGGTGACATGACCTTGACTTTAAACCTGGGAATGTTGCACGCTTAACATTGTCTGATGGTGGTGAGTAATAGTGCCAAGTTAGAGACATAAAAACAATACAAAGAACTTTTCATATAAGAGTCCAAATTTAACTGAAGTGACTGAACTTTGAATAATTAAAACTGCCAAATAACGACACTACAAATGTTTACAATAAAATTGCTTTTAGATTCACATACGCAAGACATTCATTAGAAAATTATTTCCATTGTTTGGCTTTGTTTGAATGACTGTATTAATTGGTAATATTCGTGTTAAGTTACTTGTTATTTGTATATACGTATGGCTACCTGGAAATTGGTTATTAAATTTTGTACAGTAACCCATTGGTTGCCAGTATTGTTGTAGATGTCATTCGAAACATTCCACTGTAGATTGTAGTATCCTGGACTTGAGTAATAATGGGTGAAGTTAGACAAAGAATATGGAGAGAATAAAATCGAGTCATCCACATTTTTATAAATGTTTGTGTCGTCCATATCAATGCTGTATTCAAAGCCTGATGGTGGAACACCAGTAAATTCAACAACGGTGATTGTGTTGGTAACAAGAATTGAGCAATTAGTATGACAAATTAGAAGAACCGTATCTAATTTATCCCAAATTTCCATATAAATATACAGAGAAACATGGTCTACAGGATTGTCCAAATCCAACGTCACATTGTAATATCCTTGAACAGGGTAAATGACCATGTATGCTTGTGGTAGTGTTCCAGGGATGGCAGTTTGTAAATCATTCACAAATACAGCCGGAGATGATCCATTCTTAAAATCAATACTTCCCGTAACTGTTGCTAGCGGTATCATAGTTGAAGACAAAAAATCAATATCAAATGTAGCATATTCTGTTGTTGTTTTTGCAGTATTGTCAACAATGAATGAGTATCCATTAAGTTCATAAATAGCAAACAATGGTATGATAATTGTAACACTGCTCACTAAATTCCTCGCTGTAACTGTAACATTCGTCTGTGGGCTGAATGAATCATATGGGCAATGAGAACATATATTGATACTATTATCGTATGGTCGTAATATTTTCTAATATTTACTATTCTTGAAAATGCTTTAGATCTGATAATTGACTAATCAAAAAAAAAATGTTTAATTAAGCAATTAAGCTGGCAAATTGAGGTACATGTGCTGTGTGGAAAATATTTATGTACGTCATTTAAATCTTACGCAAACTTAAAAAAATTACATTTCTGAATTATGAACCAACAACATTGTAATTGACATATGACCTGCCTTGTAAATGTATGATTGAAATCCATGCTCGAAAATTCACCAATGAAGAAATTAGTTTTAGTTGTAGCAAATTCCCAAGATACGGTTACATTCGTTCCAAAGTCGGCGCTGGCTTTGAATTGGTAAGATGTACCAATGATAAGATAGATATCGGAATGATTTAGCCATACCTACAAAATTTATAGAATCAACAAAGCATATAGTGAAATTAAATATGGTCTAGCTACTAAAGCTCTGTGGATTAGACAATACCTTGAAATGTGTAATAAATCAAGAGTATGTTAAATAACACTTGCTTGAAGCAAGGTATAAAATACACATATGTTACATTTGATAGTGACAATTTAAATTATTAGTGTATAATAAGGTGAATATAAGAAAAAGCGTAAATATAAAAACAGGTGACAAATTGTTCCAATTGTGGTCAAGTTAGATATAACCTAAAAGGCAAACAAGGTCTGCTTCTAAAATGGGAAGACAATATGAACGATGTAGGAAGATATTATATTTATCAATGGTAATAAAGCTAGTAATAATGTTACTGATGCAAAGCACTTTAAGCCAAAGCAATATTGGAGGTTATACCAAATTAACATGGACTGGTTATTTCTAGCTAAGTTAGTATTTGGCAGAATAATATATCATAATGACGTGCAACTATTTATCAGCATATAGGTTCTATAGTTGCAAAAACAAGGTCTGTATAATATATAAGTATACATTTATGAAAGAACAAAATACACATATCTGATGTACCTGAAAATTTGCAATAACGTTTTGCACAGTAATCCACTGGTTGCCTGAATTATTGCGAGCGGGATTATCTACATTCCATTGTATATTGTAGTATCCTGGACTTGTGTAAGTATGATTGAAATTGGACAATGCATACGGGGAGTATAAAATTGAATCATTCTTATTATCCTTTATGCCTCCGTCGCCCATATCAATGTTGTAATTAAATCCTGATGGAGGTACACTTGTAAATTCAAAAATGATCTGTGTGCCCGTAATAATTATTGTACAATTATTATGACAAGTTATCTCTATTGTTGATAGATAGTCCCATATTTGCATTATCTGATAAAGAACTATTGTGTCCACTGGGTTGGTGATCACAGCTGTTACATTGTATTGTCCTTGGGTTAAATATAAGCAGTCATATTCATATGGGAAGGACCCTGGAATACTAGTTTGCATGTCTTCTGTGTAACTAAATGGTCCAGAGCCATTTAACAACGACACTGTTATGTTCACTGTTGCCATTGGTAACAATGTCGATGGGTCAAATGCTAGAACAAAGTGTGCATTTTCTGATGTTTCTCTGAGATTTGCATTTACATTAAAAGTTGCCTGATTGATGACATAGATCACGTAGATTTCAATGCTTGTTGATACGTTTGGGGTGATAAAGTTGCTGGCATACACTGTAACATTCTCTGAAGCACTGTTGTAATAAGACGTACAAATATATGTTAGTTGTGTATATTGTTCAATGCCAAGTCTTCAATCATAAAAATGTGCTTATAATTTAACACAAAAATGCACGCTTACTACTGATTGGTATGTAACATTTGACAGCGTTTGTCGAGATAAATAATACAAAAATGTATTTCTGACAAGAGACTCAAATTAGATTAAATGTTATATAATAGCTCTGTTCAAAGATGTCTGATGCATATTTGACATTACAGAACTGGGGAAAATATATATTTATCACATTTATAGACATTTATGATATCAATAAATATGTCTTCTGAATAAATATATTCATGATCAATTTCTCGGGACCTATCTAGGAAAAGTATTTAAATATCCATGATCTTAATAAACTAGAAGGTTTAAAGAGGCATGCCCTGCAACTGAAGTGAATAGCAATCACATTGGTATCAGTTTAATACCTAAATCAATTAAATAAATCGCTGTAAAATAGTTACGAAATATCCTGCTATCTTACACACATTTCAAGATTTACCAACCTGCCGATTTCGGCCTCAGACAAACCAGAAAGTATTTCTCATTTTCATTACTCGACCCTTTCTGTCAAAACCAAAAACATCGCAGAAACTAGAACTCTGCGAGTCAGATGTGTCGCCTGATGCTGGATAGTTTACGTGCACTTAACTTTGCTTTAATGTAGAATACTATTGTGCCTGTTTACACAGTCTGTAAGAAATGCTCCAATAAATCTATCAAAGTGGAATAATTAAAAAAATCGCACGACTTAAATGTTACGTTTCTTGCGCACTGCACTTCGGGTCATTGCAAGAAATATGCAAACAAAGTTTCGAGTCATTTCAACTTATGGTGACAAAGTTATGTTCCGGACAAGAAATCCTCTAATAAAATCAATTAAAGGGGAATAATTAAAAAAGCGCACAAGGTAGAGTTACGGTTCTTTTGTACTGAACTTCAGGTCATTGCAAGATACATGCACACCAACCTTCAAGTCATTCAAACTCATGGGGACAATGTAATGTTCCGGACAAGAAATCCTCTAATAAAATCAATTAAAGGGGAATAATTCAAAAAGCGCACAAGGTAGAGTTACGGTTCTTTTGTACCGCACTTTGGATCTTTGAAAGAAACATTCACACCAAGTTTGAAGTAATTTATCTTATGGTGACAATGTAATGTTCTGGACAAGCAATCCTCTATTGTTAACAATCAAAGGACAATAATCAAAAACTGCACAAGGTAGAGTTATGGTTCTTGTGCACTGCACTTTGGATCATTGCAAGAAACATTCACACCAAGTTTGAAGTCATAGGAACTTATGGTGACAAAGTTATGTTCCGGACAAGAAATCATCTAATAAAACCATCAAAGGGGAATGATTCAACTAGAAATGTGTCCGTAGGACACGGATGCCCCCGCCATTTCACACTGGACACAGAAATGAGTGTTATGTAGCAAATATGTGAATACAACATAGAGCATGATGCTTGGGAATGCTGCCCATAGTGGAAGGTAAAGATCACCTAAGGGTAAACACACAACTATATGTACTTTTACTATTTCAAAATAAAAAATGAACGTAAATATTGAAGTGTCCACTGTGAACTTGACCTTTGAGCAAGTCTTGTAGTGATGCACTTTTGTGCCATTTTATTTCAAAATCCAATCATGCATGACAGAGTAATAAGTCGGACACGAACATATACATATAATGCTTTAAGTGTCCACTGTGACCTTGACCTTTGAGCAAACAACACAGTTTTGCGCATGACACATCGTCTTGTTACAATGAACATTTGTGCCATTTTATTTCAAAATCCAATCATGCATGACAAAGTTATAAGCCGGACACGAACATATACATATAATGCTTTAAGTGTCCACTGTGACCTTGACCTTTAAACAAACAACACAGTTTTTGTGCATGACACATCGTCTTGTTATGCTGAACATTTGTGCCAAATTATTTTAAAATCCAATCATGCATGACAAAGTTATGAGCCAGACACGAAAATTCTGTCACACACACACACACACACACACACACACACACACACACACACACACACACACACACACACACACACACACACACACACACACACACACACACACACACACCTCAGGTCCCCTAAAAACCCCCTTTTTAGGGGGGAATTGACTGGTAATGACTTATAGACAACTAATGGAGATCTAACCCTAACCCTAAACCCTTGTAAAACCTTGTAAATGGTACCCTTAAAATTGTCACATAATTTCATGACCAAAAATCTACCTCATCCAGATAGTAATACAAACCCACCCCAACGGACAGGGTAAACACTATATCCCATCCGCCATTTCATGGTGGGGGCATAAAAATCGCACAAGGTAGAGTTATGGTTCTTGTGCACTGCACTTTGGATCATTGCAATAAAAATGCACACCAAGTTTGAAGTCATTTGAACTTAATGTGACAAAGTTATGTTCCGGACAAGCAAAAGGGGATGCCGACAGCGCTGACAAAGTAATCCCTACATGCTGCCTAGTCAGGCGACACAAAAATGTCAACAAACAGTGAAATGGTACATGTAAGTATTGCACATGATATTTTATCCTGTCAATCATATGTAAATATCAATAATAGTGCATTTGGGAGGTAATTAGTTTGTGTTCTGCTGCTTTGAAAGACAGCGCACAATGCTCAGTAAAATTCTCGGATGAATAAAAAATATTGTTGTCGTCAATAAAAGGCTGGCAGCCTTTTATTCAAATCAATGTACAAATACCAATGTGCATGTTAGAGAGTCGTTTTTGAATGCACAGTATTCCGCGATGTTTAGGTTATAATTGGTTTTACAAGTGACAAATGCATTTTCGGTGTATGAAAAACAAGACACATCAGTTCCAGGGTATGCCCCTTCAATGAAGCAGGAATCACTGTAGTAAAGCGATGAGCTCCCAGAAATGCATTGTACATGATTTCCAAACCATGTGACACAAATTTAGCCAGTACCGTCATAATTTTGTTTTGCTCAAAATGTTATTCTTCGTAAATTTTCAGTATGCATAAATTAAAGATCGGCCAATAGCTATTAATTGCATTGGTCTGCAATTCTTCATTTGCCATTTTCTGGTAAAACGAAGCCATACAAATCGCATTAAAGTTTTAAAAAGTAACAAACATTGATTAAACACTTTAAGCTTCAATTTATAGGGAAAATTGGGTTTAAATATGCTCGATACAGAAATACAGAATTACCTGGTGAATGTATGGTTCAGCTTCATAGACGTGAAGTTATCTTGAAAATCATATGATTGTGGCGTTGTATTGGCATCTAGCATCCATACTATACTTACATCTGTTCCATCAGTAACATTCAGTTCAAAATGGTACAATGTCCCTACAGCTAAATACTTGGAAGGGTGGTCAACCCACGCCTAAAAATATGGTTGTTAGTTAACAAATGGCATAGCTATCAACAACGTAATCATTGTTACAAGAGGATATATGTTGTTGTGACTCGGATATTGTGATTATGGATTACAGAACAAAATGGATAGAACAGTATATCTTTTCACACATGTAAGTATAAAGAAAAATAAGAGTTAAAGGGGCATGCCCTGGAACTGAAGCGTCTCGAATATAAATCAAATTGGTATCATTTGAATGCCTAAATCAATTATTGAAAGTCCTGTAAAATATTTACGAAATGTCCCGCTATTTGACTCAAAATGCACATTTCAAGATTTACCAAACCTGCCGATTACGCCTTAGAAAATATTCGTCATTTTCATAACTCGACCCTTTCGGAATTTGTCAAAAGCGGGAAAGAATGTCAACAAACTGTGAAATGGTAAGTATTGCTCATGTCATGTTCAATGTTTGCGACATAAAGCTTATCTATCGATCAATTATAGGTAAATATCATTGTTTGCTGCTTGAAAGGCAGCGCGCACGCTAAGTTAAATTCTCAGACGAATCGTAAATATCGTTGTCGTCAATAAAAGGCTTGTAAGCCTTTTATTTAAACCAACATACAAATACCCGCGCGCGCGTTATAGGGCTATATTTGAAGGCACATTCTTCTTTGACTTTTCGGTAATAATTGTTTTTACAAGTGATAAATGCATTTTTGGTGTACGAAAAAAAAGACACAGCAGTTCCTGGGCATGCCCCTTTAAGGTGTTGCATAGTAATTGTGATTTCAGTTGATAAGATTTCATAGTTATACTCAGAAATATTTCTTATATACACTGTGCCGGAGAATAGATAAATGAAATGCCTTGACCATGTTTTATGTAGTTTGCAATTCTGAATTCCAGAAGTACATATACAGTAAAACCTGTGAGCAAAGGCCCTTATTGACAGGAGACTTTTATTTGGCTGTCATTTTGTTCTAAATAATCAATGACTGTTTGTAAAAGAAGGACATTTATTCACAAGGTGGCTTTTAATCGGAGGTGGCCGCTCACACAGGTTTGACTATATATCCTTTCTAACAGTTGATCAATGTCTGACATCAAGAAGAAAACAGAGTTAAGGACTACCTAGAAGATACAGCAATTTTAGCACAAGTGAAATTCACCACACAAAATAGAAATCTAACACACGTTAATCTAGCAACTAACTATACGCATATCACATTCCGTAAGTAGAAATGTGTCCGGAGGGATCTTAACTTCGGTGAAAATATTTTTTTTTTAACGGAAATCAAACTTGACCCGTGTTTCATTACCATACACCTTCATGTAAAATGTTAAACTTATCAATGAAACATTTCTTGAGTAATTACATGGAAACCAAAATTTGAATGGACAGGAATAACATTGTATGTCCTTCCGCCATTTTGAATGGTAAGGGCATATTTTAAGATCACAATAATTGACTAACAGCCTGTACATTGCAATTGATTAATATGAAGATTCTCATATAAATACTGTTCAAACACTGTATCAATGGTAAAATCGACTACTTCACTATGAAGAAAACTGTTGTACCAATTTTCTTTGCAATGTGGGACAGAAGGTATTGTAGACAATGAGGCCACTTCAGTATTGAGACAGTTAATGTTGAAGGTTGTCTTTAAACAGAAGGTTCACAAAGTAAGTAATACTATCATGACATTGTAACAATAATGACGAATCATTTTACATAATCAAAATGATTAAGATAATGTTAGACAATGTCGATTTTGAAACTGCTTTTTCATATATGTAAATTGTTATTTATGTGAAAATCAAAAAAAATATTATCTTGTGTTTTCAGGAAGTAGGTCAGGTCTTAAAAGGTTATACATAAGATTCTGAATGGATTTCTCATTTCCTTGTGTGAGTTGAAGATAAATGCTAAAGATCACAAGTTCCACAACAATATAATCATAATTTTGTGTCTTAGTCATTTACAAGTCATAAAATATGTTAAGAAAATAAACGTTTAATAGCCCTGTAATCGGATGAACAAACCTGCAGGGCTACATTCAAATGATATTTTAAAAATCACAGTAAATTATTACCCTAGTTATTCCATAATTCAGGAAGGATTAAATCTGTAGGGTAGAATTTCCCAGGATCAGTAAGTATATTATGTACCAGGGCTCGACACTAACACTGGTCCGAGACAAGTGGTTTTTGTGCAGGACCATTAGGAGTATCAATTTTTTACAGTAGATTAAAGAAATAACATTAATTCTGTTGGAACAGCTGGTTTCAAAAGTTGGTGGACTTTTGGGCTACCATGGAAGATAAGTTAGTCTCGAGCCCTGTGTACCAACATAATCCTATCACTGAAATTTTGATTGAGTTTAAGAATGGGACTGTTAATTATTGACTTTAATCAAGTTTGCACTTACCAGAAGTCCGAGTATCTCTTCCCCATAAAAAACTGTCCTATTCACCATTGGAAATGTTCTGTCCCCTCGAAAAGGATAGAGTGAACAATAATATTCGTTGAACACTGAACCACTATTTTCCGTTACCGTCATTGTTAATTCTGTACCACTAATCGTATGCGATATGTCAAAGGTAGCTGGTGGATTGCATGATATTGTGACGTCACACATGCCGTCAAAGTCAAACACAACGTCCATTGTGTTGACAGTAGAATTAAACCAAGTCAGAATAGGCTCCGATGGGTTGATAGTCATTGTGTGTTGGACTGCAAAAAAAAAAACGAGCATTGTACATGATACTAGTGTATGTATTATCGTGTCTCGCACATTTACATTTCATATTGTTAACATATTTCAAGTTTCAATTCAATCCCTTGCTCCACAAACTAAGTCTGCCATTGTAGACTATATGGCTTAGTTCCAGGGCACATAACTCTGAAATGAGTGAATTGCTTGGAATGAAAATTGTGTCTTGCACATCTAAACTTCATAGTGATAATATATTTCAAGTTTCACTGCAATCACTGAAAGAATGTGCAATTAGTTTGCTCCACAAACTTGTGATATTTATGCAGACGGACAGACCAACTGACAGAGTGACTCCAATATACCCCCTCTCAAATTTCGTTTGCACGGATATAATTATACAACTTAATGGGTAAAAGTTGAAAATTTCGAAAACCTTGATGTAGCAAAACTAATGAAACAAGAGGGCCAAGATGGCCCTATATCGCTCACATGACAATCACTGTTCACTCATTAAAACATTGTTTTGAACCGGTGACCTAGTTTTTGACCCCAGACGACCTATGTTTGAATTTGTCTTACATATCATTAAGACAAACAGTCTGACTAGGTTTGGTGAAGATACGATCAAAATTTGACATCTACAGTGTTAATAAGGTTTTCCTAAGATTTGACCTTGTGACCTGGTTTCTGACCCTAGGTGACCCATATATGAACTTGTCCTTAATATCATTAAGGCAAACAATCTGACAAGGTTTGGCCAAGATCCAATCAAAACCATGACATTTAGAGCTTTTACAAGATTTTTACCTAATATTTGACCTTGTGACCCAGTTTATGAACCCAGCTGACCCATGTTCATCCTTGACCCACATATCATTGAGGCAAACATTTTGACAAGCTTTGGTGAAGATCCAATTAAAACTGTGACATCTACAGTGTTAACAATGTTTTCCTAAGATTTGACCTGGTGACCTAGTTATTGACCCCAGATGACCCATATTTATACTTGACTGATATATCATTAAAACAAACGATTTGACAAAGTTTGGTGAAGATCCAATAATAACTGTGAAATCTACAGTGTTAACATGGTTTTTCATAAGATTTGACCTAGCGACCTAGTTTTTGACCCAAGATGACCCATGTTCGAACTCGTCCAAGATATTATGAAGACAAACATTCTGACAAGGTTTCATGATCATCCAATCAAAACAGTGACTTCTAGAGTGTTCACAAGGTTTTTCAGCAATTTGCCCTAGTGACCTAATTTTACTACAGAAATTACCCATTTTCAAACTTGACCTACATATTATTAAAATAAACATTCTGACAAAGTTTCATGAAGATAAATTCAAAACAGTGATTTCTAAAGTGTTCACAAGGTTTTCCCTTATTTGGCCCTGGTGACCTAGTTTTTGACCCCAAATGGCCCAATATCGAACTCGTCCGAGATTTTGTTGATATTAACGTTCTGACCCAGTTTTGCTAAAATTGAGCCAAAAATGTGGCCCCTAGTGTGGTCACAACAAAAAGTTTGACGACGCACGACGCCGGACGGAGAGTGATCCTAATAGCTCACTTTGTCACTTTGTGACATGTGAGCTAAAAAAAACCAATAAAACGAGTACATTCTGGACCTACGATAAAAACGGAAATTCAGGTATATTCCCAAGAACTTTTACTCTTGAAACTAAACTCAAAAATATATTTTTAGATTCAAACCCGAACAGTCGAAGTCCACAAGTGGAAATACACCACTCTCGTTACATGTGGTTTTGTTGATTCCGGAAACATAATGATAGTCCGCATCACACGAGTAATCAATATTAGTATTCCAGTCATGTTCTGTGAGATGATTCGGGACGTAGAATGTGTGATCAATCGCCGCTGGAGGATCGCAGGTTATAACTGAAATAGATATATTCACCCACATATCATATACACATTATTTTTCCTAACACAGTGAACATCTTGTAGTCTGTACCTATGAGCACAAATAATTACAGTTCATTTGCTTTTGGTAAATTTAATCTATGTGTTTAATTATGGATATGTGTATAAATATGCTGTTTATTTTATTATAACTTATAAGCTCGATCTTACAGATATCCTAAACCTATTGTCCCTAATACTAGACCAGTGATGTGATTCGCTGTCAACCTTTCAAACCTTCGTTATCAGTCAGTTAGGGTCTCAATAGCCCCACACAGCTGGGAGTTTGAATTCAAATTTAACATTTGTCCCGCTGTGAAGGTGCATGTCAGAATGTTGGTGTTTTTACCTATTTTGGTGTTTACACCATCTTGAAAATGTCTATAACGCCTTCTTGTCATGAGTTCTTAGACATAATGTTTTACAAGTAATGAATTGTTACTTTTTAATAGTAAATAGTAAAAGAAAGAAACATAAGTGATAATCATTATCGTATCATCTTAATTTATTTCACTTAAAAATGAGACATTTTGCAGCATGGAACCTGGTAGGTTTAAAAGACAATAATCAAAACTAAAATAATCAATGAATATAGAATATAATTGTAAAAGTTCTTTCGTAAAAAAAATGTAATTTTAAAAAGGAACAATATCACAAAGACTGTCATAATTGGAAACAAGATGACACTTGCTTAAGACTGGAAATAAATATACAACATAAAACATTGTCTATGGCATGACAATAGTTCATTATGCTACATGATCATTTAATTGCCTAACTCCTGACCCCTAATTGTTACCTGGTTGTCTGAAACAAATTGAGCTAGTTAAAACATCAACCATTATTATAGCAAATTACAAAACAATATTTAGTAGTAATTTTGAGTAATAAAATACAAGGTTACTAAATGGTAAGAAAGTATATGAATTGTGTTATTAGCGCTAGCATCTTGTTTTCAGCAGGCAATAAATTGGGAATAATATATTATAGCATGTGCTGTTAAATATATATATATATATACGGAACTACTTTCATATAAGTGCGTAGGTATATGCAAAGACTACAGCTACCCCTTGTGGAGGAGATTTCAATATGCTCCTCTTGCAACTTCTATATATATATGACTTTGTTAAAAGAGTTTCACAGTAAAACCTCACCCCACCTCTCAACAAAGCGTGGCTATCAGCTGACAAAATAATCTAAACATCGAATAATACATCATTTTGTACAAGTTTAACATATAGTAAAACTATTTGATAATACCATACTACTACTTTCTATTTCAACATTTAATTTAAATGTTGAATTAAGATGTTAGTCCTCTGTAAAAACCTGTAAAACAAAGTATCAGTGACATTTTATTATATGTGAAACTTACATAACATACAAAGTAACAAAAAATGCCTCAATCTCACACCAAACCAGGTTTTCAACGGTTTATTGATCTGAAACTTTTTTCTAGATGAATTATACTTACGAGAATTTGTTTATTATAGCTGTTTGCGAGTACTTGCTGTAGTGTCTATTACTAGTTTGGCTAATCTTGGCCATTTGATTGGCTAATGGTGATGACTGAATCTATTAATAGTTGACAGGAAGGTAAATCATGAAGGCATTGCCTAGATAAGTTGTTGTGTGGCTATTTGAAGTTCAATGTGGTTGTATGATAGTGCTCAGATTTATGGTGAATTCGTTAACATTTAGGGTTGATTCTATTTTATTGATGTAGGGTATGATATAACCATGTGCTTGTGAACTATATACATGAATTTTTTCATTTGTCAAATACTCATGATTGTCATTATACCGTGTATTACTCATATCATGTAAATATTTTATACCTTTGGATTGAATTAAATATACAGATAATATCCTTTATGAAAAAAGAAACTTCATACAAAAAACATAAACAAATATGCTTCTTGAAATTCGTCTACCTATAACATTTCGTTATAGTTTTTCTTGTTCTATCTTTAACACTAGTTACATGACTTCTGGATTCCATAATATAACCCCAAGCTTTGTGTCCATTAACCTTTCTACATACCAAGTTTGGTAGTAACAGGTCAATAAAAACTAAGGGAAACCAATCGTTTGACATCATCGTCCAAAGCCTATCTCAGAATTCATTCCAATCTTTAAAAAGACTTCCTAGTCTGGATTACCTGACCCTGATACTTTATAGTAGGCTGGACAACTAAACAAGGCTTTTCGTTGACAACCTGACTCAAAACATGGTACTCATATGGATAATAAAGGATGTAGCTGTGGTTCATGAACCCTTGTTACACAACGATCCATGTTCAAATATCGGTCGTGGCAGGTAATCCCCTTTTTTGCTGAGACATTGTGGAATAGAAAGTCAGAAATCAGATCACGAAAACTAGTAAGTTGAGCCCGCCGTATAAAAGTTTAATTCTGTTGAAAAATGGCATTAAAATCACTGAAACAAAAGTAGGGAAAATGAATAAAAGAAACAATAATCAAAATTAAACGTCCGAAAGCTTAACGTTTGGATGTACAATGTCATGTATATCAGTTAATACAGTCATTCATTTAAAGGTACAAGCACTGATCAATCTTTGTTGTTATACATGCTTATATAATTATGTCACTGCCACTATCACAATTGATCTTTAATATGAATTCTGTGAGAGAACTACAAGTATGGGTGTTGTTCATGACATATCATTTCATTGAAGTAAACTTTTACACCAAGTTATTTCAAAATCCTTGAATGCAAACAGAGGGCACAGCCCACACAAGGAAAATATACTTGACTGAATGTGTAATCTTGACCTTTAACAGCATTTTGCTTGGTGAGCATCTCAATAAAATGTATCTATATCATTCACAGAAATATTTGTATCTATCTAATTCACTGAATTGTTTGTATCTATCTAATTCACAGAAACATTTATATCTATCTAATTCACAGACATATTTGTATCTATCTAATTCACAGAAATATTTGTATCTATATAATTCACAGAAACATTTATATCTATCTAATTCACAGACATATTTGTATCTATCTAATTCACAGACATATTTGTATCTATCTAATTCACAGAAATATTTGTATCTATATAATTCACAGAAACATTTATATCTATCTAATTCACAGACATATTTGTATCTATATAATTCACAGAAACATTTATATCTATCTAATTCACAGAAACATTTATATCTATCTAATTTACAGAAACATTTATATCTATCTCATTCAGAGAAACATTGGTATCTATCTATTTCAAATATTTTAGATGTTTGTATCAACGATATGATATATACTTACGAGTACAGTTGGGCAGCCAGCCAGTCCACAATCCTGATTCATTGCAAGTTCTTACCAGATCCCCGTATGTGTGATTATATCCCACGTTACATGAATAATATATTGTTGTGTTAAAATCATGGGTGCTGGCTGTAGGGGGAGTAAAAGACATGTTCGGTACATCTATCTTCGTACAAGTGACGACTGTTGGAACAAGAATCATAAATTCAGTACATAGATGTCTGCTTAAAGCCAGTTAATAAATGAGTACATCAGATATATACATAAAATAGAAAAACATATGAATTTGATCTGACAATAAAATCGACACATAGTTACAACTTGGGTTCTAATGATGATATATAAAATAATCTAAAATAGATGTTGATATAGCATTTACTATATAGTCGGTCAATAGCCTTACATATAGCTGATGTTTTATTGTTTAATATGTAAACTTTGTTATTATGAAATTTTGTCTTGTATCAAGTTATCCTGTTACGGATAAGCCATTCACACAACACCACCGTGTCAGTAAATGCCAAAGGTACACAAAATTATCGTGACCAAACAGAAGTCTCCAGATTAAAGAAAAAAGTAGAGCCTGTCTGGCGAACTGTTTTTTTTCTCGCCTAATTAGAATTAAACTAGAGAGACAAAAAGAACAAAAATTCATACAATTCTTGCAAATTGTCATTCTATAAATAGCGATTGTCGCGTGACCTGGGTGTACAAATTGGCAAATTGCTGTATTCATTAAGCTCCCATGACGGTTGTAATTGTCAAAATTTGATAATCAACACTTACTTTCACAAACCGGCGGTGGTGTGGCTGACCAGCTTTTATCTGGGAGACAAGTAGAATAAAGACTCCCGGTTGTGTGAATATAACCAATATTACAAGTGTAATTAACTGAGTCTTCATAAACATAGTCCCCTGATACAGGGGCAAATGTGTTTGCTGTTCCATCTGATGGTACTGGGCAGTGGATTACTGAATAAAAAAATCATCAATAAAAATTTGACAAAATTTGAAGATGAGTTTTGTAATTGCTTTTTAACAATATCTAGCTCTGGGTATGATCAGATAGTTGTATTACTACCTGGTATGATCTGTACAGTGTTAATTTTAAATAATATGTTAATTCTATTCAGTGAATACAAGTAATGTTTGCCAATTGTAAAAGAGCAGCATGTATAGATTGAGAAAATATCTAGTTCAAATGATATTAATATAAACTGAATAGGCATAATCATTCAAACGTAAATAGTGTATCCAATACACGTTTGCACATTATGATATACCAAATTTACCTATATTTTACTTTCTGTAGTTATAGAAAAAATCTTCTAAGTGCACACTTTCTTTTTTGGGTGTGTATCATAGGCACTCGATTCCGTGATTTTTATACGTTTACAGACGTTATTTTTCAATTTAACTAATCAAACAACGCAAATCTGTTGAAAGAAATATCTTCAATTTTTTCCCATATTGAGTGTATAAAAAACACCAAGGTAGTGCCTTCGCAATTTTTTCGATTGACAGAAGTGACAAAATAAGCGTGGGTCCCGTATTTCCTTCTAATCTGCACGAGCTTTTCGGGAACCTTGCTTTCATTGTAGAGTGCCCCAAATTTAAACGTTTTGACAGCTTTAAAAAGGAAAGCCGGGACCCACGCTTATTTTCGTCACTTACGTCAATCGAAAAAATGGCGAGTGCACTACCTTGGTGTTTTTTATACACCAAATAAGGTAAAAATTGAAGATTTTTCCTTCAACAGATTTGCGTTGTTTGATGAATTGAATTGAAAAATAACGTCTGTAAGCGTATAAGAATCACGGAATCGAGTGCCTATGGTGCGTATATGATGGTATAGAATACACTTACTTGTGCAAGCTGGCGCTGTCCCATCCCAATCTGTTGTCTCTTTACACGTCCTTGTGGCATTCCCAGTCAACATTTCATACCCAGTGTCACATGTATACACCAGAGTGTCCAGGTACACATATTTAGACTTAACGTTTGCTAGAGACGAGTGGTTTACTGTTGCTGGTGCTGGACATTCTATGACTATGATAATCATAAAGTTACATTTTAAATTACTTCGTTTATCATGTGCTTTCAAAATTTGTTAAGAATTGAAAGACTGTAAAACTAAAGAATGACGACTATATGTCATCAAGGGCCTGTCTACAAGGCTAAAAATTTCTTTGTGTGTAGTGCTCGGACCGACCCATCAAAATAACCCCTACTTTTCTTTTTTTTAGCTTTTCAAGTTGATTTTTTTTTGTAATCAGTTTGCATCCGTTCAGTTAAAAAGTACTTTCTGTTTTTAAACCATACCAGAATACATGGCCTTTATCCAATACTAACTGGTTGTTCATCATAGTTTGTCCTGTCTAATAAAAATTTTAATGCAGAGCAGACTACATGGAAATATTGGGTATTTCAAAATTGCCAATTATTTTAATAATGCAATTTCAGAAAAAAACAAAAAAAAATTTCTAATAAGTATTTTGTGTTATACAATACAATAATATATCAACGCAATTATATAATGTTCCTGCTTTAGACACTAAATATGTTTTGATTATATTTTCCTGGAAATATCTGTATAATAAAATATAGCTGTGAATACAAATTAACAAGTAGTATTATACAAATATGTGATACAAACAAAAAATCAACAGAGTAAAGATTAGACTCTATAAAAGTGTAAACAACTACATAATTATACATAAAACTACAAGGTTATTGTATGTTATGCAGCATTTGTAACAATAAAATCTTGTCATGAGCTGTCAATCCAAATCTTCAGAATTCTTTAACATGTACAACATAAAGTACAAACTCATTCACATTCACAGTGAGTAAGATATATATTCAATTCACTTTATTGTTTATTTTTAAGTACATTTTTGTAAAATTTTCTAGGATACTTTAAAATGCAATTATACTTCCCTCATTTAATATGTTATTTGCACCATTTTGTATTATACATTCAGTGATTTTTAATAACATGCAATATATAATAACCACTTAATTACATTAGGGGACATCTAAACTCATGTTAAATTTATATGATCACTAATTCTAAACTTATAAGTAATGATATTGTTACTAGCACCACAACAATTGACATGCAATGAAAATCTATGTCTGCTATTCATCAGATTACACGCGCTGTCATTGAATTGCATATAAAAACTACAGTTAAGAAACACATATCTGGCGCATGAACAGCGCACAACAAACAATTTAATTTCAGCGCTCAACGGGAACATGTGTAAACGCGCCAATGTTCGCAACTCAATGAAAAGTCCAGCCACTACCACAACACTATTCAAGTTTTATTATCCCGTACCGACCCTAAATGAATGGAAAGTATGCAGACGATTTTGATGAGTGATTAAGTTACGAACATAGCCTAACGTTTTCAATATTGACTCTGACTGAACGCACAGCAGGCAATCGCTGATAAGTCATTAAGTGCCACCAACACCAAAACTATGGATACATAAAAAATGACAACAAAACAATAAGAAGAAAATAGTATAAAAGCAATTCTAGGATTCAAATTTTGTACATAATTATGTCTTATACTAATTTTCATTAATTGTCTTTTTTAGTTTGTCCGTTCATTCGAAAAATAATGCATATTGCAAACAAATTTGTACAATAAGTGGACTTTTGTTTGAATGAATAAAAATCTATATTTATATATTCCCAACTGTAGTACTTATATCATAGTTACAAGTATCATTTCTTGATATTATTATCATTTAATTATCACTCAAATGCTCAAGAAAAGAGCCAATTAGAAAAGAAATATTTGACGTATGAGTATTAAATTTTGTCAATGAACTAATTATTTATTGTTATAAATAGACCCTGTCTTAGTTGATGATTTTGCCTGACAAGTTATAAGTGAGTTGTATCCATAGAAGAAGAGTGCCCCATTAACTTGACGTACACATAAGAAAGTTAAATACATACTTGTACAATTAGGTTCAGTATTTGTCCATTCTCCCGTTGCATTGCATGTCCTTTCTAAATCTCCAAATGTTTGATTGTATCCGATATTACAACTATATGTCACATTGGTGTTAAAATCTAACGTAGTTGTGGATGTAGGAAGAAACGACATGTGTGGAATGTTGACCACGTCACACGTTACAACTGAAATATCAAATTATGTTTTATATAATACAGATGATACCTTACAAGCAATATATATGAGTTTTAAACCACCTGAAGGAAAGAACTTCGTCCATAGCCCTTATTACAATTACTTTTCTGGAGTATGCTATGTTTTGTACATGTGCTCTTTGCGTTGGTAATCAAACTAATGTAAAACATATATTAACACAGAAAACGGGGCCCTCATTTGACGTTTTTTGGGGCCCTATTCCCCTCCTAAAATTCCCCTAAAAATAATTTTTGTGGCTTAAATGGTTGATATTAAGTTATTAACCTTTGATTGATTGTATATTGGTGTATTGTTTATTTAAATACAGCAAGTTTAAGCTGCAAGGTTATAAGGCAGTTTAAAAAATCCCCAGAAATTCCCCATTTTCCTCAAAATGACGCGAAATTCCCCTACCTGAATGCAGGTTCATCAATACCTAATTATGATAAGTGATTAAACTGTATGGCAAGTTTAGAGGACAACAAGAGTATATTGGTAAGACCAGAAGTTTATGAACTTTGTAGTGTTAAATCACATCTTGTCCACTTACTTGTACAAACAGGAGGTGGATCAAAAGACCATGTTTTATCTGACTGGCATGTGGAGTCCATGTCATTACTAGTATATTCATATCCATAGTCACAAGAATATGTCACAACATCCAGATATACATAGTCTGACTCTACGGGGCTGTAGACATTGTATGTACCATCAGGTGGAAGTGGACAGTGGATAACTGTAAGAAGAAAGAAAAAAATCTAACATATAAAACAACTAAGACATGGTACAACATTTTGATACAATTGTCGTATCTTAGAACTTGTAGGCCTGAGCTGTATGATACAATATGTAATTTCAGAACACCTGTTAATATTTTTAAGAAAAATTTCATCGACTGTTTTCTATCTCCAGCAGATCATTCAAAACCAACCTACTGTGCAGTTTGTTTCAGTGTGTTTATTGGGTTACGACACATTCCCAAATATTTTCGTACATCAGATTTCCTTGTCGGAAAACAATGGTTCTCCATATTATATAGTTACAACCTGTAAAGGGCACATTCCTATCTAAAAACATTCTTTGAAATTATGCAATTTCCCCAAATTTCCGATATACTCCTTGAAATTTCATCACCAAATTGGTTTCAGACGTGAACTTTTCCCCAAAAGAGGCATCAACCTGTTATTTCATCCCAATATCAAGGGCTAGGGGCCTTCCCTAAAACATTAAGAAAACCCCTAGTAACTTTTGGGTCAGTGCCCCCAAAAAAAGAATCAATCGGGATACCATAAACAAGACAATTATTTATGGCCTAATTAGTGTTATCATACTTACTTGTACAGTTTGGAGCTGTTCCAGTCCAGGCCTTGGTCTCAGTACAGGTTCTGGAAGCATTCCCACTGGTTATCTCATACCCAGTAAAACATGTGTACGTGATCATATCGTTATACACATAGGGGTCTTTTATCAAGTCCAATGATGAGTTGGACACCGAGACTGGGGGGTCACATTCTACAACTTAAAATATCAAAGATTTCTGAGTTAAATGTATAGAAAAAATCCTAAAAACACATTCTATTACGTCGTCTGTGTTCAGTGTTTTTTGTGACCGATTCGAGGCCGAAATTCAGCCCCTTCCTCAAGCCGAAAATTATCTATTTTCCCCTTAAATTTATAAAACAATTCCCCTTTAGTAGAATTTAATTTTGATTAAAAAAGATCATTGAATGTACCTGTCTATAACCATCAAGGTTAAAACCTATTACTAATACAATGTTGGGAGGATATATATTATGTATAATTTATTGTCATGTTATTAATTGTTCTGCTTAAGATGCACTTTTCCCCTAAGGGCCACGCCACCTTTCCGTTAAAGGTGAAAATAACACTGGCGTTATAACTGATTCTCCTCCCCTTAGTCGCAGTGATATTTTTTAAATTTCAAAACTACCTGTGGCTATCTGAAGGGGAAAATATAGTGCGATAAAGCAGAAAACTGGAAATATGTATTATCAAGAAACGTGGCAGTGCCAAGAAACCAGGTTTTCCAAGACTTTAATACCACAGTACTCTAGAATTCTTCGCTAAGGCTTCATCAGTGATTCAGTTTCCAGTGCGACTAATAAGTTAGCAGTGACTTTTACCCTACTGGTATAGAATGCAATCCTAATCTCTATGTTAGCTACCTTCACACAAAATTTCATCGCAATGTCTAAATCCTTAATTAAGTTATTCACCGGAAGCTGATTTTCTTATTTTTAGTAACAGTGACCATGACCAAACTGACCCCAAATACAATTCCAAGCTAAGCTTTCATGTTGATAAATACCAAGTATAGTCAATATTAGTCATTACAAACTTAAGTAATTGACCTGAAACTGATTTCTAAATTTAGTAACAGTGATTAAGTTATTCACTCAAAACTGATTTTCTATATTGAGTATAGTGACCTAGACCCAACTGACCCCAAATACAATCCGAAGCAAAGCTTTCATGCAAGGATGCTAAATACCAAGTTTGGTCAACATTGGTTATTCCGAACTAAAGTTATTGACCGGACCCTGATTTTCTATTTAGAGTAACAGTGACCTTGATCCCACATACCCCAAATACAATCCCAGGCTAGGTTTTGGTTCAAGGATGCTCAATACCTAGTTTAGTCAACAATAGTCATTCCAAACTTTAGTTATTGACCGGACGCCAATTTTGATCCCACAGACCCCAAATACAATCCCAGGCTTGGTTTTCATTTAAGGATCCTACATATCAATTTTGGTCAAGATTGGTCAATCTGAACTCAAGTTATTGGCCGGACACCGCCTGTTTGATGCCTGCATGCCCGACCGCCCGCCATATTCGGCATTCTAATAACAAGGTTTCACTTTGTGAAAACCTGGTTAAAACCATTCAATCTTTTTTTGTCAATCTCTTGACAAAGCCTTTGATTTCAATGGATTATTTTGCATTAACTTTAGTAAGCCATTTTTGGTGATTTATGTTGTCAATGCAATAATATTAAAAGAGTTGCACATTCCAATTTCCATGATTCCACTCTCCAGTATAGACGAAGGGTCTTTGACGATGATACGATCGCATTGCAGTTCATCAAATGGTCAACAAGACGAAATAAAAAAGACCAATTTATGATAGTTATGGGACCCAGAACTATCTCCAGTATATCTTACAGGTGATCGACGTATCAGTTTGATGTTGCCTTTTTTGTGGGTATGCAAGTTTGCTGTTCCATCAGAGCTTGCCACATGGAAAGGGCCTTTTTATCATTTACTTTTGAGATTAATGCCCACATTTTAGACTCCAGTTCCGAGAATTTCAGACGAATATTTTAGTGTAAAATTAGGAGTAAAATTAGTTTCGTATTTAGTGTGACTGTGATTGTCTCCCTTTGCATAGGTACGAAAATGTTCTGTAACTAGTAACGATTTTGCGTCTGGTTAGTGCATGTTTCCCTATTTTGCACACAGAAATGCTAGTAAACAAAAACTATTATTTTCAGATTAAAGACCTACACGATACAATTATGTTTTTTTATCAGATATAGCTATTCTAGATTTTCAATCACCCTGAAAAATAAAAAAATAAAAACTTGTACCTGTGATCTTTTTTCAAATTGTTATGGTTATCGTGGTCGCGCAATCGGCAAGTTGCAAGTCAGGATTTTATTTACATAACAAATCTATATCTATACTGCACAAATTCAAAACTGAACATCACGACAGGTGGTGGTATGGCAACTTGCATAAATCAAGCTAGGGACGTATCAACCAAACAAAAACACAAAATACATGTAGTCATGGACTTATAATGACTTATATATGACCTAAAATAAGCAAAAAATTCAAATTCATGGGCAGATAGCTAAAAAACGAGATCAGTGACCCCCAATTTTTTTTCGCTTAAAATGTTTCTGTTATCACATACTACGATTATGCAAAGTTTAAAAAAAATTCATCGTTCAGTTTTAATTTTTCCTATATGTCTATGTGAAAAATGTAGCGAACTACCGAAAACGTCTTTAATTAAGGGCATCCGAATAAGAAAATTATATTTTGTATTGATACTGATGAGAGGATGATAATCTAGTACTTCGGGGGGCTTGAACAGACAAGGGTAACATATTTGTTCTTATCAATATATATGTGTGTAATGATGTAAATACGTAGAATGTTAGACAAATTTACATTTATTTAAATAAAAACCGGACTCCCTAAAAGTCGGAGTTCTCTGAAAATTGGATGATTTTCAAGCCATAGTTTTCGAAATTTATCAAAAGTTCTCTAAAAACTGGACTTTTGCCAAGTCCGGAAGGGGACCGGTTTTCAGGGGTGCTACTGTATGATCGTTAGACTTTGTCACGTGATATTTACTTGTACAGTTAGCTTGTTCTCCGTCCCACAATCCCGTATGTTGACAAGTCCTCTCCACGTCTCCACCGGTATGATTGTAACCTAGCTGACATGTAGCATTCACTGTGGTATTAAAATCATGCATTGCCAAACCATCAGGGTAGAGTGTCATGTATGGTCTCACGGGTGCCGCACACTGGACAACTGCAAATTTAGTACATAAAACCATGAGGTCAAATATCAATAAAGAAAACTTTGCCCCCTGGTCCTGCACTCAAAAATACTGTACAAACGTACATGAGTTGAATATGAAGTTGTCTATGGATTAGGATCAACTATATGTATATATTTTCGGCTGACCAAAATGAATACACAACCAAAGACGTAGATACTATTATGGAGAATATGCATTCTACGAAATATCATACAATCTCGCGGACGCTATCAGGAGCACGATATTTGCGAGACTGCAAAGTGCGTCTTTATAGTAACGGTAAGTGTAGTCCATCTGCTATTAGTTCAAATTACCAAGGATAACTTTTAATTGCTTTGATCTGCTCAATTAAGTGATTAAGTGTAATGTACATGTAGGTCTTTGACTCAACCTGCTGGTGAACAGGAAACTATGGATAATGTAAATAAGATTATCCGAGGAACAAATAAATAAAATGTAATAAGGCTTTTGAATGAATTTATAAATACTTTAAAACATTTGCTGAAGTTTTTGGCTTCTCAAGTTTACCAAGAGAACCAGACTGACATAAAATACACCCGCCGAAATCATCTGGTGAATATTGGATGGAAATCATATTCAGCTCATAGAGCGGAAAAGTCTATTTCACCATTTTTTTGCCAAAACAAGGACCATTATTCAAGAATGCACAGTCTGGTTTGTGTATCGAACATTAGCTATTTTAATATAATACATGTTAAGCATCTTAACAAGTTCGGTGAAGGGAGACTTAGACAGTGGGCAACTTACATCAATGCCACACACCTCAGTTGGCCCCAATAATACATGTATGTACATCTCACAAGGAGGGGCGTATAAGAAATTTAGCTGGCATTTGCGTCAATGAATAAACTTACGACAATGAAACGACATTTGATCGCCTATTATGTACGTAATAACAATGCGGCAAAATTAGAAAAACATGTCGTGGAGTTGTACCTGCTTATGTTTAAATATTAAAACTGCAGTTTGAAAAAATGTGACTCCATTCTCTGAAATATCAAATCATTTTAGCAAGCTAACTATTGACATTATTAAACGACTTACTCATGCAAACTGGCTGATTTTCGACCCATGCAGCATTTTCATCGCATCTCAAAATGCTATCTCCAGAAAACAAATAGTAGCCAAACTTACAGGTGTAGTTAACTGTTGAATTATAATCATACTTCGCTTGTACGGGCTCATACGTTCCATTAACAATATCATTTGGCTGGTCACAGGTCACCACTGTTGTATGACATAACAATATGTTAAATTATTCAAAATATGATGTGTCATGTATTCGACATGGATTCAACACTTCGATCAAGTTAATTTTATAATAACACTTTCTTGTCCCAAACAGTTGAAACAGTTTTTCTTACCTACCATTAGGCCTACTGTGAGTACATAAGTCAACAGAATCAAACTATTGAAATGAATATAATAACAATAATTAGAGTGTAAAGATATTACATATAATATAATTATTATAGAAAATATGAGTAACAGGATCAACTAACACTTAATAATATATGTGGTTTATTGGCACACCAATGGGTCATTTAAAGTGTATAAAGCTATATCTGACACAAAAATTGAAAAAATCTATAGTCAGGGTGTTTTCATAAACTTACAGTGTTCTCTCAAAAGAGTGATAACAAAAACTGTATCTGTAGTTTAACAAACATGATTGTTACAAGTTATCAGAATAAAGTGTATCCTAACATTCTATTTCACTGTTTAATGAACAGGGTATGCAGAATTCAAATTTTCACAAATAATCATAAACAACAATGAATTTTACCTTTGAAACCAACAATTGTTCTGCCAGTAATAGGACTGTTAGATATAGCTTGACACACACTGATACTATGCACTCAAACGCTTACTTTCAATTTAATCTTAATATTTTAAATAAAGTTGCACAGACATCATGCATGTGTAATACCACAGACATAAATCCATTTACGTTGTTTAGCGACAACAGCATTTCCTTGAAAATGTCCTAACGTTTTGAAACAGACATACAACAAAATGACATAATAACACAATAATGTAACAAACATAACGCATGTGTCATACCACAGACATAAATCAGTTAAAGCTTAAACACATAGTCGTTTCCTTGTAATGTCCATACCTTTTGCATCAGACATGCAACAAAATGACTAAGTAACACAATTTCGCAGATTATGCAAGAGATTTTGCAGAGTTTCTGGTTAATTATTATGTCCATTTTCAAGATATTTGTGACTTTAACACAGGGACCCTATTGGAAATAAGCCTTTTCATGTTTATGTGTCATGGCTTCGCAGGTTATCCTGTGTATGCATTATGAGTCAGTTATATTTGCTATTTATACCATTCTATGATAAATATCTATTACATCAGATGTGTTTGTACTATGCTGTAATTTTTTTCATTATGTTTATCTGTGATAAGTTAAGCTTGATTTATAAAAATGGTCAAAATTAAGAATTGTGTATTAAAATCCTATAATGTAAGAAAATTATAGATTAATTCATGTAACAATTGTATTATACAAATAAAACTTACTTAATCACACCATGAACACTATAGTGTCCCAACTTACAGTAACAAGACAAAGCAAACATCATATGTTACGTACATGTACAATTTGCTGCAGTTCCCTCGAGGGTCGCAAATTCCGTACAGCGCCTTGTAGCATCGCCATCAGTTCGGTTGTACCCAAGATCGCATGTGTACGATATGCTTGTATCGTAATTAGCATTAGCAGCAATCGGCGCTATGGAACTATGTGGCGGCGCAGATGGAATATCGCATGTAATAACTATATATACAGATGATAAAATGATTCTGTTGCATGTAGGCAAAGCTGATAAGACGCATAGTTTTATAATCCACATGACTAAAAGCTTTATTTGCAATACTTTAAAGAGTGTCGCAAACAAAATGAAATTAGAAAGTTTAAACAGAGGCAAATAGCGCGTATTCGTAATAAAGATGGCGAATATTATATTGATATTGCAATAGATGAATGCAGTACTAGTATTTAAGAAGCAGATAGAAATTATTTACTATAAAACGGCAAATGATTATGCAATGCAATGATCAACAAAATTATGAACGCCGGGGATTTGCAGGTTTCTACAGAACAAAGCAGGAGTATATATAAATTACATGGGAAACGTATTGCGAAAAATATAATAGAAATATAGGCAAAAATACACTATTTACTGCCGTGTTTAGTAAGCCTTATACCGCTCAATAATGCAGGCAAACATTGTGTACATCTGGACAAAGCGAAGATACATAAACACAAACACCGATCAACATTACATTTCACGTCCGTAATGGTAAAAACTTCATTACATTGGAAATACTTTTTTCAGCGGATAACCACCAGTACGGACTACCCAATGCGTGAAATACTTACTAACACATTCTGGCTTCGTTCCATTCCAATTACCATCCGGTTTGCATGTGCGATACAAATCACCAGAACTATAATTGTATCCTAGCTTGCATGCGTATTCTATGACGTCATGGAAATTGTATAAAGTCTGATTAGGATTTGTGGTCATGTATGTTGATGGCTCCTGAATACATGCCACTCCTGACAAAAACAAATGTCTATTGATTAAAATTAAGATTGACTCACATTCTAAGTATACTTTATATGTTTTCTAAAAAAAGATTTAGTTTACTTTTATAACTTTTACAGATCGTCCTAATTTCTTGTCCAATGAAATGTCCGCATTTTATATGAAATTTAGAAAAGCTCTATATGTATATTGTATAAAATGTGCCGAGTACTTGGTATGGAGAGAACAAATTAATTAGGACAAACTGTAAATCAGTTATCGTTCATATGTCGAATTTTATGTAACATATCACTGCGCTCCTCTTCGCTAGTGACTTCATATATACTGCATAAAATTCAAAATATGAACGATATCTCATTGCAGCTAGTATCTCCCGTCTGTACACAAACGACGTCACGCATCATGATAAATGCACAGGTGGCAGTGTTTGGTCCACAAATGATGCACAAAAAAAATATATTCCCGTCACTGATCTTATATATACTATATAAGTCCTTGATACTATCAAGGTGAAAAGCCTACTATATGTCTATATGCCAAACAATGTGGAACATCGCATCTCGTTGTTTCAGCATAAAAGATGTGCGCTGAAGGAAAATTGCTACACATGTCAGTCAGATAAACTATAAGATATTCATTCCTACCGAAAATATCATTCAATTACATCTAATAGCTGTGAAACGGTAAAATTGTGTTCCTTTACTTATGTAACTTCGCTGCAAGCCATTTTGAGTCAAGTGCGAGTGATGTATCAAGCGATCTGATTGGTAGTCAGATATGTGTGTACAATAGACTGTTAATTTCATGCCGAACAATCAGATCAGGAATTAATCTTATTATTAATTTATTTATTAATTTATCTGAATGACACGTGTAGCTACTTTCCTTCAGCGCACGTATTTCATGCTGAAACAACGAGATGCGATGTTCCACATTGTTTGGCATATAGACATATAGTAGGCTTTTCACCTTGATAGTATATATAAGATCAGTGACGGGAATTCTTTTTGCATCTTTTGTGGACCAAACACTGATACTGCCGCCTGTGGATAAATGTCGAAATACGAAGAGTTGTTAGTTATGTTCCTATTCATTTTTTTTTGTCTTTTTAAAAAATAATTTGCCGCATAATGTGAAATATTTCCGCCCCTATGTCAATATTGTAGATAAATAGATAAACATTTCTGAAACTAAGTCCAGCATCAATAACCCGTGGTTGGAGTGATGTCGTCATTATGCTATGGGAGATAATTCACTTATTTGTAGGCATAGAATGCTAAAGATATATCACTGGTAAGACGTTTCAAATGAGACTAGAACTTCCGAATGGCTTGCAAGATGGTGAGTATATAATGATCGCACTTTGATTCGCGCAATATCGCTTTGCTTTAGTTTTAACAGAGCTGAAATATATCTAGAGATTCTATTTAAAAAAGCCACTTAAGATACGTACGGGTACACTCAGGTGCAGACCCAGACCATGAAAAATCTTGCTGACAAGTCCTTGTCAAATTTCCTGATGTGTGGTTGTAAGCTAGATCACATGTGTACACAATGTCTGTATCATAATCGTGTTTAGACAGCACAGGTATGTGAGCCGAAAACTGAACAGTCGCCGGGGTGTTGCACTCTACACCTGCAATATAGAAATAAATTTTGCATCAATTGAGCTTATAACAACACTTTTTACCATGTCTCAGGTCTATAAGAACTGTTAAACACGGCTGTAGTAATATATTGGTTTGAATGACCCTAACAACTCATTATTTCACCACCTCAAAGGTTTATTTCAATGGATACAGTGAAATATGAAAATAATGAACGAATTTTGAAGGTCCATAGAAATGCAATATGTCCTACTGTAACAATTATTTCTCTTACTTTTATACACGATCCATTGCAAACACAAATTTTGATTACGAAATAAAAAAAGTCTGAAAAATCCCAACAGTCATGAAACCTCATAAGCTTAAAGATTTTAAAACTAATTTGCAACGTATGATTTTATTTAGTAGAACTGGTAAAAAGAGATGAATCGGACTCCCCGACCTCTTTTTTCTTTTTCAGTAGGTTTACTGCCTTTGTTCAACAATAGTTCAGTTATATGCGGCGGCCGGGTCACGCAACTAGTTTCTAACCACTATTAACTAACCCTTCCCCAAGGAACGGTTACTACGTTCTCTTGTTCATTGCAGTGTATAAAGTGAACTATGAATGTCGGGCAAAGAAGTGATCAAGCTTAAAATATTTCCGACATTTCTAAATACATATATGTATTGCTTTTTGAATCAGATGAATATTTAGGAATGACATACGTGAACATGTTGGCTCGGTGTTGTCCCATAATCCGTTTGTCTGACAAGTTCTATTCTGGTCCCCAGCAGATATGTAGAAACCAGCGTCGCAGGAATATTTCAGCACATAACCAAATGCGTAGGTTGATTGTACCGCATCGTAGTTACCGTTTGTTATGCTGCCAGGTGGCAGACATGCGCTTACTATAAGTCAAAGAAAGAGATTGATAACCATTGGTAACATTATTTTGAGACTCAGAAAAACAATTAACTATAAAATTGAAACAACTGTGATGTCCTCGCCACATGCTTAGCGCTCTAACGCGTTTTGCTTAAAAATGAAAATATAATTCTTACAATGTTGCGCATCTTTGAATCCTACCTGTACAAGTTGGTAATGTACCATCCCAGTCCGCAGTAGCATTGCACGTTAGCGTCAAATCACCAGCAGTGTGGGTCCATGCAAGGTTACACGTGTAAGTTACATTAGTACCATAGTTATATTTTGCGGCATCGGGATTAATTGTAGCATTTCCGACTGCAACCTTATCGCATTGCTTGACTGGAAATGGATAATCATGTAATAAAAGTTTGTATTTATTCACGTCTTAAGGGTACGAATAATTTACGAACATTACAGCAACTATGGGACATGAACGCAAAACTTTGAATTGAAATAAGCGAATCATGTGCGTTGCTACGTAAGAGTAGTCAAAATACAATATATATAAAATGTTTCCATCGGCATAGATAAAGCAAGAATATAATGTTAACACGGCAGCTGAACACGATGGTTAAAACAAAGTCCAAGGTTATAAAACATGGGAAGGATCGCCATGTTCAAGTCTCAATGCTGTGTTTGATTAATTTCTGAGTGAATTATAAATTGTGACTGAATTACTATACGAACAGTGCTCAAATTAAACTAAATAAGTCTACATGTATTGCCTTGCATGTATAGCAAACAAACAAAGCAGTGTGAAAATACACGTTGATAAAGAAGCTGAGACTTATAATCAGGGATTCCTCTTCAGTTATGTAAGCTTGGTTACGATCTAGGTATGTTCCATACATATAGCCATTTGTCAGAATATAATTAAACACATATCATTACTAGAACAGACTGGTGGTATCCCGCTGAAGACTCCACTTGTGTCACAAATTCGACTTAAATCTCCGCTAGTGCGCTCATAGCCAGTGATGCAAGTATATACTATTACGTCATTATACAAATAGATTGAAGCTATAGCAGATGGTGTTGAGAAAGCTACTGCTGCAGGCGCAACGCATGTGACATCTGAAATGCGATATCAAATAATTAAAATATAGTATTACAAAGAAAGTGCAGATGCTGCTATAACGTGTTCGTGGCTTGTCATCTTCGATAAAATAAAAAAAATATCGTTATGCTACGAGGAATCAAATAACGGAAAACACCGAATGAATAATCAGATGTATCAGTAGAACTGCCAACAGAAATAAATGGCAAATCTGAGGGCCAAGATGGCCCTATATCGCTCACATTACAATTACTGTTCACTCATTAAAATATTGTTTTGAACCGGTGACCTAGTTTTTGACCCATGTTACAACTTATCCTACATATAAATAAGACAAACATTCTGACACAATTTGGTGAAGATCCAATCAAAACCATGAAAACTACAGCATAGACAAGGTTTTCCTAAGATTTGACCTCGTGACCTATAGTTTTTGACCCCAGATGATCTATGTTCGGATTTGTCTTACAAATCATTAAGACAAACATTCTGACCAATTTGGTGAAGATACAATAAAAATATGACATCTACAGTGTTAAAAAGGTTTTCCTAAGATTTGACCTCGTGACCTAGTTTTTGACCCTATCTGACCCAAATTTGAACTTGTCCTATATATCATTAAGACGAACAATCTGACAAGGTTTGGCTATGGTCTAATTAAAATCATGACATTTAGAGCTTTTACAAGATTTTTACCTAAGATCCAGCTTTGACCCCGGCTGACCCATGTTCTTCTTGACCCACATATCATTGAGGCAAACATTCTGTCAAAGTTTAGTGAATATCCAAATAAAAACTGAGCTGATATCTACAGTGTTTTCCTAAGATTTGACCTGGTGACCTAATCGTTGACCCCAGATGACCCATATTTGTACACGACCGTTATATTATTAAAGCAAACAATTTGACAAAGTTTGGTGAAGATCCAATTATAACTGTGAAATCTGCAGTGTTAACAGGGGTTTTCATAAGATTTGGCCTAGCGACCTAGTTTTTTACCCAAGATGACCCATGTTCGAACGCGACCAAGATATTATAAAGACAAACATTCTGACAAAGTTTCATGACAATCCAATCAAAACAGTGATTTCTAAAGGGTTCACAATGTTTTCTCTTATTTGGCCATGGTGACCTAGTTGTTGACCCCAAATGGCCTAATATCGAAGTCGTCCGAGATTTTGTCGATATTAACGGTCTGACCCAGTTTTGGTAAAATTGAGCTAAAATTGTGGCCCCTAGTGTGTTCACAACATAAAGTTTGACGACGCACACCGCACGACGCCGGACGAAGACTGATCCTAAAAGCTCACCCTGTCACTTTGGGCATGTGAGCTAAAAACAGTAAAAAGAAATTAACAATGAGCGCAATAGATGAAAAGGATTATTCCATTTAAATTTGATACAAATCGAATGCCGCAAATGAGGACGTACATGTAATTAGAAAAAAAATTGATAAAAAGAGCAGATCTAGAGCCAGTCCATAAAAGTTTAACTTATTTCTCATCGATAATTAAACCTATTTATCTATTCATTCTTAGAACTTGTCAATTCCTGGGACTATCTAAACGACCGAACAAAATTCAATACATATCATATTTGCAAGGCGAAGCAAAGCCTGAGTAATTCACCCACCACCCCAGGTGCTTGTTTAATTCGCAGCTAGAAACTTGATGGATTAACTGGCCTGGAAAATATGTTTTATCATGTGAAGTTTATCGATGATTTTACAAAAACTTTAAATGAGTTAGAAATAGTTCCTTATTATAACTTTATTCATTTTATTGTTGATATTGGAGTAGTTTGAATATTGATGGTATTTCTAAATTGAAAGTTCACAATATTTTTAAAACATTCGCATAGCTTTACTTGTGCAGCTAGGTTCTGTCCCGCTCCAATTTCCTGACGCAGTGCATGTCCTGACTAAAGAGCCGGCATCAAGCTTGTAACCAGTATAGCATAAGTAGGTCACATCAGTATTGTAATCATAGCTTGCTTGGATAGGGGACTTGGTAGCAAGCGTTATGTTGGCTGGTTCTGGACAAGTCACAACTGTTACAGAGACAGAAGACAAACATGGCATAAAGATATTTAATAGAGAATCACAAAAATAGAACAGTACGAAATTGCAAACAAGAGGGCAATGATTGCCCTATATCGATAATTTGACTACCACTGCAGCCTTGCACAATCAAGTGACCACCAGGGGCAAAATCATCTTGAACGTGCGCCGTGTGGGTCATAATTATAAACAAATTTGGTTATGGTCCAATGTGCAATGCTACAAGTCAAATATCTACGCTCTGGACCTTCCTTTTTTATTTTTTTTAAACAAAGCCTATGTACGAGGCCATTCATTTAATTCTGTCATTATGTTTTTTAAGGCGCGTTGTAAGACTCACATATAATTCGTTCTTTTCAACTTTTCGAAGTATTCTTCCTTGACAGAAATACAGTTTTCTTGTCTTGGAATCAAATCTTTGAAGGCTGAAAAGTTGGCTTTTCTAGGAATACCATACAAACACTGAAAAATGACCCTGCCCATGGCACTTATTTAGTCATATCGACACACAGAGAGAGTTTTCTTCAATAAAAAAAACATGAAAAGTTGCATAGGCTCAGATCTGAGGAATAATGCGGGTGGGGAAGCTGTGCTATATTTTCCGTTTCTAGGAAATCCTGAGCAAGCGCACACTTGTGAGCAGTGGATTAGGCCAAGCCTTTAACTTTTGACACACATTGTTCTGATAAATCTTACATGTAACAGTTCAGCCGTGAGTAATAGGAATCTGAGTAAATGTCCATCAGAATTAAAGAATATGGCTTAGAAACCTTTTCCCGCACTTTTTATTCCTGTTCCGCCGACCAGCATATATAAGACTGGTCTCTGTGCAGTCACTGCTTATCATTGACGAGTCACTGGGGCTCAAAATAATATAACCATGTTTTATCATCCCGGTGTAAACAGTTCTGATAATCTACGTCGGTCACAATTGTGTACCTTTTTAAAAGTGATTTGGCCATTTTCACACGAGTAGTTTTATGTTCTTCTGCCAAGAGTGTTTAATTCCTGAATCAAAGTCTAAACAACTGACCCCGATGATATACAGACGACACTATCAGCTATTTCTTTCACAGTAAGTCTGACCTGTTGTTTGATCAGATCTGCCACAGCAGCAACATTAGTTTCTGGCTGACCAGGACGGAGGACATCTTTTAAATTAATAATACGATCTTTTTTGCGCCACCTGAAAACTGACCTTTTGGAAACCACAGAACCATATTTGATATAATTCCCTAAATATTTGTGAAGAAGTTATCTTATTTATAAACCGACCTTTAATATAGGCCCTAACTTCAAGGCTTACCTGTGTTTTCAGTATAGCCAGTATAAATGACCGCACCTGCTTCAACTTTAAATAACTTTTGAAAGAATGAATTGACTATAACAAAGTTTTGTGTTATTATTCAAAAACACTTCCCTGTGGAAATACCACAATTTCCACGTGCTTCCTACAGTCATGTGGTACGGAGGCCCATGAGTGACAAATTTAAATGAACGACCCTCGTATAAACAAGCTGAAATATGACAAGTTCTCTGCGCCAATGACCAATTACTCTGGAAGTTTAAGTCCTATTTAACCCATATTAAAACCCGTCCGAGATATTGTAGCCATATAAATTGTGACCAAGTTTGATTGAGATTAGTTGAGAGCTGTGGATGCTAGAGTGTAAACACTATAAGTATGTACGGGCGATATACTACGGACGCCGGACATTCATCAATCCTAAAAGCTCATCCTGAGCCTAACAGTTTAGTCCGATCACCAACTGCTGAACAGAACGCGTTCATTACAGAAGACCGTTTCTGTCGACAGACCTAGAAGGGATGGGGTATAATGAATATGAAATGCTGCTTTAGTGAACTAGGAGCCCATTGTTTGTTTATTGTCAAATGTTCAAAGTGGAGCTTAACACTATTACACGTCACAAAGTTTTATTCAACTGCAACCCCTTCCCTCTTTGGTTAATTTACACCAAGCTTGAAATATTAAAAGGATATATAATTATTATCATATTACTACAGTAGTTATGAACAGATTTGTTGTAGTTTCGGACTAATGTAAATATAAGTATGGATGAACCATCTTCAATTACATTAATTAATACTAAGTTTATCAATTTAGGTACAGTCTATCTAACATATTAAATAGTGCATTGTATTTCAAAATAAATATTAACAAATTGTTTGCTGGAGCAAAACAGTGTTTTTATCAATAAAAAAACTAGATAAGCTAATGCGGCCCCTCACAGATCAGCGTTCTGAGCACGGTTTATAATTGTATAACCCTTAAGTATTATCAATAAAAAGTTTTGTCTTATAGATTAATATGTTGAAGAATGTATTGAGTTTCAAAGATAAATAAGTCAATGATCTGAATGGTATATAGCTACATCAGCGAAAATCATCGATCGAACACTTTCACCGCATTATTTGCTTTCATTTAAACTAAATACATTAATTACTTTTGATGGTATAAAATCGAAACAAACACAAACGACTGAATACATGAAAGAACTAGAGTCTAAGTGAAACAGATAGCAATGCTTCATGTTTTCCCAGGGTTTGTATTTAAAGATTTCGATTGATCTGAGCGTTCGTTTCTGAACAAACACGTGTTCAATAACAAAGGTAATTAAAATGCTTTTAGTACGAACATCACATTGTAATACATTTAATTGAAGCTTAGCGCTCAGTATATACATATAGAAATATATTCATTCACTCGAACTTAACTTAACGGTAGGCATATTATTGGCTTACTGGCGCGTGCTTAATCAGAAGGCGCTAGCATTAGCGCAAGTCAAGTCATTGACATTTATGCTAAAAGTTTGTGCTTCAAAACTTGAGTTCATTATAACACTATGATGGAATTGTATAAATATTGATACAAGAAATTGGTATAATATTTCATAAACATGCGCATAAAGGTATTCGAATCCGAATACTGCACTATTTTTACATATCGGTTCAATACTACACACAAGCGTTAATTTTACAAAAGTAGTACATATACTACCATTTTCACGACCCATTTTAAAACTTTTGTAAGAGCCGTTGTCCATGTTGAAAAATATCATTCTCTGTAGATATCGCACGGTGACACATAATCATATTATTTTCATTAAATTTGATTGATACTGTGTTTTTGCATCTTATACTGCGGGGTTTTATTGAAATGGACTTTCTTCTTTTATCTTTGAAAATTGGCTACTCAAACAGACTTTACTGCAAATTTAAAAGAACAATTCCTCAAAGAATTGTCTTCGTTTTTTTTTATAAATCTCATAGTAAATACTTTTCCATCAAGGAAACCTACAAACAATCATTAATATTTCAAAAGCCTGTCCGCCCCAATTTGAGATAATGATTTTGGGCATAAGGATCCGAAATCAAGTGCTATTCCTACTGGTAAATGAGAGCGTTGAAGCTATACAACATGTGAAATCAAGTATTAACAAAGACAGCAAGGTTATATACATTATAATTAATGCAAATGAATAAGCCTGCTTGCTTTTCTATATAAACAGTACGGTTCGGGTGATTTGTCCGATTTTCGCGAATCGCCGAAGAATTAAAATCGCGCTAAGCCACAGGTAGATCGCTTCAACGCGGCGATTTGAATTTTGGCCGTCGCGTTCAGAGCGACTATGATCGACGGTGACCGTCACCACTGAAGGGCAATAATTCGCGGTGGATTGCGGCGACGATCGCTCAACCCGGTGATGCGCGATGTCGCCTCTTTAATTTACTCAAAACTTACAAATTTCTTGTCAATAACAGTGTTATTCACACATTATTTAATTGCGCTTTTGTGAACAAATTGTTACCCAATATGTGTGAAAAATTAGCGTTGACATAAATTATAATCAACGAGTGTTGAGAACTTAATAGTTGTTGATGAGCTTTAATTAATCTGTCAGCTTTCGTATATTATTGCGCGAAATAATATTACATGTAAACAGTGGACTGGTTTTATTGATAAGAGCACCGAGCTACATAGGTAAAATGAGAGACTGCGACTCGGTCTAAACAGGGATGCTATATTATAGCATCCCTGGTCTAAATAATGATTCTTGCCCTGGTACTCGATATATAAAACACTAAAAATCTCGCCCTGTACGTAACGCTGCATATGTAAAACATAGCTACACAGTTTACGTACTCGTTGAGCAATTCGCCGGTTTTTCTACATATTTACTTCAAGAATGGGATTTCCTACTTGACAAAATTTAATCAGATGTCTGGATTTCAGTCGGTCTTGGCCGACGGAGTTATAGTAAGTGTTAAATCCTGAATTATCTTACCATGTGACTGTTTTCGGAAAATGAACGGTCAACAGAAAGCGAAAGTAGAAGAAAGATTCACAATAAATATCATTTTAGCTACTTGAGAGTCGGCTTTAGACGTTCGCGAATCACCGTGATCCATCGCTATCAAAGATTACCGACTGATAAATAGGTCATAAAACACGGTGATTAGCGTAATTGCGGTGATTCGCGTTTTTTAAGATTTTTATCAGATTACAATAAATGTCCAAATTCAAAAGTATGTATTCAACGTATTGTTACAAGATAGGGGGGGGGGGGGGGCGCATCCCAGACAGACTGCCATTAGCCTGGCACGTTCTATTTACATCGCCGCTCGCTAGCTCGTATCCTGTATAGCAAGTACACGACACTGTTGTGTTATAGTCTATGGTAGGCGTCGCTGGCGTTTTAGTCATGTAATTTATATCGCTAGCATTGCAAGTGATAACTAAAAAGAAAATAGCAGTTTTCAATTATATGTCGACGAAGGAACAACCCATTAATGCTGTACTGTCGGTTAAATGGTTGGACAAGATGGCAAAAGTCAAAGATACACTAAGTAGCACGGCTTTAATAGAACATTTCAGAATGCCTCTTAATCAGATTCGACAATCACCCTTGAGACAGAGTAGACCGACTGTGCGCAATATGGCTTTCCACACCATTGATAACCCTCATGTGCACGATATATTTGAATAATTAAAACAAGTAGTCACACAAGACGGGGATGTCCCAGACAGACTAATATTAACCAGGCATGTTCTATTTACATCACCGCCCGCAAGCTCGTATCCTGTATCGCAAGTACTTAGTATACGATACTGTTGTGTTATAATCTATGGTAGGCGTCGCTGGCGTTTTAGCAGAATACAATACATCGCTCGCATTGCATGTAACAACTAGAAAATACAGAAAGTGTAAGAATGAAGAACAAACATGGATTAGTTTTTGTCGACAGCTGTCCGTACAATTAGACTGTAAGTGTTGAAAAGCAAAGCAATATCCTCCTTACGTGGATCTTTTAGGCTTTTTTGTGGTAAAATACTTTAGGGACAACATACAATACTTGTATTAGGAACCAGGGTATAAAAATAATGCCAATGAATAAGCTTGCATTACTATATAAATTCATGATATATTATGTATTTAACATACTGTTACAAGATGGGGACGTCCCAGAAAGACTACCATTAGCCAAGCATGTTCTATTTACATCGCCGCCCGCAAGCTCGTATCCTGTATAGCAAGTATACGATACTGTTGTGTTATAATCTATGGTAGGCGTCGCTGGCGTTTTAGCAGAATACAATACATCGCTCGCATTGCATGTAACAACTAGAAAATACAAAAAGTATAAGCAATTAGGTTTAGTCGACAGTTGTCCGCACGATCAGGCTGTAACTGTTGAAAAGCGAAGCAATATTCTACCTATGTGGGTCTTTTAGGCTTTTTGAGGTTATATACATTAGGGACAACATACAATATTAGGAATAAATTTAAGAACAAACAAAGACGAAGGCAAAGGTTATAGAATTAATGCAAATGAAAATGCTTGCAAATGCAACAACGGTTCATTTTACAACATAACTTTGTCAATTATAAATATATATGTATTCGACATACTGTTACAAGATGGGGGCATCCCAGACAGACTACCATTAGCCTGGCATGTTCTGTTTACGTCGCCGCCAGCAAGCTCGTATCCTATATCGCATGTATAAGATACTTCTGTGTTGTAATCTATGGTAGGCGTCGCTGGCGTTTTTACCATAAATATTATATCGCTCGCATTGCATGTGATGACTAAAACGTAAATAACAGTATACAATGTGGCGACGAAGGATCAAGTTTGCCATGGTGTGATAATCCAGGTAACGTTCGAACTAATAAAAACATTTTTCTTGTTTTGTGTTCATTATATATGTTTCTCATACCCCTTAAAAAATACCATTCCCACATAGTTGGTATTTCATTCATTACATATTGGATATCGCTTTCCCATCAGTACTCGATAGACAAGGACAAGCTGCTCCAATACAATATGACATTGCTTTATACACACCAATAGTGACGTGATTTCGGTCAGGGGTTGGACAAGATGGGAAAAGCTAAAGATACCTCAGCTATATAGCAGAGCGTTCATAGAACATTTCAGGATACCTCTTAATTAGATTCGACATTCCATCATTAAGACAGAGAAGATCGACAGGGTGAATATTGTGCGCAATATAGCTTTCGACACTATTGATAACCCTCATGTGCATGATATATTTGAATAATTAAAACAATAAGCAGCCACACATTGGTAACGAAAACACGGATATATTTTTACGAACACACCATGCATATGGTTTTATATTACACTCGCTAACTGACACTATATCTATAATACTGCTGAGTAATATGATGATCTGGCAACAAAATGTTTAGAATATCATTGACAATATAAATATTGAAATGAAATGTTTAACGGCTAATTTAAAATTTCCAGTCAATAGCGAAACCTCGCTAGCGTTTTAGCAGAATACAAAATATCGCTAGCATTGCATGTAACATCTAGAAAACACAGAAAGTGTAAGCATGAAGAACAAAATAAAACATGGATTAGTTTTGGACAACAGTTGTCCGCGAATTAGAGTTTAACTGTGGAAAAGCAAAGTAAAATTCTCCCAACTCGTATTTGGATCCTTGGACTTTTTGAAGTAATAAACATTGGGGACACTATGCAATATGAGAAATCAAGTACAAATTAAGACGACAAGGTTATATAATTGATGCAAAAGAAAATACTTGCAAATGCAACAACGATTCAGTTTACTACATAACTTCATAATATATAAATATATGTATTCAACATACTGTTACAAGATGGGGACGTCCCAGACAGACTACCATTGGTCTGGCACGTTCTATTTACATCACCGCCCGCAAGCTCGTATCCTGTATAGCAAGTATACGATACTGTTGTGTTATAATCTATGGTAGGCGTCGCTGGCGTTTTAGCAGAATACAATACATCGCTCGCATTGCATGTAACAACTAGAAAATACAAAAAGTATAAGCATGAAGAAAAAACATGGATTAGTTTTTGACGACAGTCGTCCCAGCAATTTGACTGTAACTGTTAAAAAGCAAAGCAATATTCTACCGATATGGGTCTTTTAGGCTTTTGAGGTTATATTGAATAAGCTTGCTTGCTTGATTTACTATTTATATTCATGATATATAAATATAATGAATTTAACATACTGTTACAAGATGGGGGCATCCCAGACAGACTACCATTAGCCTGGCACGTTCTATTTACATCGCCGCCAGCAAGCTCGAATCCTGTATCGCATGTATAAGATACTTCTGTGTTGTAATCTATGGTAGGCGTCGCGGGTGTCTGAGCAGCATGCATTATATCGCCCGCATTGCATGTTACAACTATAACATACAATTGTGAGTTGATATCGAAGAGAAACGAGAGAGATTATCAATAACTCAGGGACAGAAAGTCGTATCGTAAATTTTATAATTCAAGAAGGGTTCAATAAAGACAAACGTAACTCGCTTTTTCTGCTGAATATGACCTACTGGGTTTTATGTTAATATCCCGAATCGGAAATTGCGTCATTTTTTATAGCCATTACTGAAGTCATTCCAAAGATTTTGAACATTGTTGGTTGGCATGTTTATCTCAAACGGGAGACATTCATTGTAAGTGTATCTGTAGTTTCATAAAACAATAGAAACAAAAGATGACAAGCTTAAACTTAAATAAGTCCTACATACCTAACCTGAAAAGTTTATATTGCACTAAAAAGTGGAAACATTTATTAAAACGTGGGAAAATGATTTCACTGAAAAGAAAATGAAAATGTCCTCTCCTTCCCTCCTGTCTCTCTCAATATTTCACCACTACACCTCGTTTTGAGCATCCATACTGTTTGCCAACAAGGTATGTTTTTTTCCAAAATTATGAAGAATACAGGCCTTTTCAATAATTTTACACAAAGGTCTGTATACTTCATAATTTTGGAAAAAATACTTGTTGACAAACAGTATGGGTGCTCACAACGAGGACGGAAGTTCCTCACAACACTTTTGCATAAATTACACTTGTTGTGAGTTAAACGGGCGTGATACACTTCATAAATCTTCTGTATGTGTTTGATAATCGCTCTCATTATGTGATACATATTTATTGTTATGCCAATAGTCAAGTGTTATTCTTATTACGGTATTGTAAAGTATGGATGAGATGGCCAATTGACATTGATAACCAGGAAAATAAATGGGGTTACCAAATGGGACTTGAAAAGAAATGAATACTGACTCTCCTGTGAAAATATGTTTATTGTCTGGAAAGCTGCTTCAACCGAAATTAGGCATAGTTAACACTACTGCAAGGGCTATTACAGTGGAGTTCTAAGAGTGTCTGACTTACTGAATGTTTGTGGTTTTACCAAGTCGTACGCCTTAGGATCTTCCTCCTCCATTAAATGACCATGACTGCTGGTGACCCAGTTAAAAATTAAATGAGCTAGCCTATTTACATAAGCAGACAGTCCATTGTGAGCTGTTTCCAGTACATCCATAACAATAACTCAAAGCACTGCCATTGATTTTGAAGAATCTACGGGCAATCATTTTCTATCATAAAAATCTTAAAAATTTCCGAAGGTAGCCAAAAAACCAGTCAGCTCCATTGTGAGATAACAATTTTGTTCATCAGTGTGTTACACCTTTAATAAGGAAATTGGCAGGACATTCAACTGCTTATTGTATTACCATCTATATGTGCGGTGGTAATCTCAAATGCTACGCTTAAAATGTATCAGTTTTAATGTGCCTGAGAATTATGGACAGAGAAGTCTTCAATTTAGCCCTTGACTGAGAGGCTAATAAATGTCAAATGTCACTTTAACGACCCAAATATTTGACCTTTGAGCACGTGTTATAATTAAATATCACAAATTAGTCTTCAAGAAGAGTAAGGTAAAATAGCATACAACAAGACACACACCACTTGTATGTACATACAACTATTAAGAATACAAAGAAATGTATGAAGAAACAGGTTAGTTCTGATTCATGACTGAATGAGCTTTTAGACGCTTACTGCGATTGCATTTAATGATTTTAATGGCGCGTGCTTGAAATCACAGCTATTCTGATTGATAAAGCCTTGTCATAAATCCATTTCAAATGTACGTGTCCACGCAGCACAACAAATAAATAACTTATATCGATTCTTTAAGAGTAACATTGCCTCATCCTGTTTGATTGAAAGCGAAAATGCATGTCGACATACTAGATTAGGTGAGATTTGTAATAGCGCATTGCTACACACAGCAGTTATGACTGACGAACATCCGGTAACCTCAATATTTAGTTACGCAAGTAAATGAATAAATAGCGTCTGAAAAATTGTTTTGATAATTTCCTATCAAGGAATCTATGAACGCATGTGATAAAAGCTGAATAGCAAAAACATATTTAGCGGATGATGAGAAATGGTGACCTACTATTGCAAGCAAGCGGGGAACCCGAAAGATTTCCGTCCGATTGGCAAGTTCTGGTGAAGTCACCGCTAGCACGCTGGTACCCGGTTTGGCAAGAATATGAAACTGTCTGGCTGTAATTGATAGCTGAAGACGTAGGCGTCCTGTCTGTGTTTGTGATGGTGCCGGTCGCACAGGTAACAACTTAAAATAATATCAAATTAATTGAAGTGCGTAAACAAAAAATAACTGAAACAAAGCGAAAATCAATACAAGTTTTTATTAAACTTGCCATTTTTGTTATGTGTCTGAAAGAGTCTTAGAGGGATAGCTAATATTCACAGAAAAGAACAGATTGTTGATTTATTATGTACTTTTAATAATTGAATAACCGAAGTCACAGTTGATGGCTGATCAATGGAGTGTTATTGTCACTCCCATTATAATACCACAATCGTATTTTACATAAGTATAATATCGACTGTAAATATATGGGAGATAGACTGTTTATTTAAATTTTCAGAACCACTCAACACCATTGTGAACATTACACTGCTCATACAATGTTATCACGCCCTAGTGATTTTTTTTGAAAATTATTGACGTAGATAAAAGCTTTCATTTTAAAGGCAGTTCAATTTTAATGTTTTAAAACAAAACATAGCCATGCCTTCTACTGCGTAATATATGAATACTGGCATTGATTTGGCAAGCCAGAAATTGTTCAAATAAAACGCACTTATTGCCTTTAAACAAAATAAATAATTTATGCTGATGAGTAGAATGTGAGTCTATCGCATGGCAATATTCATTGAGATCGGAATGTATTCCAAAGTTGTTTTTATTATGATTGTCTCATATCTAAGCAAAATAGTTCTACCATTTAATATACATACATACTCAGTACAGATCTATTAGTTAAAATGTCTGACATGCCTAGCTAATACGCAAATTAAATTTTATCACCAGTATCACATCAATACATAACATTGTATTAAAAAAGACATTTTCACGACATGGGACCGTTTAACCAACATTATGTAATTGTTTTTTTGTAATTCAAATCCAAAACTGATAGTGATTGTAATCAGCATTCAGCATGTTTAAAGCTTAATATATTTCAAAATAAAAATCATCTTAACTTGTCTTCCTAATCGTCATCCAACTATGTTATATGATAAAATATTATTTACTGGTGCAAATAAGGTCATCCCCCGACAGTAGGCCAGTCGCAAGGCAGGTTCTAATGGTATCGCCGCCAGCTTGCTCATATCCTGTGGCACAAGTGTAGGTCACATTTTCATTGTAATTGATCGTTCCATTGGTTGTAGATTTCGCAGCATTTGCTATACTACCTGCTGTGCATGCGACGACTTAAAAATATAAGCAAAGTGATTAATACTCATTAAGGTATATTCATAAAGGCCTTAGCAATGCCATATTGCAATAATATTCTTGAAATTGTGCACAAAGCGATATGATGTAATTGCTAGAAAATAGAAAAGATGACACCTGCAATGGTCAAATTATAAGTACAAGCTATGTTAGTTAAACACTGAAACTGTCAAATATTTCTGGTGTGAACAGGAAATTAGAAATACTATTTGACAACAGGAATATGCAGCCATCTACACTGACCGATAAAGTCACACACGGCTGTACAAAGTGAATCGTTTTAACTGCAAAGTTAGGGTCTCTCAATTGACTCGAATCAATTAAAATCCGATTAAATCAGCGTGGTGTCTATTTAATTAGAAAGCTGTATTACGTATTTAAGTTATTATCTATGTACAAAAAATAAGCTGTCAATATCGAATTTATTTTGTATAAATGAATTTAACGAACCTTACTAAATTGAAATCCTCTTCGAAAGGAATTAATCAAATCATGAATTTCCCTTGTATTATTCATGAATAATTCGTGAAAAATGAATAACTGTTTAATAGTGGGGAACATTCTAAAATCATAAACTGATCGGTTTCGTTCGCAGACAGGTTAAATGGAGGAGTTACCTGACGAGTCCAAAGAAATGCATGATATTTGACGAAAGCATTGTTGCCAGGAACATAGAAATATTGTTATTAATATAGTTAAATTATCTTTATTTTTTACGAGAATCATAGTAAAAAAACAAGTGCATTAAAAATATCGCTTAGCGACAAACACGATATCAAAGTGCCTTAAGCTGTATCTGTCATGAACTGCTACATAGATTTCAACAAGAGTGCTTGATCGTGATCTTGTAGCCATAAACATTTCGTTAAAGTTTGGTGAAGATCCGAATCAAACTGTTTGAATTTGAGAGCGGGAAACGTTTTAGACGCCGTCCGCCCGCATGAACGCCCGCATGAACGCCCGCCCGCCCGCCCGCCGTGGGTGTTCCCATAATATGATCCGTTTTTGAAACGGGCGTGTACAAATATTAAATCACATTCTTTTGATAAACCTTTGGTGTTCACTCAATGAGTTTTAACAAAAACAGTCTCTGTAATTTAACAAACATGATCTCTAACATTTTATTCCACTGCCTAACTATTCGAGAAGGTTTATTGAATTCAAACGTGTCCGCCATATTTCCATAAATTAAAAACAATATATTTTAACCCGAAAAAGAGAAAAACTATGCCAGATTAAACATTGAAAATATTTGATTTTGTTAATTTTTAATTTTCGAATTTTGAATTAAGGTTCTTGGGTATTACTCTTATCACATACAAACAATTATACTGCCGAAGAATGGCTGTCAGATATAGCTTTACATTAGCATCAGTTTTTTTATTAAGACCGCTATTCAGGGGACCACTTTTCAATAATTCTCTTTTTAAACTTGATTAAGAAATTACCTGAATAAAAAATCAGGGTTTCTTTACTCGCGAAGATGGCCTTTATATGATTGTATATAATTCTACATACCAGAGCAAGTTGGAGGTGTCTCGACCCAGAGTCCTGTTCCGCCACATGTGAGGCCAAGACTACCGTTAGTGAGTTCGTAACCAGCATCACATGTATACGTTATGGCATCATTCTCATAAAAGCTGAGTTGGTTTGGTAAGTATGTGGCGTCAGGAATTGCCAACGCTGTACATGTAACTGTGGAGAGAAATGCTTGCTTTTGAATTGGAATCAAATTTTTGTCAATGTTGTACAAACTATTCTGATGAGTACTGTAGTACATGAAGTGTTTTCAGGCGAGAATTTAAAAAAACCTTTAAGGTATGAATAAGTGTCGTGAATTAAGGTATAGACAACAACATACTGGCGCATGCATACAATGGCATGATATTGTAAGGCTTGGGTGGACAAGTACTTACATGAAGCGGTAGATATTAAGTGAAGCTTATATCAAACATAATTATAATCATAGGCCGTAATTAACAAATCTTCGACACAAAGTATAACACTACTAGCATAGTAAATGGTACTGATCTTAGGTAAGGCCGACTCGAGCAAAGATGAGCTGGGATTTCATATATTTTTCAAATATTATAACATCAATGATAATGATAAACCACAAAGTGTCTGTATAGTAGGTCAACATATCACGATAAGTTACGAGTGAACTGATAACATGTTGAACAGCCCTCAGTATGACTGCAACTGGTACAATATTAATATCGAACCCATGTAGCTTGACTTCAAAGCTCACATGAATGATTTATTGTTCAATTATAGTTTAATATACCTTCATATGAAGCTCAGGTGTGTTTTATAAACAATATCGTTGAGCATGACTTTACCTATAAACATTTACCTCACGAATCAAAAGGGATTGAATTTAGTCACCGGGGATTTATTATTATTGTTTTACAGATTTTGAACAAGGCAATCTATTATTGATAACGTCGAGTGTGTGAAGTATTGTGACTGGATACAGATATTAGCAGTTTCAATTTATTGTTCTTGTAATGTTTATATCATTACATTAGATTAAATGACAGTAAATGATTAATTGACAACATATTAAGGGCCCATTTCATAGACATATCCTAGCTAAGTTAGGAGTTTTTTTTTCAAATTTAAAGTATTGTTACCCTTTTATGTAAATAACTAGATATATGTCCATAAGACACAGGTGCCCCAACATTCCGCTGTTTTGTCACACACAAAAGCTGTACAATTACTGCTGCGTACTTCAGAATAAGGACTCTACATTCAACATGTGGAAATGTTAAGGTCAGTATGACTGTGCTTGCAAATTGAACATATAATTTTAAGACGGGATTATGTTCGGAACAAAGGCAAACCTATGTGACCCTAAAGTGGTGGGTGCACAAAAATGTTTTATTCTTTTAATTGTTTTGTTACTAGCGTAATGTAAATGAATGTCTGAAATATATACCAATATAAAGAATTAAGAATAAACTTGCCATCGTAGCCATGTTAATTAAGTCTATGACATGGGTCTATGTTCTAGAAACAGTTTCGAAAGAAAATCAGATACTTAAGTTACCATCGTTAAAACTATTTTGATGTTCATATAAATATTATATTTACTTGATGTATTTGTAATAGAAAAGAAACACTAGAACTGAATATACTGAATCAGTTAAAGACAGTTGTATTAATTTGTTTCTGTGAAAATTTGAAAGCAATGTCAATTTCCCTCCAAATATGGAAAAGTAGCCGGTTCCTTGTAGAATGGTAAGTTAGTATACTGGTTAGAATACCGTCTAGGAAAAGTGGTTAGGTTAGTCGACTGCCGTATATAACTGAAAAACATATTGAAAATTGGCGTTTAACATGAGATATCTTGATATATGATCTGTCACTGGTTTATGGTGAGACACTATCGGGAAATATTACCTGGAAGAGATGGGGTTGTTGTTGCATCCGTGTACAGTACGAGGTATCCGATCAAAATACCTGAAAATAAAAAATATACCGTATGAATCAAGAGCAATTATATCTAGAGAAAGGACCGCCCGGCTAGCTCAGTGGTCAGAGCGTTTGTCTACTGATTGAGAGGTTGTGATTTCGAACCCCGAGCGAGGCCCACACTGTCCGTGACAAATTTGACTGAATATATTACATCCTATGCTAAATTGTCTTCCGCCTTTGATTTATGTGGAGTAGCTTGGTAAAAGTTTAAGGATAGAATGTGGTCAGTACTGGCGTAAATGAAGTCCAGGATAGCTGGTTAGGATAACTGCTCGCCATGATATGAATGAAATAATGTTGAAAATGGCGTTAAACCCGAGACCTAGAGAAAACAATAATCTAGCTGGGCATAGTTAAATCTCGAGAGATCCCGTGCCTCGGGTGTAATAAGAAGTTTGGCATGCGTCTACTGCCTTAAACGTTTGATAAGACTGCCGAATTACCGCCAAGAAAAATGTTACCGCTACACAAGCAAGATCTAAAGACGACATCTGTTGCAGACTGTCAACAGTTTTCATTGTCATGAGGATGGTCTTACAATCGGTATAATCTTATCCTTCCATAAGTAAACCGTAAAACAAGAGTTTATTTATAATAGAAAAAAATACAAATTGACGGGCGTTACTTTAATGGAGACTGCCATATTTGTCAATCTTACATCCGGGAAACTGCAAGCAATTCTATATAGATAATGTCAGCTTACAAGGTATGGTCGATGATAGACATGGTGGACCTAGGCGTGCCTAATGATACCGAAACAGCATGTTTGGGTTCCACATTATCATTCACCCGAGTATTTTGATTGGTTACCATGATTGGTTAAAAGACTAAAATCAGCCATTGGAAAGGTGACTGTATAAAACTAGACTCAAAGTCATTTGCATAAAATTCAATATGACACTCTTTAAAATTGTTCTCATTCATTATTCATCGAATGTTTCAATAGATCGTTCATTCGGAAATGTTTCGGTGAACGCCCGCGATGAAAAACATGATCAACAGGAGATGTATCTAGCAAAACATAACATTAACAAATTGCTTGCTCTGTCAAAAATTACGAAAACGACATACATCGTGTGAGATCACTGTTTTTCTGTCTGGCTCAAATCAAATTGCAAACTAAAAAGGCATTTTTTTAAATTACTGGAATAGAAAACGCACACGATATCGGTATCTACAACAACAGGGTGTGTATTTATGGCAATGGAATGGTGATTCAATACGTTTTGAACAATGTCTATCAAAGATGGAAACTGTAACAAATCCGCGGTTTTTGTTTTAAAACTAACAATTATTCGAATGTTCTGTTTTCTCTAAATATGAAGGGATTCAGCTCCCCTATAGTAATAAAGACTAATATGAATAGCCAAATGGGAGTATAACAAAATAGTATGCCTTACTGTATTATAAATGTATGTTTTATATGGATACAAAGTCAAGTCTTTGAGCGAAGTCCATCCCTGTCAAAGACATAATTAGGCCTTTTTGACAGGTAGTCTCTATTCGGAAGTCATTTTATTCTTAAATGATCAATGACGAGTTTTAAAGACAATGTACAATATTCACAGGGTGACCTTTATTCGGAAGTGACCGTTATTTATTTATTTCATCGGATTTAACGCCATTTTCAATATCATTTTAGTTATATCGTGGCTGGCAGTTATCCAATTCAGCTTTCCCGAGTTCGTTTAGGACTTTGCCAGTACTAACCACATTTTACCCGCAAACTAAAGCAAAGCTACCTCAAATAGTTCAGAGGTGGGGACAATTTTACATTGGGTGTAATATCTTCAGTCAAATTTGTCATGGTAAGTGTGAGCCCCACTCGGGTTTCGAACTCGCAACCTTTAGATCAACACTTTAACCACTGAGCTAACCGGGCCGGCACAAAACATACTTTTTCTTGTTTTAATTTTATTAACAGAAGTTTAGTCCAAAGATGTTGGGCTGTCAGATTCAAAGATACGTCACGTTCGTTATATTTTTTTAATTAGTATAAGGCAGAGATCATTTGGTCGCTATTATATATTCTCCTTCATTACAATCTTCATTCACTAAAATTTCACTTATAATAAACTTCCACGCCCATTTTCTTGACATTCTTAAAAAAATACCAGTATAATATAATGTTGATAAATGATTTTTTTAATCTTGGATTTTTCCGTCTTAATATTTGGTAAAATACATACAGCACTAATATTAAATGTCGGGGTGTTTCGGATTTAATGGTAGAATGTTTTAATAATGCTCAGTCATTTTATGTGAGAAAGTAGGCAGTTGCTTACGGAGGATGGGAGTCTAGTACTGTTTTTTCAGAGGAACGATGGTTAGGTGAACTGTCCGCTTCATATGATATACCCCCCCCCCCCCCCCCCAAAATGAATTAAAACTGAAGTAAAATATTATATCAAATGATTGGCTTTCTGAATATTGCCACTTTGGAAAACTTTCTGACTTCAATATTATTCAACATTTCATACAAATGCTTTCTCACATATCTGTCCCCCTATTTCACTTTGGTTGACTGTTATATGACTTACGAACATAAATTGTATTATGAATGTTATATTTGTAGGATTTATATTAATTACTGTTTCGCACATATGCTCTTAGTAAGCACAAAAACAGTTATTTTATTTGTGTAAAATTATACAATTTAGCGATTATAATACAATGTAATTATGAAATGTTTCTTAACAGAAAAGCACCAATGTACTTTATTTCGTTCGAGTTGATGCATTATCACTCTTTAAATGTCAAAATAAATGTAATTTAAGATATAATTTCAGTACAACATACATTATTCGAGAATTAAATATTCTGTCTAAAAACGATTCTGTTTGTCTGTTATAAAATACTGAAAGTAACAAAATCTATTTACCTACAAATGACCATACACCATCATTTTTCACGGGTATTCCGAACCAATGTTTTTTATCCATCATTAAATTCATGCAATACACATTCTTTACATTTTGATAATAAATACCAACTTTTCAATTCTCAAACTAATCTCTGACGTAATCAACAGTTATCCAGATTTTTCGTTAAACAACACAGTAAAATAAAAATAAAATCTATTCAACTAGCACCATTTTCCTTTCTTCTAAACTCTAAATTATGGTGATTTTTTTTTTATTATTTAAATGGTAATATTTTTTGTCCATTCAATACCCGGTCAGGTTATTATATTGGATTCTAACTAAATTCTACCCAGTTCGCATATTTAACTACCCAGAATTCAGCGCGTTCGTCATGTGTCAATTTATGAAAGTCGGAAATGAACGCCGAACAATAATTCTCTGGAATCGAAGCCTTGGTTAAATAGACACTGTATGGTATTGCCTGTTATAATAAGTCTATATCCTGAATATTGATCCTAAATTAATATTTAATTATAAAATACTTTAACCCGAAGCAATGAAATACTTTATTCAAACCCACATCCGATAGTTTTTGTAAAAACAAATTGATTTTAATTGGTCTAAGAATATAGTGAGTTATTGACTTCAATAAATAAGTTCTTTTTTATTTATTTAACCATAAAAAAGAACATTTTATAAGTTTTTCATCGTTTTCAAACAGAATTTTTAATCGATGATTTTTTTTATTATTGAACGCATTTACGGTTTCATCCGAAATTCATATAAGCAAAGATTCTCTCGAACGGAGCGAATACAAAAATATATTATAGCCTGATAACATTTATGGATTCATAATTGTTTGTTTCAAATTTTCACACATGCCAATTATTACGCTCTTAATTAATGAACCGCGGTTAAATATGATGAAATGTGTATGCCTAGCGAGTTGACAAGTTTGCTTTCTTAATGAGAAATACAACTGGCTTACGGCTTGAAGGCATTTTGTAAAAACCTGTTCAATACCCAAGAGTAGCTTGAACTTGTCACAGACGAATATCCTCATATGCCACGTTGACATAGACGTTTTCATGCTACTGCCCCATATTTGTCCTTGATATTCATGTGCGACATTGACGTTGACCTTGTAGTTTCCGTCCTGGGCTTTTCGCGCTACACATCAGCCTAGACAAAGAAAACTCCGTATTTGATCTTTGATCTTCAAGTGTGACCTTGGCCTTGGAGGTACGGACCGGGTTCTTGTGCGCTAAACAGCGTCTAATATGAATGAGCAATCATTCTGAGTCCTTTTGAAATCCACCAATAAACGACAATAAATTCCACGCGACGGGGCGCGACGCGATGGGATGGGACGGTACTCTTAACGTGATTCTAATGTAGCCCAATCAATGATAGTGGGTGGGGTATAATTACGAATTGTTCAATTCCTTAACATAGAAAACGACAAGAGATTATCCAAAATAAATGTTGTTTGTGAAATAGTTCATGAATTACGAATTCTTATTCGATAGGAGATATTTTCCATCAGCTCTTCATTTTTACACCCTTGTATTATAAAAAAAGAATCCGAGACGCCACTAATCAAAATCGGATTGGTTAAATGGAACAGCTAAGCGGTTTTGATAGAAGGATAAGGTCATATTGAAAATTGGCCGCCGTCAAAAGATGGTTGTCAAAGTTTAAACGATTAATGGTAGCTCACCCAAATGGCATGGCTCGAAATCAAGACAAGCAAACTTTGTACAATATACCTTTTCCATACAAAAAAGAAGAATAAATAATATACTCACAGATTAAAACAGTCAGTGTTTGTGCAAGCTTCCTTCAAATTCAGTCTCACAAAACTACAAAATACAGATTCATGTACAAGTTCAAAGTGTCCTCACGATGCTGTCCAGAATAAAGAAAAAGCTCACACTTTCTGTCCAATGTCCACACTTTCACAATATGTAACGTCCTTCCTTTACAAAACTGAGAATTCTTCCATGACTGTATACTGTCCAGCGAAAGTAGGCCCCTAAATAGTATGGTGTGTTTTATTTGCTACTTAAGGTGAATCAAATTAGTGACAAAATGGCCGTCTGACATTTTAGCTATGCATCCGAAAGAAGTGACATTGTTCAATAATTACTGAAAGTAAATAACTGAAATGAGTATTTATCAACAGTTAATGATTAAATGTACATTTCGGCACCAGTAAAATATTTGATGACTAACAAGTATCTATAATTCTCACCTGAACTTATGCTAATTCCACTTGCCAAAATAATGTATCATAATATCAAAATTAATTTAAACTACAGTGTCCAACAATAACTTCAATAATAATTATGCCATTGAGGGTTTCAATATTTTAAATTTTCATTATTAAACTTTATGTTTTCCATGTTTATTTTCAGTTCTTAACACAGTCCTCAACTTTCACACTGTGACTTTTTCTTCCATGTTTGTTTAGGCTACTGTGTAATAGGCCTACATAGTGTACACACATGTGTGGATGATTTTTTTGCACAATGTGAAAATTGAGGACTGCGTTTAAAATTGAAAATAAACATGGAAGAACATTAAAATGTGAATGGCAATTCACATTATAATGCAAAAAAGATAAACTATCTACCGATGAAGGATACGATGGATAAGTAGGTACACCATAGATAGTTAAATAAACCACGCTGCAATTTCCACATGCACGAAAAAAACGTGATTCTATTTGAAATTCACGACTGGTCGAGTTTGTGTTCTTAAAATAAACAGTATTTTTCAATGACTATACATTTTTACATAGGCCCCCCAAAACACACCAAAACAACAAATGTCAACGATGGAAAATAAAGATACGTTTGAGCTAAAGTTCTAAAAGAGAAATTGTTGATGCAGGAAGATGTAAGTCAAGTTGTAGCTTTGGTTTCCGTTTCGTCTACAAACCTTTGAAGTTTACGACCCGAGTTGGAACCAGTCAAACTTGTTATCTTCCGTCGAGTCGAAATACTACGACTAAAATATGTTTGCAGTGCATTATTTCATCAATAGATTTACAGGTTCATTGTTAAATGTTTATTGCAGTAATACCATGTATATTAATCATTTTTAATTTCAAATATAGATAAACTTATTATCAACTCCAGTTTAAGGGCGGCTTCACTGTTGGATTCACTTCACTTCCAGACTTGAGTTAAATACTGCCCTAGTAAATTTAGGTTTATCCATTAAAGCGGATATTATATTCAATCCTAAAAGAGCAGTCCAACACTCAGTCTTTAAAGCCTTGGAAACATTCACAAAATCGTGTCATATGACCAATTAAATATAAGGTCCCAGGTCCAGACTCGTTTGCTATTGAAGCCAGGCTGCTGTCATTTCTGATAATTTTTTTTATATATTCCTTCTAAATATCTAATTAATTTTAAATATTCATTATTAGTACAACCGGTCATTCCTTTTTAGACACTAGACAGCTATCTGCAAAATTATTTAAACAATTAAAAAACCTCTTCTGAGCAACACCCTTTGGAAGTGCAAACGTTATGTTGTTGTTCAGAGGTTGTTGCTCTAGAGAGGTTAAACTAATAGTTAGATCGTGCAATAGGAAAAGCATGGTGTTGTTGAGGGGGGGGGGGGGGGGAGTACTGTACATTCACGTGAACCAGACTAGAGTTGAGGTTCCTGGTGGGGTTTTAAGTTTTTTTATCTTGTGGTGTAACAAAACCTATCTACACTTCCTGTAAATATATGACCACAATAGGATGTTGGGTGCAGATAAAGTATATATAAAGGAAACTGCTGGAGGGAATAAAATTAGAAATTGCTGAGTTTGTCCAAACAACTGGTAAGTCTGTTTTGATTATTTGACAAATTAAATTGTTTTGCTCACTGTTTTGTACACGATCTTGTATGTTTTATTAAGTTTTGTTGTAACTTTTATTTCTTCTTCATCTATTCTGATAGTTTCTTCTTCAGTATCTAACAGACGTCTTTTGTCAACAAAGAATTATCGTTAGGTTCAAATGTATGTTTTGATTCTAATGCAATTAAAATTTGTATTGAAACATAACGACTATATTCTGTTTAGTAATCATTTAAATTAGAATACATTACATGTACATGTATATGATAAAGGGCCGTATTTTATAGATCGTTAGACTTTATCAAAACTTGAATTTGTACTGGGAAATGGGACGTCTTTGCTCAAATTATCAATGAAATATTATGTATTTTTCAACTATTGTATAATAAGTACATGTAATATGTTTTTGTGTCAGATTGCCACAGTAGCCATAGTATATTTAGATTCAAGGTTTTATGAAGGTAACGATCAAATGAACGAATATGGACAAATAGCGCATTTAACTATTATTTAATCGATTTTATCAAGGATTTTTATACTCCTTTATCGAAACAAATATTGAAAATGATATGGAAATTAACTCGAAAGAATACTGCAAACATGTTTATTAACAATGAACAACATTTACTTCAGAAATTAAAATTTGATCAAAACTGACGGACAGTATTTAAATTTGGGGAAATATTATTGGTGTAAAAAATAAGCAAGCGTTAGTCCGCGATCTATTCACAACTAATAAGATATGTACAAGAATGTCAGGCTATATAAACCTCTCTTAACTAGATTTCTTTTATTTCAAAATTTGTCTTCGATTTTATTTGCATGTATAATAAAACTTTGAAATGCGTATTCAGATTGGTTTATGATTGTAATGATTTATTTAGGTAACAGACAATCAAAGACAAGATGAATTCGGTTATTCTTCCGGCACTGTTGGTCGGCGCAGTAATAGTGACTGCTCAATGTGAGTCACATTTTAATTTCTTGTTGTCATCCATCTTACTGTTATAGTGAAATTACTTTAGCTATAGAAGATATGTGTGATTTTTCCTCGGTCACTTTAATAACGTTTTGTCATGCGTCCAATTTTGTTCTCCCTCAACTATTTGGATTTCATAACGCGGATTTTTAAAACCATATAATTTGAAAGAGTATGTCAAATTGTGAAATCAATGAGCGCGATGAGAATCATCGTCGGATACCCACGGTCGTTGCCTCCGCTCCGCTCCGCTACGTACATCATGTACGTAGCGGAGCGGAGGCAACGACCGTGGGTATCCGACGATGGATGAGAATATAAATACTGAATAATGAAATTCAAAATAAATAAAATACAAACAAAACATTTTGTAATATGCATCTGAGTGTACACACACGTGAGTTGTTCATTATATATGAGTGTTTGTCATTTAGTCACAGAGATAAAATTTCTAGATGTACTGTAAATCCCGATATTGTCATTTGATGCGGATGCTTATTTTCGATAAGTAAGATTAACATTCAAAGATCATTAGACAAAACTTATCACACTCAATTTCAGCTGGTGATGTTGGTGGAACGGTAAGACGAACAGCAAGAGACACAGTTGGTGTTGACAGCGATATCAGAGGGGAAATCAATGGTGGTAAGATTTCTATTTGGCTTAATATGATCTAAGAAATATCAATTAATAGCACTTATTTTGTCGGGATTAATATTTAATTGAGAATACAAAATCCGATTCCTTGTATAGTTCTACGTATAGTTTTATTTGCATGTCCTAAAATGGACCTAATAGTAATTGTGGTAGGGGAAGTTACCAGTCGGTTAATTATATTTGATTATTTTGTCATGCCATTGTGTAGGTCTTGTTGGTGGTACTGGCAAAGGTTCTTGATTCCAAGATGTCACAATGATAAAACTAAGTGATTTAATTAATGGAAGCATCTCAATTACTGTTATAATTATAGACTTATAAATAGTCTGAAAATCTACCACAAACCTTTTCTTTTAAACTTGTCTAAATAGATAGGAATTCAAATAGCAACAATCTTGAAATTTGTGTTTGAAGGAGGAGGTATCAACAGTGGCTTCTCTGCTGGATATGTCGCAGACAATAACTTGAGAAGCAGACGGTTCGCGTTTACTCGCATGAGACCGCTCGAGGGTGGTGTTTTAGGTAAGGCGACAAGAGGTGTCAGCTCGTTTTTTTCCCAACGCGATCGAATAACATAGTACACTTGTTTTGTCAATACTGAGAACTGCATGGCTTCAATCGCTTGTAATAAGTTGGTATGCCTATGATTTGTTTCATGCATAGAATGGACATTATCATAACTGATTCAAATTATATAATAAATATACGAACAAATTGAAGATGAATTTGTTAGAGTAGTTCAAATTTCTATGACTTGTTTGATTTGGTAAAATGGAGGGCTATCATTTATATTTATATAGTGACAACTGTTTTAAATATAGCATATGTAATCTTGATATTACAGTTTAACAACAGCTATTTGGACATCTCAAGTCAATCAAACCTATAGAGAAAATCGAAAACAACATGCTTCGCAAATGCAACAGAACATCTCAATGACGATTTGCCTACGAGATATAGCTTCATATTGTACTCATTTATATGCTTGGTTTACACGTATTGCCTACGATTATTATTTGTGTAGTTGGCAATTGAATGCTTAGATGCAATAAATCATTGAACTATATATTTTTTGTGTGTCTTTGTTCTATGGAACCATATTTGGTGTTTGCAAAATGTAAAAGACCTCTTTGATATGAATCGTAATGGAAATTATTACATTCACTACTGCGTAACAGTACATATGAATTGAACACATGAGCACATGTCACGGAAACCCAACATTCAATTACTAGTACCAAGGCCACTCACTATACATGGAGTCTTGGAGTTATGAATATCATTGCACGTACGCCTCCTAGAGGAAAAATCAAATTAATACTGTTAAAGTTTCGAAACTGTCACATACACGCATAGACAAATCACGGTGCAAGACTATTGAAGGAAATAGTTAAATAATACTTTTGAAAATATACACTCAACAAAAATATACAACCCCAAAAAATTGACATTTTACTCTATTTCTCTCTCAACCACAGTCATCCCCCTACAACAGCCATTTGTGTCCTTCCCATTGGTGGCTGTTTTAGGGAGGTTGCACTGTATATCACTAAAATACAAACTCTTTCAATGATATTTGATAATACAATGTAAATACATTTTTACATACTAGTACAAATCCCTTTGTAGTCCATTTGATAGGGGCAAATGCATATTTACAAAGATACAAACAAACATAAACAAACAAAACATCATGAAATATACAAGGCGAAGGTACATAGTTACATATTAAAGATAACACATAAATGTATTAAATAATAACATATAGAACCTAAGTTCATGTATACAGAAAATAAACGTGTGAATTATGACTCTTTTTTTGGCGTGCCGAGTTGAAGTCAACAGTATGTAGAACAACCTGTGTGTTCAATGTAATAACATCGATTTTGAAATAAACGTTATCAATCAAGATATTCATACAAACATTAGTATACCATCATACACATATGTATACCTAAAATAATAACGTACAATCGCTCGTACCAGTGTAGGAGCCCTACGCTAAGGAAACGTGGATTCCCGAAATCGACGAGGGCTATCTCAAGCACATGTTTTCAAGATCTTTGATCAGCATTAATTTTCTGAAATTCTGACCATGTCCGTTTTATATAAATTGAAACAGGATCGTCGGTATTGTGATCTTGTCTGTTAGTTAATAGGATTATAGTCAAACGAACAGGCCCAAACACAGGATCTTTAGTGAAAGTTTGGAACACTTTCTGTTTTTACCTGTTTTAGTAAATCACCTATACGCGTACAATGAAGTTACTTGATCTTCTATAACGCTATTTGTTGTTGTAATAATAAGAGCAATGTGTACCTCTTTAAAGCAACCTCACGACAAACGACGGTGAGATGTGATAAAATATAAATGTGTTGTTTTGTTTTAGTACCAATAAGTGATATCAAACCTGTAATATAATAATCATCAATTGGAGAACGTGGTTTCATTAAATGGAAGATTAATCAATTATTTAGTTAAATATAACTCTTTGTACGTTCTAAAACAGCACGTGATTAGCCCAAAGTTGACACGTATTTACAGTGGGCTATTGGAGTATTACATCCTTCACAGAATGTCAATGACCAACGTTATTGCTGAGGCCGGAAAGAACTGACAAAAAGCTCCAGATTAATATTTTGGTATTTTACCCCTTAAATTTTCTTTGGCGGATGTATTAAAAATTTTTAAAGGGTAATGACAATCATGAAACCACTCTAAAGGGTATTCACTTATATATAAACAAACACACACACAAGCTTTATCTTTTAAATATACTTTATTGTATTGTGTTCTTCTATATTTAATGCGTACATCATCCTCATGAACTTGTTTTGCATCCAGTGAAGAATGTACATGTAGCTTATATACAATACCTTGGCCTTATTCCATAAGTCCAATTAAATCACGAGACACAGGTACTACATTTAAATTTGATAGTTACGCATTTTAATTGAGTATAACGGGTACCTGGAATTTTAAGTGCGTATCGGTACGCTGTAGAAATATTTTTATGCGTACTTCGGAAAAAATTATGCGTATTTACGCAGTTACGCCCTTTATCTGGAGCCCTGTCAGAGTCTTATCATTTTTGCATCAGAAACGAAATAACATTTCTAATCATAATTCAGACGAGAGCCGCTATATACGGTTTAGTCGTAAATTTTCTGGTCTATTAATGCTTTCAATCAGATAACATCAAACTACTTGCCAACGTTATATGACCACGACGCACTTTTAATCCAAGGCCTAATTTGTTATAAGACATTAAACATACTAATTTTTTGGTATTGACATTTGTAACAACTTCATTGTTTTTCAGGAATCTGAACAGAACAAATTATACACATCTGGACAGTTGAATATACGTTCCAATTAAATGTCACATGTGATTAAAAACCACAAAAAAAAACCAAATAGACATTTCAAAGCGTGAACATTCAGCATGATGGTGTTGATGGTTTGCGTGCAGTGACACGGGTTGCCAGGGTAACCGCATTAGGATGGTTTGCCACCAAAGCCACAGTAATGGTGTGTTTTTAACATTTTTAAGCATATCCTATTTCTATAAACATTAATGCGGTCCGGAATTTCATTGTAGCTTCAAGGGATTTTTTTATTTAAAAAATAAATCCACAGTCCTCATGGTTCTCTGCAAAACACTATGATTCATCACAAGCACGTGAGTACGCATTTACATTTGCTAATACACTAATACAATGCCGTAATATTAGACTGTTTACAGTCAATGCCGATTATCGAACAATACCATAACAAGTTCAATACTAGAATGTGGCCTATGTAACATTTTTTATCAAGATGTGCAAAGTTTCAGATCAAACGAATTTGTTATTTTGACTTAACTGATACCGAAACTAAAGTGATCATCTACCCATCAAAAATACAAGCCGTTGATGTTTCATGAATCTCATGAATCTGGTCATATGGTTCTACAGTTCACGAGGTACTCTATATGTAGTCCCTGTTTCCATCCTAAAATTAAAATCAGGGGAAACTATCATCTCGATGTATCAGACGTTGCAATATCTGCTGGAATGCATTTAAAATATTTAAATAAAGTCTCCAAAAATAATATACTCCGTTGTCTGAGGGTACGTTGTCGTAAAAACCTGGTATAACGGTCCCATAGATTTTCAACTGTAAAGTGACCATCTATATCGAACCATAAAGTGACCGTCTATGCCGAACCAATTAATTCATCATTTCTCACCTGATGGACATTTTTTGTATTGAGCTCCGAAATCGATACTTAATTAATGACAATTGCGTAAACAAGTCAGTGTCCACGCTCGCGATTATAAAATTAGTCTGTGTGAATATGTTTATAATGTTTTGTTTATTTGCGACATGTTGCTAAAATAAATACATAGAAGCGTATAAATACCGTGTTCCGTATCTTATAACACGATCAAATTATTATTACAACACACCGACGATCGCTCCAAAATGTAATAAACACAGCGAATTTCTCTAATAATTTATACATCGAAGTTCATTTAGATCGAAAAATTTTTCCTTAGTCCTTTGACATAAAGAGTTTCGGCTGCATTTTCAACAGCACGACCATTCGGGCTACTAAATAGCAAGATGCACTAGACTGGACCAGTAAGCTATTGATTTTCGTTCCGACCTGCCTTAATGTCGACCCCTGTCGTCACAGTGCCCATATAAATACTAAACTAGTTCTCGTTGTAGCCCACCAGACAGAGTCAAATTCTCAGTCGACTGAAACCACTTTTATTGAAATATTGACACGTTTCTAGTAATTTATAGGTGATTGACATTGACGAGACGACAACGATATTAAACTGCTACTAGCGTTCGGTGAATGTCACGTGATCATTGAGACTATTAGCGAGTCCGATTAACAACTTGAATAATACACAGTCTGTGTGTACACATGAACACCACTTAAAAGTAGTTTTGCTTCATCCTCAGTAATATAATATAATACAATGCTTGATCAACGCCATGTTTGTTTACTATAGTATACGTAGGATTGGATTCGGTTCGTTTATTGACATATGGGCAGATTCATTCCCGTCGTTGTTTATCGAGCTCGCTCCATTCTTAGACTATAAATAGCGACTGCGTCATCAAGCTAACACTAGTTGGTGTGAGTAACACGTGACCTCGCTCTATTTCTGTTTTGTATATATCACGTGATGACCATTGCGGATATTTCGGGCACTATCAGTAATCTGCTTCGGTGCAAGAAGTTGCGATTTTGCATTGCCACTTAAAAATAAGCATTCCAGAGTGTACGGCGACTCCGTACAATAAGCACACGGTTATACATTCCGATTCTCTTTTGACGCTGCAGGAAATTCCACTGCAAATCCAGACAGGACCGTCTAGAATAAATTATCATGATACTAAATTACTCTATCCAACAAGCCAATCTGGAAATCAGTTCATATAGGTGTGAGGGGAAATTAGACGGTTATATTATATTCATAATAATTGTTCTCTTTTGGACAATGCCACCTGCAGTGAAATATGGGTTATATTTAAGATAATATATGACCGTACCAACTGAAATGAAAATATACACCGTGACATCAGTACATGATTGAGATGAATTAGGCTATCCGAAAATATATGATTAATAACATCGTGTTTGGTCATAATAATATGGAAACATTAATAGACAAAATATAATGCTTGCAGATTGATCTGAAGTTTTATAACCCTGGGCAATGACTCTTAATACCATGCAGGGTTTTCCATATCAGGATATCTCTGGTCGATAAGTTAAACAATTCACCATCAATAAGGGTCAGTTTCGACTTATCAAGCTTTAATGGTGGAGATGTACATCTAGGTAGATTCACCACCCATCCACGAGCTAGCTGGACAGCTTCCTCACTGTGACATGTGAAACCTGCTTGGTCCTGAACTCGAACTCATAGAAATTAGACACTTAGTATTACAAGTGAGCGACCATAACAACTCAACCATGTAGGCGCAATGACATATCGATATTGGCTATCGTCATGGAATTATCAACTCACCGGCTTCTTCATAATTATGACTATCAGAGAAAAATATTTGATCTGAATCATAAATATCATTTCCTTGTTCATAACACATGTACTTTCTTCCGTATCAGTTCAGTGTTAATAATCTCTTGACATATCATATTTACCGGGTCAGCAAAATTCAATCAAATATTTCCAATTTCCGAAAACATCCAGGTATTTGTATTTGCATACGCACGAAAACTTGTCCATTTCGTGTTTAAATTGTAAAATGTTAATCGATTATTTTTTAAATAAATCCTTAACAAACGTTGAACTGATAAACAAATGACATGAAATGACTAGATGTGTAATTGACCTGACATTTCCGATATTGCTGGTAATGATCAATTTGCGTCACCCGAGTAAACATATCGGATATATAGAATACTGTCTTAATGTTTAGTGTGAGTGTTTAATGAAATTATGTAAATAGTAATGCTTTTAGGGAATAATGAGTATTATTTATACATTGAAATCATTCAGAGACTCGCAAGGGGCTCCCAAGCCGTGTGGTTAAACTTATTGACAAGTATAGTCTAACCCGTAAACAAAACCAAGCATTGGGAAAGACATACCACGGTCTTTATCGACAGTTGACCTTTGTTCCAAGGTCATTTTGTTCTAATTAAAGAGTGAGTACGTATCATAAATTAGTGGTCTTTATTCACAGGATGGCCTTTACTCGGAGGTGGTCGCTAACACAGGTTTGACAGTATTCACAAACCCATTACCGCTGTCAGATCGAATCCCATCCGAGTTCTAAGACAAAAGTATGGAAGGTTGGTGTCTCTATATACCTAGATACCACGTACGCCCCCGGGGTCTCCGGATCCTCCATTGACTCTGGCTGATGGTGCAACATTACACCCAATAAAAAGAGAATGGAAACACAATGACCTTGAAAGTATACATGTATCTTTATGACGTGAAAGAAAGTTTGTTATTTATCATCTATGAAAAGTCTTCGTGTATAAAGTTAGTCGAAGTGTGAAAAATAATCGTGTTTGAGAACACCATTTGATATAAAAACATGTGGATATGAATGATTCATGGAATTAAACGACCGAAGGCTTATTTCATTGACTCTGATGCTATCAATTATAATATTATATAGAATCGCTATTGAATCACTTGGGTGCTTCAAACCAGTTTTATATATCGATCATTTAAGAATGGTAAGCCTCGCAATAAACGATGGCATAGAATATACATATATGACAGAGAACGTGTTCAGTGTTACCTATATGACAGAGAACGTGTTCAGTGTTACCTATATGACAGAGAACGTGTTCAGTGTTACCTATATGACAGAGAACGTGTTCAGTGTTACCTATATGACAGAGAACGTGTTCAGTGTTACCTATATGACAGAGAACGTGTTCAGTGTTACCTATATGACAGAGAACGTGTTCAGTGTTACCGATATGACAGAGAACGTGTTCAGTGTTACCTATATGACAGAGAACGTGTTCAGTGTTATCTATATGACAGAGAACGTGTTCAGTGTTACCTATATGACAGAGAACGTGTTCAGTGTTACCTATATGACAGAGAACGTGTTCAGTGTTACCTATATGACAGAGAACGTGTTCAGTGTTACCTATATGACAGAGGACGTGTTCAGTGTTACCTATATGACAGAGAACGTGTTCAGTGTTACCGATATGACAGAGAACGTGTTCAGTGTTACCTATATGACAGAGAACGTGTTCAGTGTTACCTATATGACAGAGAACGTGTTCAGTGTTACCTATATGACAGAGAACGTGTTCAGTGTTACCTATATGACAGAGAACGTGTTCAGTGTTACCTATATGACAGAGAACGTGTTCAGTGTTACATATATGAGAGAGAACGTGTTAAGTGTTACCTATATGACAGAGAACGTGTTCAGTGTTACCTATATGACAGAGAACGTGTTCAGTGTTACCTATATGACAGAGAACGTGTTCAGTGTTACCTATATGACAGAGAACGTGTTCAGTGTTACCCATATGACAGAGAACGTGTTCAGTGTTACCTATATGACAGAGAACGTGTTCAGTGTTACCTATATGACAGAGAACGTGTTCAGTGTTACCTATATGAGAGATAACGTGTTAAGTGTTACCTATATGACAGAGAACGTGTTCAGTGTTACCTATATGACAGAGAACGTGTTCAGTGTTACATATATGAGAGAGAACGTGTTAAGTGTTACCTATATGACAGAGAACGTGTTCAGTGTTACCTATATGACAGAGAACGTGTTCAGTGTTACCTATATGACAGAGAACGTGTTCAGTGTTACCTATATGACAGAGAACGTGTTCAGTGTTACCCATATGACAGAGAACGTGTTCAGTGTTACCTATATGACAGAGAACGTGTTCAGTGTTACCGTTCAGCTTTCCATAGCTGTCACTTGCTCGGCGCGCATGAATTTTAATGCGGGCCAAAGAACTACGTATTTCTACACCCGCCATGCAATTGTTAAACTAGTTCCCAATCCACGATGAAGTGCAAGTCTATGTAAGTTCAGTTTCCATGAGTGCTTTCAATACTTTAAGTTTTAACACCGATATCTGCGGTAACAGCAAAATTATATACACTCGCCGGGTTAGATGTTAGAGATTTTATGCGACATATCACAGCGCTCCGCGAATTGCTTTAACGACTATAGATGGAAACATTTTCATGAAGGCGATATTGGCCAATTATTAAAAACTACTTTAATATAGCCCAATTTCTTGAATAAATGAACACTGTTCTCTTTATTTAAACAGTACGGATAAGTGCATTTTAAACAACTGTTGTTTTTAATTAATATTTAATTAACAAAGTTTCCCGTATTCTTTACCAATATTTACCCCATTCACTAAACTAGACTACGTTATTCTTAAATAGATGTATAGATTTTCTTATACTAAAACACACTATTATTCCTCCTGTTAGTTTAAAAGACTTTAAATAAACATTAAGATTTGAACAAGAAGTATTGTGTTAGAACTTAGCACTAAATGGTTCGTGGCAAAAAACATATGTTTATATTCAATAGAAAATATTGAAAGTGTCTACATGTTTAATTACGTTTTGTACCTGGTCCAGTTCTGTTCTTCAAACAATAAATTTAAGCTCTAACCGTCAAAGCAATTACGATTCAAGTGCATGAATGTTGCATCTTATCTTCACTTTACCGACTATCTACATTTTGTTCATTCAGATTTGGAGTAACCGGGTAATTTCAAGTGGTCAGTTTATCCACATGGTGTCATGCGGATTTAGAAAATAAAGAGAATAAGCCAGGAATCAGATAAGATAATACATACAGCCACTTCACGAGGACCATTACAAAAAGATCGAGATTTCCCCTGTTTTTAATATAAATTTAGTTATATGCCAAATTTCTACTAGAATGAACCATGTTCTCCGTAATTTTCTACCAAACCCCTCACTTGAAACTCTTGCTTACGCGGTAAAGAACGAATGATCTTAGACACAATATCTTCAAACAAACTGATGCAGTGAACATATGCCTCGCCCCGGATTCGAACTCACGAATAAGAGATTCATGGACCTGATGCCCTCCCAAGTAAGTCAAGCGGGTGGGTCATGCACATGTTGTAATAATAACTAGCATAGTAGAACCATCCAGTTACCGGAAACACTCGCCAGACCTTGGACAGCTTCAATGCGGGACTGGACTCTCAGCACTAGACGCACTTCACGTTTTTTAACCACTTTTATTCTGTACACAGTTTTGTTTTGTGCCCCACAGTCACCTTGTAAATAGTACACCAAGTACGTCAATGCCTCAGAATGGGCCCTAAATTTTACTGGGGAGAACATGAATAACTATCAAGCCAGAGAAAACACGTTCATATTTACGATTACTTGCTTGATACCTACAATAAAGCAAGGTCGTAAATATAGCATCCCTGAATAAGGTTGGCATGTCACAATACTGTTTACTGTTTTTCTTAACATACGTTTCGTACTTTAGATAAACGATTCGTCCCCAACTAATTTTGTAATTTTTACAACTAGTTTTTCTGTCCTTGTCACAATGCAGTCTAAACACTAAATAGATAGAGTGATCAAATGTCTAACATGCAATATATTTTTTCTGTGTGTTCAAACGTAATAACGGGGATACTTCATACACACCCCTCCATAAATAGTAAATAGCCCGTTCAAACCATTCCCCTGTATCTTCGCATTATCTTTATAACAATATTAGATGATATAAAGTCGCACTTGAAATTTTTAATATCTGACCGAGTCTATGATAAAAAGAAATCACATATCAAAGCATCAGTAGTAACTATACTTTGTCTGTCATATAAGACATATAAGATATTTGCCGCATAAAATAAAGAAAATTTAGAACAAAAAAACAGAAATTCGTATTTTACTTAAAATATGGGAATAGTGGCGCTTTTGTTTTGCCTATTCGTAAGTATATAATGAAAATTAAGTACTTGTGATCGCTACGCGGAATTTATAAAAATCAAAATTAAGAATATAATTTAGAATAATAAATTATGAATATATTTTCTGCTGAAAAATAGCATTATCATTTACGAAGTAATGTACATTGTGCATGTATTCACAAAATATCAGGAAATATAAATATTAAGATACGGCTTGCTTAATCAATGACGGGATTAGTGAAATATGCTACTTTAATCTATTATTTCAAAAACGTCAATATTCAAATTTATTTAGATTTTAGTCTGAACAAAAAAAATATCGTATATTTCATGTCAAAAATTTAAAAATGATGTTAGATGTTTTGTGCTCGATGTGAAAGAGATATGTGTTGCTTACTTTGGCAGGCCAATCGTGTAAAATAAATCAAAACGCTTTTGTTTTACTGACTTTGCTACAGATATATACCACTCAGTGTTTAAGCACATTTAGGTTTGAAGATTAATTGCAGGCGACAGTTGATGGCCTTGGAAATGTCGAAGTGCAACTGAAGTCCTTTACAAATAGTGTGAGCGTACTTGGCAAAGGAACTTACATGGAAATATTCTTGGAGTATAATACACCAAATCCTGGGTAAGTTTGATTTGATATTTTCATTATTATAATCAAAAAGTTTCGATTGAAATTGGCATAAAACGGTGCAAATTTTAATGTACTTTTAATTTGCATATTCATGTCGTATACTGTATTTATCAACTTCATTTTGGGGCAGATTTGCTTTTAGGTTATTAGATGAATTCAAGGTGCATTTACATCAACTAAAGATGCTTTTCATTTTTATTACTGAATAATTTGAGCATACATGTCGATATAACGATCGATGTTGTCAAGGCTATGACCTGCCGTGACCGAGATGCGAGCCCGGATCGTCTGGTAACCAGCCGCACTAATCACTGGACCACGGTCGTTACCCGTATTATCTAAATGAGTTTTTTCCAGCGTTTTTCTCATTTACGCCGCAATCGTCCAAAAATCTAAGTCGATTTTTGCACGCACTAGTTTGTTGTATGACCTAAACTTTTATTGAAGTAGATTAACGTGGGTCAGGTCAATATTTAAATATATTTCCTCGTGTTCTTTCAGCGTGAATATTTCAAGAATTGTTACAACAGATGTTTTTCAGAATTCAAACGATGTTAAATTCAACATCAGCAGCGGGCATTTCAACAACCCGTTCAAATTGCCGTTTGTGGAGTTCAAAGTAAGAACCATTCTTAACACAGACCAAACACTGGCTTTAAAAAAATGTACGAAACGTTGATGGACAACCTCAATAATTTCTAAATTTGACGTTTAAAGTTTCCAATATTTGCAATAAATAAACTATAATTCAATGTATGCAAGTTGCATATTCCTTTTCTCAATCCAAATAAAAGCGCGTGCATTTCAGTTACCATGGCAACACGGGTGTCCGCTTAGTGCGGCAACCCAAAAATTTCATTATTTTCTCTTACTAAAACTTCGATACAAAGACCACAAAGTAATTCGATCTTGAAATTATCAATTTACTAAAATCGGTTTAAAATATATGGTCGTTGCACTGATTTTTGATTGTATACTTGTTTTCTACTAGTGCTAAATTTAAAAACATGTAAAGTCAATATAACTCAAGATTTGTATAAAAATACCATATTTTTTAAAAGACTTAACAATTGACGATTCGAATTAGACAGCATGCTACATTTTCCTCTGATAAAATAGTTTATGATTTATAAAACAGGTTCGAAGTCCGATAAGGTTTAATATAAATTTATTTTGGAAATACTTCTTATGAAATATATTCTAAAAAACGGTTATAGTGAATTCAGATATAACGCAGAATCGGATACATTGAGATATTTAATTTTATCAAAATACGACCCTTCCCTTTATATTGTTATTGGTATTGTAAAATAAATTGATTGGTCTGGTTTCAATGGATTTACCTTGTCCGTGTTCTGTTGTAATATAATATTTGTACAAAGGAATTGTAACAAATATTCAGTTTAGTCAAATGCGTTCTGGTAAATTCGTGTACAACGTTATTTTCCCACAGTTGATATGAGCAATAAATCTATTGTCATTGACAACTCACAGCAAACTGCGTCCTTACAGTCAAATTTAATATCTGCACTCCAAAGTCACGGTTTCCGATATTGCGCAATGCCAAATCGACCTGTTCTTCGATCTTCGTTTGTGGCATTCGCAAATAACTAACATATTTGACCGATTTTATCAAGAATCATACAGTGAAATAAACACTCGAAATCAGATATTTATGGTGAGTTATCAACGTGGGATTTCGTAAAACATCACACCGTATGTGCGTTATCATTAGCATGTTGTACTTTTCTCATTAATGTCAACACTTCAAAACATTTTGCTCAACAATTATTTTTATTAATAATTTATAAAACCGCGGTTAGTTTAGTTTATCTATCAAACCTCCCCTCGACACCTTGCGATTAAAAGAGCCTATCTGACAAATACGAAAAGGACAGCTAGGTCTTTTTAATTCTAAAGTAACATCCTGTGCTTTTTTCTACCATCGTCCAAGTTTAATATAGAGACTGCTGAGAAAGAAAATTTAAGATGTACTGGTGTGTTTATCCTTAATACAAAACATTTAATATACGAGTGAATACCGAACAAAGCAATTCTGGACCAAATATGTGACACGTAAACAACTCCAGGGATTCCGACATAATATAATGGTCAATTCTAGTTCTATAATATCAAGTACATGTTATTGAAGATAACCGTGGCACGAAGGTAAAACAAATACGTTTCGGAAGACAATATTTAAAATGCGATCCTCCAAAATGGATGATAATAAATTATTACAAGCCGTGGTTCAAAACAGTTTATTGTCAATCATGTACGGTCAAACCTGTGTTAGCGGTCACTTCCGAGAGGTCATTCTTTCAAAGACCGTCTATGATTGTTTATAACAAACTGACCTTCGAGTAAATGCCACATTTTGTCTTTTCCAAGGGTGGCTTTTGCTCACAGGTTTGAATGTATTTATAATCATGTAATTTGACAGTATAAACGTGAATATATAAATCTTGTTTATTTTTCTAAAATGCATTAGCGAAGATTCGATTATTTTAGCACACGCTGGTTTTGGTGTTCCGGGTACTTAATACAGACACGGGTACTACTTTGGCGACACCACAACAGGTAGACACGGTTCGGGAGAATGTTGGACATGGTGAACCGCATGCTTTCTTGTCCAATTCTCCATTCATAGATAAAGATCTGAACGGCACAGCTACTAGGTGAGATTTTAACAAACTCTTAATTACTCTTACTATCAATTCCTCAATTGACAAAGATTTATTCGATTAATAACAACTATAGTCATACGGGGTCTTATGAAATCAGTGAATAAGTAATTAAGCTTTTTGCCAGAAAAAAATAACATTTATTAAACGACAAAACAAATTCAAACAAAATATTTTCTTTACTACAATAATATATTGTATATAATGTATTCATTTTTAGTTTTCATTGACCTATTTTAGAAATCATTTATCATATTTTTACCAGACTTTCCATTGTCTCAGTGCTTAAAAAGTTTGAGAATATACCTGTTCAAAGTCTGTTTTGTACATGTTTTATTTATTTTGACGTCTGTAAATTGTAATTGATAAACTTTCAGCATAAAGTTTTCGTACCGACTTCAGTGTGACGTTCATTACTATGGTGAAACATGCGACACCATGTGCAGCCCCAAACAAGGCCAATATAATTGTAGTCAGTATGGAAAAAAGATTTGCGAGCCCGGTAATGTTTTGTTTTGATATTTGTCTACTATATTGGTCTAAAATTCTAATCAAAACACTTGGTATTCATATGTGAACATTAGGCAGTCATTAAAGCATCGATCCATTTGACAAGCACATTAAATTTTAACCGAGTGAAAACATGAATACCGCGGAGTTCTAGAAGCGTTCAATCGAACACCGTGTGGGGTTCACTGTGCACACGGGAACATCATTATTACATATTCTATGTATACCATTAGCTTGGCTCTCCTTTACAGTTATGAGCAGAACAAATATTTAACCATTCACAGAAATAGATAATATTAAACAAGAACTAGAAATTGGCTATTCATTTAGCACAGAGCGTAGAAGAGCTGTTGTATAATTTAGTATTGACTTTCATGAAATTGTTTCCTGGGAAAATATATTTGATCAATGTCTTGTTTCGGAACGCGTTTTAAAAACAACGTTGTAGATTATTAGGTCGTGCACCAATCGAAATAATACGTTAATACAGTAGCTTATCTTGCATAAAGCAAACGGTCTGAGATTAAAATAAAGATTAGAAAAGGTTACCAAATAAACCCACAAATAAAATAAACCGCCTTCGCCAAAACACCTTAAACACATGGTTACAGATAAAAATAAAAGTACGAAATACACTCATAGTTGAAACTGAACTTACGTAGACTTACACTGCAATATAAAGGGAACGGGTGTTAGTTTAACAATTGCGTGGCGAATGTAGAAAACTGTAGAAAACGTAGTACTGAGAACCGCATAGAAATTCATGCGCACCTAGCGAGTGATGGTTATGGAAGTTCAGTTAAAAAAAAACGGAGAATAAAACTTGATCTAAATACGTACGGCTTTGATTTTTGCAATTACATTTAGTATTATAATTATATTTATACACTATTATTGTAGTATATGTATTATAATTTATTACATTATTTAATCATTAATTTCCCTCTTTACAAAACCCGCCTTTTACAAAACATGAATCTATATTTGTATGTATCTATTGCATACATTGTAAAAATATCAAAAATATTTTTTTTCTAAATATTTAGGTTGGATCCCACCTGCATTATGTGACAAAATGGAACCCACCAACCCGTGTTTTAATAACACGTGTCAACATAATTCAACGTGTATACCACAAAGAAAATCGAAGAATGGAACCACGTGCGCATGTGGTCCAAGTTTTACAGGTTCTGAATTATATTTTATATTTACGATAACTTATTGTACATTCATATTTTTAAACAACCGATTTGTTATCAAAATTATTCTTTGGACAATTTGTTTAAACAAGATTATCATGAGCATTCATCCAGTGTCCATTATTTCACACGTGAACTAGATCTAGTGCGAAAAAAGTAACGTAAACTTAGGTTCAACGTGACTGAGTCTAACAAAGTACTATATAACCTAACACATGTAATAAAGTCGTTTAGAATTATTTCCCAGAACAATCTTCACTGTTTGGTCCTCACAGAATCTTGGTACCCCCCCCCCCCCCCGACATATTGGTTGTTCATGATCAGAATCATGATTTTCAAAACGTTTGTTGACAGTAATTAATCATTATGCCTGGTTTTATCCTAACATCAAACGACTCCATTTCATCATCAGCTTTATTCCTTTGATTGTTTTCTGATCATTAATATTAATTAATTGTTCATTTATGTTGCTTGTGTTTTTTAGAATGTTTTGTTATGTAGGGATATTAATCTCCACTATCGCCATCATTGTCATAACAAATTATCGGCAGAAAACGGAATGCTATTTTGGTTACTAGGTACTGTAGTTCAAACAGGCTTGAACAAAATTGTATGCATTTTGGATTTTTTTACAATTAACGTCAGCTTTCATTTGGTGATAAAACAACACAGGGATTTTTTTAATCCAATACAATGCAGCTCTTTTACATCACAAATGTTCCAGAATGATTAACTTGCGTTAATATTCCTTTATAGTAAAAAAAAATACTTTATCCGAACAAATTTAACAAGGCTTTTTAATTGACTTCAAAGCTGGACCTTTTTAAGGATGAATTATCTTAAATCTATTTCGTAATATAGAAATAACTATGAAAAATAGAACATGAGCAATAATGCTTAAGGTATAAAAGGAATAGTTAGTTTCTGGTTACCTGACCTATTCTAATCCCCCCGGGACACTGCATTTTTTCTATCAAGCCTTATAGGAACGGTACTACCACTGTCTCACTTTTTTACCTTTCCGCCAGCTTTTAAGCTAAAAATCCTAAAGAAAAAAAAACCTACGTTTAATAAGCATGTAACTAAAAGCGGTTAAACGAGTGTAATTATCAATGTTGACGTTATTAAATTTGTAAAAAGGTGTAACAATGTTTTATCTTGAAGGCAGTCAGTGTGAAACCCAGATTTCGACAACAGCAGCAGCAACCGTCTTGCTTAACAAGGAACAAAGAAATCAGACGCATGGGGTATAAAATTCATGATTGCTTATAAATTACGTTCCGAAAAATTTACACAGTCTAATTCAACCATATGCTTTTTCTTTCCCCAATAATACACAATGACAACAGCTAACTGTTTATTTGGTAAATAAATAACATACGGTTTAAAGCCCCATTAGCTTTTTGTATGTTAGAATTAAAGTAGGTCTTATTTTATCAAGAATGGTGTCTTATCAGTGAAATTGACTTTTACTTTCATTATAAACATTCAAAATTGTCATTTTTAATCACGAAGTACATTAAGAAATATAGCACAGCGCATTTTTTTCAATGACATTGCAAACAATAAGAAAAAGCATGTGATATTTTTACTAGATCTAGCTAAAAAGGCATTATGTGAACATTGTTTTAGTGCGAATAGAATATATTTCTTATATTTTACAATAATTTTATCGATTGTACTATATTACTAAATTCTAAATTCTAATGAGCCTTTAACATCATTAAGCGACCGCCATAATATTGTTACCATCTCATTTGTAACAATGACCAACTTACATTAAGACCGATTTTCAATGCTTTAAGACCACCAAGATATTAACTTTATATGTTGTTAAATGGCCTATTGGACAGCTATGGTCATTCCAGGGCCGTCCCAGAGAGAGAGAGAGAGAGAGAGAGAGAGAGGGTTGAGGCTACAGGAGAACCGGGCATTTGTATACCTTCTCTTCACATGTCCTTAAATCTGCTTTCTTTGTACACCTACCGCATTATTAATGGTCAACTGTCGTACACGTAATTGCTAATGTCGACATTTCAGTTAGGTTTGTTATGTAAAGTTCATATTGTATTTAAGCTGTTGTATTTCCCCAACATCGCCCATTTATAATGTTATTCCTCTGTCCGAAAATAGTCTTTCTACGTATTACATATTTGTCATTTCCCCATGATGTATATATGTAAATAGGAGAAAATAAAGTTGTGTTCTGTTCTTATTTAACTATAACTATAATAGTTTATTGTCAACTAGTTCGGCTAACTAGTTCAGTAGTTGTCTTCTTACACAGTTTGCACTGAATTTGTCCGTAAAATACAAAAAATGATCATGTAGTCGCTTGAAATCACCATTATTACACCCGGAAAACTGATTAAACATTACAGGAACAAATTCAAACTATCAAATACCAAATTCAATATTTTGATTTACACAAATTTTCAATAATTTATTTGGACCTGTATGAAATAATGAAACAATACAATTTTAAAATACGATCCCGCTGTAAAAATAATGGCGTGTTTGTTATGTTCTGATACCCGAAATTTAATCATCTATGGGACATGTTTTATTACATGACACTTCACGTGTTGTCTGTCCTAATTTCATATTAATATCAAAGTGAAGTAAGATCGTATTACCATACATTCAATATTTATTGAAAACCATAAAATCACCAGTAATACGTTAATATTTACAATAAATGTTAATTTGCGTCCACGCTACCCCAACTTTTAAATGGTAGGTGTGTAGGCAGTCATTCGCCAAAAAGCAAACCAACATTTTTAATGATGGTCCAATGTGACGTCATAAAATTAATGAATTTAAAATTTCATAGATAAAACCCAACGCTACAGAAATGGAGAAAAGAAGCTTTCTTGGTGACGTCACTAAAGAAGATATTTTCATTGCTGGCTGCACCGTTGGTGGGTTATTACTGCTACTTGTGGTGCTTCTGACGTCCATTTTATGGTAAATATTAATGAAATTCTTCTTCAATATCACTTCCAACATATTTGATAACATGTACAAAGTGAGTTTCAGACCACGTTGTTTGCAATGAAATTAAGTAAATATATTTCTATTTTTTTATCGTAAATTCAATGTTTAAACCCACGCAAATATGTAAGTTTTTGAAAAAGGAACACAGAAACACCCCGATTTTTACAATCTACATCACATTCGGTCCAATTCGGCGGATTTCCTGCCTGCATTAGACGGGGTCGGACGAAGTGGACCGAATGGGTCTTCATCACCAAGTGAGATGAACTTGTACTTCGTCATGATAGTAGTTGCTATGAACACATTACTAAAGATTGATTACATTTATCATGTAAATGACATTTACCCTTCTTAACAGAATTTGTTAATAATGATATTTAAAGCAGAAGATTGAAACGATCGATGTGTGCAACGCTGCTACACCAATACTACCAAAGTATTCACCATTGTATGGCAAAAATCATATACTGCACAATTCTCGATAATAGCACCCAATACTTGCAATTGATTCAAGGTTCAAGGAAAAATAAAAGTCAAACAGAATTGTATGATTTTACAATAAATGTAAATCATACTTCCTCCTATTGATTATTTGAAATTAACTTTTCATGTGTGACAGAGCCTGTGAAACGATTGCTGATGAGCATTTCCGTTATAAACAATTTATTATGTCGCAATATCTATCAATTATGAATGATAAAATCCAATTACTCTGCCACTTGTCATAAGCGATCCAATTCTAGAATGTAAATGAATACATTTATAAATAAATACACAGTTCGGGTAGTGTATGTGTCAATACCGTTCATTTGAAATAGAAATAAAACAGGAATTATTTAGTAGTTTTATCATAAAACATGTTTGCTCTCTTATGATGTATGACATATCGTGTGGAACACTGGCTCATTTTCTAGGATTTTTTTCATGATATTTACGTGCTGCCAATTTATTATTTCTGGACCGAAATACGAGCATTTGGTACATTGCCCTATATCACTCACTAGTATGTGCTGACATACCAGGGGTGTATAACATATAGCTAGAGTCCCTGGTTTTACCTACTCTTAGGCTCTGTGAAAAGAGTGACTTATTATTTTCATTGTAAATAATTTCCACTCAAAGTTCTGTATGAAACCTTTTGAGACAATGCGGTTACGTTTTTTTTTCTAAAGATCGTTACCGTTACTGGAACTATAAACTCCCACAACGACTAATAACTCTGCACCAACAGCTAGAGTCATTTGGCGAGTTTTTTTTTTTGCTTTAACGGTGGAGTACAGCCACCAACCTTACGCTGTCCTGACTACCTCATCACATGTGAAGTTTGGGGTTTGAACTCACAGCGGTGATTACTGGTCAGAAACCAATACCACTGGAATACCGAACCCCTTCCAAACCAATAAGGGAATGAAATGTTACACAATGTGACAACAGTCTATCAGGATTGTAGCAGAAGAATCTCGCATACTGATAGACGAATTTGAAGATAAATACAAACGAAAGATACAAGGAATTTTAAATCAAACCATCACAAAGACACCTCAGAAAACGATGATTTAATGAAATTGTTCGCTATAGGAGTGTTGAATACTAGATCTCAAGAGTTTTCAAATAAACATTGCATAACTGTGATTATATCTTCACGGCGACTAGATCAAAGGTGTCAAGCATCTTAATTGTCGCGGCAACAAATCAATTGTTGTCTGTAACGTGTTTTCGCGACAATGACATTTCATTAGATTTAAATCATTTATTCTGACAGTCGGTGCTTTATTGATTCGTCTGAGATATTTGCTAGATAATAACACGTACCAGTCAATAACGCACTTGATTCTATATTTGTGGCTTATGTAATCTATTTTGATGAAGTAGTTGACAGCCAGAGACAACAGCAGATATAAGTGCTCGGTGTCGTTAGGTATCTTTCAAACCTGATAATTCAGTTTATCAATATATGGTATAGTTTATTTGAAATCAGTAGGCACTGAGGCCCATGTGAACATACAATTACATACATGAAATTACAAATGACGTGACAAAGACAATAGTTAACATGAAAAATTATGATTTATGCAGAAAATGGCTTGAACTAACAAATGAGATATAAAGTTGTTTTATGAAATGTAATGCCAATAGAGTAAGCTTATATAGGCAGTGTATACGTATTGCGGTATTTTTTTGTTTCGTCCTACTTGTATCGCTATACCCTTATGTATCGGCTTCATGATCCGTATCGCGGTACAAATAGTCCTTTTCAAGAACAAATGCGTACATTAAGAATTTTAAAGATTATAAATTTTGTAGCTTTTAAGAATGGTAACAATTATATCTTCATTATTACCATTTATTATTATTTTTAGGGACGAAGTTCCTATAGGTATACACCACTTTTGTAGTTACAAAACAGTGACGCCTCTCATCCGCGTAGAAAAATAGTACAGTATACATCGCAGACTTTGCAGTTTTGATAAAAGTTGAAGATTTATTCCAGGATTCTTTTGATTTTGATTATTTTAATAATGGTAGTCCTACTTTGTCATGATATTTCTAATATCATTCAGATACGTTTCATTATTATCATTATATCTCGGGTGGAATTTGAACTCACATTAGTGATTAATTAGTGAAAGACTATTACCAATTATCATCAATATTATCATGATATCACTAACCCTGATTATTATTATTATCATCATTTCAGTTGTTTCTACAAGAAGCGAAAAATTGGAGATGTCCAAACAGCTAAAGGAACAGGAGGACGCTCATAGTTTTTTTCTGTGTTAAATACGGATTGATTTCTGACAGTTCCGTATCATAAACACATGTACGATGGGCAGATCACACAGTAATAACAACACATCTATGTTCTATGTGAAAATGCATTCACTAAAATTCAACTAGACTATTTACTGAAGACGTGTAAATGTTTATCTTTTGTTTAACGACTCATAAAGTGATGACTCATTTTCTAGCTGTTATATACAGAATATGGATATTTGTGTAATTTATATTTTATATGGTAAAACTACAAAAATTATAGAAAAATAGACTGTCAAACATGTGAACAAGGGCTGCCCTTGAGAAAGACAAAATGTGACCTTTATTAATTTTGTTCTAAATGATATTTTTTTAAGGAAATGCCATTTTCGGAGGTGCCGCTAACACAGGTTTGTCTGGACGTGTGCAGTGTGAAACAAATCTAACAGTACTTTGTACATCGCCAAGAGCCAATCACCGAAAAGCATAAAATATGTATGAAATACATTATGAATGCTAGTATACTCAGACATGATCTGGCTATGAGAAATTTCAAGCCCCTCAACATAATGTGCATAATTATCTTCTTGTATGCCCTCATTGTATTAAATTAGTATTTCGTGATTAATGTATCTGTTATTTAACGGCCCATTTGACAGCCACGGTCATTTCCAGGCCACCCAGCTCTAGAGAGCAGGGAGATACTTGATACAATAGAACCGGATATTTGTATCCCGACTCTTATTTCGTCTTAATTTATCGAGACCGATGTAAAGCACCGAAACACGTCTATTTTGATATACATTTTCCTTAAATATCATTGATGCCGATAGCCATATATGCACATGGACGAATTGATTGGTATATTATGTGAGATTCTCTTTCTTTGTGCCCGAACGCTTTGATATAGAAAACAGTATATATATATACAGTACATCCTCTGTAGAGCAACACCCTGCTGGAGCTTCAAATACTGGCCGTTGTTTAGAGGTTGTTGCTCTGCAGAGGTTAATTTAGAGTAGATATCAACTTAGGGAATTTTTTAAGGTGTTGTTATAGAGAGGTTGTTGCTCTACAGAGGGCGGCTCTGGTACTGTCATAATTTATAAAAGTAATACGTTTCCCCGTCAGTTTATTTATTTATTTAAAACAATCCTGCTAATAAACAATGCAGAAGTTTGAAACATGTGGTGATGCTTAATGAGTTTGAGCAGAGCGTTCACCGAGATGGAAATAAATGCCACTTTTCACTTTAAGGAAGGGGGAATAACTTCTGTTTTAATTTAAATCCGTAATTTGATAGTTATCTCCCTTAATATCCAAAATATATCAATAATGAAATGCTGTACGTCATTCTCCGACTTATAAATGCATTAAAGCTATGTGTTTGTTTGTTTGTTTTTATCGAGTTTTACGCTCCTTTTCCACAGTCAGGATCATATTAGGCGGACAGTTCACCTAAGCATCGTTCCTGGGGAAGAAACAGTAACTATAGATTCCCATCCTCCGTAAGCACCTGTCAATTTTAAAGCTATGTAAACTGTATTGAACATGTGCATGTGGGTGAAATAAAGTCGGCTCTTCGTGAAGATTTTAGCTGTTAATCTATGCACATTTTCTGTCCACAATATTTAAAGGTCCATTAGCTTTTTAAATTTAGTAATAGAACAGAACAGTAGAAAGAATGATAGTAACAATTAATTTTAAGAAATGCATTTTGTTTGCTTTAAAACAATATTTACATAATACCTTTCTTTAGCCACACCTTGTAAACATTATCCTTGTAAATCCTTATAGAAAATTTTGGAATGTCTCTATTGTAAGTAATTAAAAGTCATGCAGTTTCACTTTTTAGACATTATAATATAAAATTATGTAATATTCTTGATAAAATAATACCTACTTTAACATCCAGCAAGTTGTATATGGGGCTTTAACAGCAAGAAAAAGTATATACTCAACGGTATGGCCTCTCAACATCTATAATATAATTATAATACGATGTAAGTCATGTGTGTTACTCAACATCCTAGATTTGGTAACATAAATTATACACCGGATGCTATATTATTCATCACTGACGTGTAACAGTGCTGAATGTTACTGTCTGCATGTCCTATGTGTTTATTTTGCCTCAGCTGATATTTTTCCGATCGAAAATTTCTGTTAAAATCGGTATGGCGCGCAGTCCATTGAACGAGCGTATTGAAGCGTTATCTTTTCCCCACACTATACAATACACTTGTATACATGTACATTGTGTATTCGGACGGCGAATATTTACACGGTATCTGTTCTATTGAGGGTGAATTTGTGAACTTACCAAGATGCTTTCTACTCGTAAGTGAATAATTTATACTTATTTGTTGTTAAGAAGACGTCATGAGACTAAACATGATCTTAAAACGGTTAATTTCCGTGTGAAAAGGGTGCTGAAATTACTGACCAGTCAGCAAAATTAAAGATGTGGAATGCATATTTACATAAAAGAAGACGAATTATGTCGCCATAGCTTACAGTTTTTACATTAATGATGTGTTTTCTGTGTCATTAAAGTCATAAACGACTTTTAATTCATCGTGCGGTTTGCATTTCTTCTATTTCACCTAAATTTATTAACTGTTTGACTAGAGGTCACATTGAGGCTCTCACGTGGCTGATAATTTATGTAATATTTTGATAGGATCTACACAAATTAGAGTAAAATCTTTTTTTTGCATAATGTGACGGTTAAACGAATTTCACGCAAAGATACACTGTCTGCATCGATAAGTGGTGATTTACAAGCCTTTGTTTGAAAAAAAAAAAACAATCTGAAAGCGAAAGTAGAATGGTGATTTTTTGTTTTTCTTTATTTTCAATCGAAGTTATCATATCTAGATCTACCGACCGAATAGAATTGTATCAGCATACGTTTGAAGTTTAGCTTATCACTTTAATGCATATAATTAACACACAGATCACATGACCAAGCTTGCGAGTTGTGTATTGATTGTGGTGTTATATTGCGCATAAAAAGTAACGCGGTTGATTGAAAAGCGTTTTGTTCATGTCTTGATCGATTTGATTGAAGATAACTATGCAGGGCCGTAGAAACAAGTGGGGGGTCTGACAGACATTTTTTTTCATATGTTGTTTAGAGAAAATACAGGTTAACCACACATCGTTATAAATTCCTACACAATGTAAAACTATATGGTAATTATATATACTCTTCATTTTTTTTCTCTCTTATACATAGTTCCCATATCTACAATATTTACCTCCCTTGGCAGCCATCTTAGTTGGCAAATTTCTTATATGCTTAATAGAAAAAATAAGAAAATTGGTTATCAACAACTCAATTTATAAAAGATAACTTAATAATGAAGTTGTTAAGACCAAAAACACATCAGGTTTAAGAAAATGTAGTTGTCGCATAAAAATATCCTGTATTTAGAATTATCAAAACAAGAACATAAATATCTTCTATAAATGCTTGTTGAATTTGACAACAAAGGTGGCCGCCAAGGGAGGTAAATATTGTAGATGTGGGAACTATGTATTGTGCTGGTGTAAAAAAACATTCCTGAGATTATTATATTGACGCAGTTCACAGCTCTTACAGTAGTTGGGATGGGAACACTAAAAAAGCATCCGAGAAATACTGAATTACGGCAATATGCGAGAAAGCTGTACAGCGAGCTCTTGGATTCCAGGAAGATCGGAGGTTCTACTCAGATGTATGTCTGCAGTTTAACCATTTTTTTTCTCCACCGTTAAAACTGGGAGATCCCAAAATGGCCCCATCTGTTGATTCAATCAGAGACGTATAATACAATTATTATTATACTTCTCTGATTCTATGTTATAATTAACCACATAGGAAAAGAATTATAAGAACTTGGTCTTTCTGAACAACCATGCTTCTGAAAAAAAACATCGATTTTTTGGGGCGATTTTATAGCCGAAGTTCTATGGGAGAATAAGTTGAATATTGCAAAATTGTAGTTACACATTTTATCCCAATTTTTATTAAAACACTGCAAAAATTCCTAATCCCAAGACAAGGGTGTGGGTAATATTCCAAAAATACCCCCCAAAAAAACCCCTGTAAAATCATGTAATGTACATTTAATTGATTTATTTTCAGAGTCAGAATGGTTACAAATATTGCCCTACGCTGGCATGCTGTCTCTTGTGACATACATCTCATGGAAAGCTTATCAGGAAAGGAAATCTAATTGTACCGAACCTCGTCTGAATCGAAAAATCAAACAGGACCAGGCTAAAGTTGTTGACAGTGTAGATATTGAAGATTTAGGGGACAAGAAGGTCTTCTGTCGATGCTGGAAATCAGAAACAGTAAGACTGATATTTCGTTATCACAACAGTCAAACCTGTGTTAGCAGCCACCTTTGAAAAAAGCCACACTGTGAATAAAGGCCATTCTTTTAAAACCTGTCATTGATAAGGTAAAACAAACTGACCCCCAAATAAAGGCCACTTGTCAATAAAGACAGCATATTGTCATTCCCAAGGGTGGCCTTTGTTCACAGGTTTGACTGTATGTAAAAAATAAGAAGTTTTTATTAATTTTCTGTATTTTCCCCAGAAATCCCTGTTTTCACCTGTGTTTTAGTAATATATAAATGTACCTATGAGCAGCCAAATTGACCAGCTTCTTAGATTGTTTAGCAGTACTTACCTTGTTCTCCGCATGAAACTGCAAAGTTTTCAGCATGAATAATCAATGGTTAAGAAGAGCTTTAAAAACAATGACACAGAAATCATGGGTTATGACCTGGGTTTAAATGTTTTAATCCAAGTTCTGTGAACCTAATCCTTTAATTACTATAACTGAGCTACATGTGGGCTAGATATGCTTCAACTAGATTTATGTCAATGCAAATCACAGCGGACTGCATTATGGTATTGACTTTTTGATTTTTAGATAAACATGCATTATGATAAAGATTAGCATGTTCTAAGATTTAAAATCTTTATCTAATTTTAATTTTTAATCAAATGATGCGGGGGCATGTAGTGATTGCCTTGTACGTTTGTCCGTATGAGGTCAAGTAAAGCGTGCCATCAGCGCATACTTATGCGTTCATTGAATGCTGCGTATTGTTTCAATAATTTATCGTTCTACAAAAGCGTTCCGATATTTATTCCATGATTCTATTTTCAGTTTCCATACTGTGATGGAAGTCACGCAAAGCACAATAAAGAAGCATGTGACAACGTCGGACCTCTGGTCATTAAGAAGAAAGAACCTGCGTCCAGTTAATTATCTAAAATACTCAAAGAGTTTACAGGGACATTTGTATGAAATCTGTTGTGCCTGCATTTTTATTTTTTTTGAAGATTTCATGACCAATGTAGCGTGCATGTTGAAAAAGAAGAATGTATTTGAATTATGTATGAGTGACAGTCGTCTGTGTGAGGCTAAAAAATTAGTTGCATTTACCGTTACTTGACCAAAAATAAATTTCAAGGTGTGCAGGTAAAAAAAACTGCTTTTCTGGACCAGGTGTTTTTTTTAACATACCTTTTGTATAATAATGGTAAAATTTGTCCCAACTATTTATATACTTGGGGTTTTATTGATAGAATCTAAAGGGTCAGCACCGAAAAAAGGGTCAGCACCGAAAAAAGGGTCAGCACCGAAAAAAGGGTCAGTTTATTAGTATTTTTTTCTGGCCTGATGAATATTTCTTGTACAATATTGATTTTTTGTGTTGAACTTGTTTTATCTTAAGCATTGGAAATTTTCAATTCTACTTAATATAGTTGATTATGTTAGGAAAGATAATTCTTTTAAAACATGTTCTTGAACTATGCAAGATTTATTTCCCTTATGTATCGACTACATTTTGGACCAATATTAGTCCAATAAAATATTGTAACTAAAACTGTTATTTTGTTTTTTTTAATTCATTTTTATCGGTAAAACTATATTTGAAATTATGCATCTAGGGGTATTGTACCTGGTCATCTGTTAGGAAAGATGAGAACAGAAAGTATTTCTCCTGGATGATGAGCAACCACAAGGGATGTATATATTCAGGTGAAAACTTAAATTTTGATAATATATTGGGGGGGGTTAAATTTCAATAAAATTTTGGAGTTGGGGCATTGGTGGAGCCGGACTGATTTCAAAATTATATCTGTTTGAAACTCTATTAACCTCATCAATTATTTAGCATGCAATCAAGATTTAAAAACATCAGGAAAACAGTTCAATTAATAATCCTAGGCATAAAACAAAAACATGTTTGTTTCTGGATACATTCTCATTAAAAATAGGGTTGGTAGTTAAGGAAAGTTTGTAAATAGGGTTGGTAGTTAAGGAAAGTTTGTAAATAGGGTTGGTAGTTAAGGAAAGTTTGTAAATAGGGTTGGTAGTTAAGGAAAGTTTGTAAATAGGGTTGGTAGTTAAGGAAATTTTGTAAATAGGGTTGGTAGTTAAGGAAATTTTGTAAATAGGGTTGGTAGTTAAGGAAATTTTGTAAATAGGGTTGGTAGTTAAGGAAATTTTGTAAATAGGGTTGGTAGTTAAGGAAAGTTTGTAAATAGGGTTGGTAGTTAAGGAATTTTAGTAAATAGGGTTGGTAGTTAAGGAAATTTAGTAAATAGGGTTGGTAGTTAAGGAAATTTTGTAAATAGGGTTGGTAGTTAAGGAAAGTTTGTAAATAGGGTTGGTTGTTAAGGAAAGTTTGTAAATAGGGTTGGTAGTTAAGGAAAGTTTGTAAATAGGGTTGGTAGTTAAGGAAATTTTGTAAATAGGGTTGGTAGTTAAGGAAATTTTGTAAATAGGGTTGGTAGTTAAGGAAATTTTGTAAATAGGGTTGGTAGTTAAGGAAAGTTTGTAAATAGGGTTGGTAGTTAAGGAAAGTTTGTAAATAGGGTTGGTAGTTAAGGACATTTTGTAAATAGGGTTGGTAGTTAAGGAAATTTTTTTAATCCTTTTTATTCTTGAAATGAGGTGTGTTGAAAGTTAAAAAAGGGAACAGTGGATATAACTTAACTTGGGCCAAATAAAAAGTCAAGGGTCATGGGGGAAAAATAAGGCAGGTCGGGGAACCGAACACAAAATTATTTTTTTTACTCCTTTGTAGTATTAAAGAATGCTTATCCATTTTATTCATCAAATTGGTTAACCAATCACATATCATTTTAGAATTCCATCTTGAAAACAAACCATTGTATGTAGTCAAGGTATTGATGGCCTACATTGGTAGATTGGAATAAGTTACTCCTCCAATGCCATCCTTACCTAAAAAAAAGATTTTACTTTCATTAAATATTCTACAAATATTGAACCACACCTATGTTTTACCTATTTTGGCATTAGTTGTTGATCTTATGAAATGCTTAAGGGTGGATCAGCCTTCTGGTGGTAGTGGATTCGAGTCTTGGCTCCACCTTCCATTACATAAGGGACGCCTTTTGAGCATTCCCATCCAACTACTGAATCCAGTGATGTGTTTCGATAGAGAATCACAGGAAAATGAGTGAGGCGTGTATCAGTGCTTTATATCGAGAACAATGAAGCACCAGATAAGACTACATGTATACACTATTCGAAAAGAGTGGAAATGTAAATGCCTTGTTCTCCTGTATAGTATCTCTCCTCTTTATGAGGCGGCCCTGAAATAACCATAGCTGTTGATGGGCTATTAAACAAAAGATAAACACTATAAATTATTTGGGGGTATCCATCATTGGGTACTTATGATCTCTGACCAGTAATCACCAGCCCCTTACTGCTGTGTATATATCTTATTAAAGGATCAAGGTGTAAGCCTCGGGTCTGCCTCCACTTTCAAGGCTGGAAAAGTTGCCAACTGACCTAGGTTAAAAACTTCTGACATTTTTGTTAAATATTTAGGGTATCGTTTACTTACATGATGTTATTCATAAAACATATTAATTAGGTAGTAAAGTGTATTTAATTTTATTAATCAGGCTATTCTTAGCAATTATGATCAGGCCATGCATTAAAAAGATGTTGGTTAGCAATTAAATGTTATATTAATACAGACTGGTACTATTATATTTATATAGACTAGTGTACATGTTGAATGTATACAGACTGGTGTACATGTTGCATTTATACAGACTGGTGCATGTTGTATTTATACAGACTGGTGTACATGTTATATTTATACAGACTGGTGCATGTTGTATTTATACGGACTGGTGTACATGTTATATTTATACAGACTGGCACATGTTGTATTTATACAGACTGGCACATGTTGAATTCATTCATTATACCGATTGACAGGGACATGTTGTACTTATACAGACTGGTACATGTTATATTTATACAGACTGGTACATGTTATACAGACTGGTATTGTTGTATTTACACAGACTTGAACATGTTATATTTATATATATTCTTTCTTTACTCAAGTAAACGAATACTTCTTAAATATGGCCGTATTTAGGAATTATACATGTATAAGTAGTATCTTACTATTATTCCAGAAATCAAACTCCTTCTTCTCAACGTCAGTTAATCTGGAAAATAGTGTTATCGAATTAAAAACTTATATCACCATAGTTCTACTAGCTGTAATAACTCTAAAATACCTCGCTAAAAACTTGCTATAAATGATCAATTATGGTCTTATTAACAAACGAGAATAATAAAAAAAATTATTGACGGTTGTTGCATTCAAGTATAAAACTCTACAGACCTTAGTATTGCAACAGAGGACCAATGATTCACATTTTTTAGCTCACATGAGCACCAGAATGAACTTTTTTATCGGTCTTTGTCTGTTGTCATGCGTCTTCAACTTTTGCCATGTGAACGCAATAGAGGCCACATAATTTAGACAGTAAGATTTTCACAAAACTAGATCAAAACTTTTACATTGACAAGTGTAATTTGGAGTAAAAAATTCGGTCAAATTAATGTAAACGTAGTGAACAATAGACCTTGCTGTTTTAATTGGATCTTCATGAAACTGTGTCAGAATGTTTACCTTAATGATATCACGAAGAAGGGTTCAAGTGATAATGGGTCATTTTGGGTCATTAATTAGGTGATTGCAGGAAAACCTTGTGAACAATTTAGAGGTCACATTTCTTTATTGGATCTTCACTAAACTTTGTCTAAATATTTGTATTAATGATATCTTAGGTCATCTGGGGTCAAAATCTAGGTCACCAGGTCAAATCACAGGACAGCCTTGATAACAACAGATCTCATGACACAGACTCAAAACAATGTTTTATCAGCAAGCAATGATTCTCATGTGAGTGATATAGGGCCATATTCACCCTCTTGTTTAAATTTGATCGTTCCATTAAAAATATATACGTGGCGGGGGATAATTTAAACAATTTGTTCTTACGGTTCCACTTTCTGTTTCCGATTCTTCCGTTGACCTCTGTTTCTCTGTCCATGTGTCCTGTTTGAAAGAAGGAACAAGTCAAATATTGGTGCTACAATCATATATAGGGCTGCAGGCATAGACACCCCAATTAATTTCGGCTATCACGGCAACTAAACTGAGGGGCCAGCTGTAACTGATTCCACTGAACTCCCTTCCGTTGCCAGACAGAATCTAAAATTAGCTCCCCCATCAAAAAATCGCTTTTTACAGGCCTGATTTGAAAATGTTCGACATTTTGTACACCTAAACATTGACACACATGTTTACCTTATGGAAGGTCAATAATTAAAAAAATGAAATTTTATTTTTAGTTGTTTGAAGGCCGTTTGATGTTGTTTAATTTTCATTTTTTTAAATTTCTGGATAAATATTAAACTATCTGCTAAATGATAAGGATGCATACTGAATACAAATGAGTCGCAAGATGATCGATTTTGTTTTGAAAAACCAACAATAAGTAAACAATATGTTTGTATTTCTATTACGGTAATAAATTATTTTTGTTTGCTAAATCAACAATCCAATGGCTGGATATATGTACGTAAATGTATTAGGCATAATAAATAACTGTTTGTTTGTGATTACATGCTCATTAAAAATAGGCTATAGGCAAATATGGTATTTTCTATATTATTTTTATCCTTAATATTTAAAGCTAGCAGAAAGGTATAAACAAGAAACGCGAGAATGCGACGAAGTCACGTTTCAAGGCTCTACCAAAATAATTTTACAACAGACATAAAATAAATGATACCACAGTACTTAAGAACTCTGTGCTAAGTCTTCATCAGTGGTTTAGATTCCAGTGCAGCCTTAAGGAAACTGTGTTGAGTACAAGCATGATACAAATGCAGAAAAGCTTTTTCTTGCATTGATGATTAAATGAAAATTATGCATTTACTTGTGTATCATAAGTAGGTCAACACAGCAAGGGCACTACAGTTTTGACAAATTATGTCTTGGCCAAAAAGAAGTACATGAAATTTCTTTGCAGCCAATTCGTTAACAGTGACATTTACACTACTGTCCCAGAATGCATTCCGAAGCTTGGTTTCTATCTAAGCTATCTATACACAAAATGTCACCGCAATAACTCAATCCTAACTCAAGATTTTGAGCGGAAACTGATTTTCTATTTTCAGTAACAGTTTCATTGATTCGACCGACCTCAAATATAATCACAATCTAGGTTTCCGTGCAAGAGTGATGTGTTCCAAGTTTGTACAAGATTGGTCAATCCAAACACAAGTTATATCACGGAAATCCCTATTTGACTATTATTCTATTTTTAGTAACAGTGACATTGACCCTACTGGCCCACAATGCAAACCCAAGCTTGGTCTGTATGTAAGCTACAAACACACAAAATGTCATCACAATACTTCAATCCTATCTCAAGTTATTGTTTGGAATCGGATTCTCTATTGTTAGTAACAGTGACATTAGCCGTACTGGCCGCTAATGCAATCCCAAGCTTGGTCTGTATGTAAGCCACCTACTTTCCATTGCAATATCACAATTCTAAATCAAATTATGTAGCAGAAACTGACTTCCCACTTTTAGTAACAGTGACCTTGACCCTACAGGCCCTTTATGCAAGACAAAACATGGTCAGTATGTAAGCTACCTACACACAAACTTACTAAGCTATTAGCAATAAACTGACTTTCTACTTTTTGTAACAGTGACCTTGACCATACAGGCCTTTTATACAAGACAAAACATGGTCAGTATATAAGCTACATAATTTATATACAAACATACAAAGCTATTAGCAATATCTCAAGCCTTATTCAAGTTATTGAACTGAAACTGATTTTCTATTTTTAGTAAACGTGTCCCTGACCTTCTCCCGACTGATCCCAAATACAATTCCAAGCTAGCTAGACTGACCGAAACTAGGTTTTCATACAAGGATAATATTGACCGGAAACCACCTGTTTGACGCCCTATTCCGATTCTAACCGTTCTGTGCATAGCGTGACGTCACTACGTTTGTCAGTGCGTATAGCGCTACCGTAGTGTACACATTGGATTCTAATAAACAGGTTTCACTTTCTGAGACAGTTGATGTACCGTTCCTCAAGTATCTATAGGGGCCCGATGTAAAACTAAGGTAAGTCGGATAACTAGTCAGAAACAAACAAAAGAACTTATCGTCCCATATACCTGCGGTTGTTCAATTTTCCGCACAGTTTCACACAGGTGTACACAAGAAGTGAAGTCAGCAATGCCCCGAGTACAGCTGCCATAGATACCACAATAATGTTGACGTCATCATCCCAAAACGATTGGCTGTCGTCTGCTGCAGTGACGGTTGATGGTGTACTACTAACTGCAGTCGTGGTTGTAGGTATCGTGACAGATGAATTTGTACTCCCATCCTACAAAGGAAAATGAAATAAGTGACAAAGGTGTACATAGGAGTTTCCCATATTATTTGTTTTGATCGCTCATTAATAATTCCACCAAAAAGGTTTGGCTCGCGTAAACCGCAAACCTACAATGTTTAACCATTTCAATTATTACTATGTTCAAGATTGAATCAACTAAAAGAATGCGCTATCTTGGATGGAGAGAAATGCACACCGCAAAACATGGTAAGTGTCACATTATGTAAATTACGTACATATAATTGGGTTTAGTTTTTATCAGCATTAGCCAGTACGACAGTTATACTGCATTACTTTGAATGTTGAAAACTAATACAGTAAATCTTGCTCATGCGACCACGTGTACTAAGCGACCTTTTTCTTAAGCGACCACTTCAAAATCCCCCCGAGCGTTTTTGCACTATGTTTTTAATGTATTAAGCGACCTTTGCTCAACGCGACCAGCGACCGCCAATATGTCGACAAAATCCGCCAGATCTTTTCAATAAGCGAGCGTTTGACACGTCAAACCGTTAATTCCCATAGATTGTGAATTGTACACACAGACATGATTAACACCTGACGAACGTGTGAAAAACATTACCGTAATCACTCGTGTATGCATAGAGCACTAGAGTGTAGGACTTAGGTAAAATACATGTTGTATCATTGGAAATCCTTGGGAAATTTATTGTTATGAGTTTTTAGCAAAATAAATGACGAAAGACATTGAAGAAAACCGCGCCATTTTTTGTTTACAGTAACTTTGCGTTACGTAAGTTTTTCGAAAGCGTGATAATGACTTTTCTATCAAAACACCAACTAATTTCTCAACCCAAGTATTCATACTTCTCAACATCATGAGGGTATCGTAATTAACGGCACGATCAGCAACATTTGTTGTTGATTTTCAAACTCGCGTCCATTACAGACGTCTTCGACAAAGAAATCCATGAAAAGTACGGAATCGTACGGTTTTTAGACCATCGCTATGAAAAACGATTTATTTCCATAATTTTCCATGTATTTTCATAATTCAACTAAATGGGCGTCTGACTGATGTGTTTCTTGTATCTACTGTCAATGTTAACTTCGACGTACACTAAATGGATAATGGCAAAGGTATAAGTTACCATGACGGATGACTTCACGACGAAAAATAATCCATCAATAAAATAATGAGTAAACTAGTAAATCGTAAGTTTGTGTTATAAATTGATTCGACAAAATGAAAAACGGTTTTTAAACGCTATAGTCCCTTGGGGTTGCGTATTTGTTCAGAAGTTAAGGCATTAAGATCTGATTGATCATCAGAAAGGTTAAGCAATAATACCTGATATATTATCACGAAAATTACGGTGGGAATACCTGATACATTATCACTAAAGTTACGACGGGAATACCTAATATATTATCACTAAAGATACGGCGGGAATACCTAATATATTATCACTAAAGATACGGCGGGGATACCTGATATATTAACACTAAAGTTACGGCGGTTGTACATTATATATTATCACAAAAGTTACGGTGGTAGTACCTGATCGATACTTTATATATCATCACAATAGTAATGTGGTAATACATGTACATGATATAACATCACAACAATTAAAGTGGTAATACCTGATACATTATCACAAAAGTTAAGGTGGTAATACCTGATATATTATCACAATAGTTGCTGAAGCTGAGAGGGAGGGTGTTCCGCGGTCTGTAGCAATGACATTGAATGAATGAATATCACCATACGTCATTGTTAATGATGGATATGTCAGTAAGGCGACTTGACCAGATGAACTCATGTAGAAGTAACTGCTTGAACCAGAGGTCAGTTCTGTCCACGTATAATCTCTCTCACCGTTAACTCCAGAATCTAAAATTTGAACATAATTAAATACATGTATGTACCATGATGAATGAGTTAAATTACCCCTGACAAACAGTTATTAATACCTCATGAACGATTCATGAAGTATGCAAAACTAGTTCATGAAAAAATCGAGAAGTGTTTGTGAAACACGAATGTCCCTAAAAGCCTACTGAGCAGTATGACCTTGACCTTTGACCTATTTAAATTGAAATCGACATGCATCGACCAACCACCAAACCAAGTCTGAGGATCTTAGGCCAAATCATTATCCAGTCATTGGTCGGACAAGATTCTTGTGTTGAAAGTCACTGTAACCTTGACCTTTGACGTACTGACCTCGAAATCAATAGGAGTCATCTACATGTAACGATCAACACCCCAAGCAAATCTTAGGAGCTTAGGCTAAATTATTCTCTAGTTATTGTCAGGACAAGGTTTGATAACGACAGACCGACCAACCAACGGACCGACCGATTTGTGCAAAGCAATATACACCCTTTCTCAAAAGAGAGCATACATGTAATTGTATTTTCATAAATCACATTCAAAGGGGTTGTTAGTAAAATACTGGGCATGAACAAGCGTATACTTGGGCAGAACCAACCACCGACCTTCCATTCGCCAAATTATTTACTGGTCCCGGTTGGGATTCGTACACATAACAGTTTGATGATGGTGATTAGAAGTAATATACTACTACCACTCGACCATGAAATCTCGCCCTTTGACATAACTTACCGTCATCATCACATACAGTTTCCAATTTACGAACGAGGGAACCAGGGCCATCATACTGAGTGATATAATTGGTGTAACCAGCCTTGGTAAACTCTGGAGCGTTATCATTTAAGTCTAGTATAGAAACACTTACAGTCGCCGTGGAACCTGTAAACAGAAATATTGAAATAAACAATGCAACTTAAAGTAACTCTTGAAAACTGCAATAAATAGCAAACACCTTGTTCATTAAGAGTGACAAATGTGTCCCCAATTCTCGGCTCCGCCTTTAGAATTTTTCAGTGACGCTTTTTCAGTGACGCTTTTTCAGTGACCATATTCCAACTACCGAGCGAAGTACTGTGTTAAGAAAAGCAACGGAAAAAAACGAGGCGAGCATCGGTGCTTTACGCAGGGAACCATAAAGAACCAGGAAGAATTATTCAAAGAGTGGAATATAAACATCTGGTTCCCCTGTATCTTCTCTCGTGCGGCTCTGCGGACCATAGCTGTCGAATGGGCAATCAAACAACAAATAAATAAATGGAAGGTAAGATTCAATACAAATCAAGTAATGGTTTAAGTGTATTTTAGTTTTTATATATACTTTTTATAATATCACTGCCAATGATCTGACCTAAGAACATTTGTTTAACAGCAGAATTTCAAAAATGTCGTTGTCCTAATTTTCTTCACGTCATTTGAAGCGGTTGTTGGTGAACCTACTTGACAGTATCAACTATCTATAAAAGGTGTGTGACAATTATTCATTCGAACGTATACACAAAACTATTTCACACTGCATTTAGGTACACCGTTTTGTAGACCGCCATTAGAATGCATAAATTTGCTAAGAAAACAACCACTGTATTAAAATAGATATATTGATTTGTTTTCTAGCAAGATACGTGAACGAACAAATGTCCAAAACAATAGTCATTAAATTACTATTTACGATTAATACGATAAAAACTATACATCCAGATAATTTATACACGTATTAAGTATGAAAACATATCCTTCAATGAAAACAATAAAAAATGTTCATGACACCAGTAAATTTATTAGTCAATTAAGCGTCGCATACATTCAGCATAAAAAACAAAACCTTTTAATTTAATGAACAATCTCTTCAGTTATACACACATGATGTATTTGTTCAATCTGTTTAGTTGACAATGCTACCTGGTAAATATTTACCATAAACATCACGTATACAACAGATGTCTGGCCAGTTTTTGTCTAGGATGTAAGTAGATGATTATATACACACGGTTTGCACGTTCAACTAAACTTTTTTTCGGTCCCTATTTCAAAACATCGATGAACGGTATATCACATGTCACTACACAAAGATATTGACGGTATTTAAGGGGAAAGGGGATGGGGCACTTAGAAAAGGGAAACATGGCGTCTTGAGGGGGAAAGGAGAACAATATAATGATAAAGCATACATACATATCATCCTTACATTCAATTTTCAATAGGTTTAATAAAGATATTTTTCGGGCAAGGTTTTGTTGCAAAAATATATTGACTCTTATAAATAACCTTAATGGTAAATGACAATTTTTTGTCCTTACAGGTTATCTTCAAAATCATTTTTACCAAAAATGTTTTGAAGAAAATTGAAATTCTACTGAAGGGGATTTTTTAATGAATTAGGGGAAAACACAGTTTTTAGACAGGTGAATGGGACCGAAATACAACCCCAAGACACTGGTTGAATAATATGCCTCTAATATGCATGGTCTATAATCACGTGATCTATATTGTTTTGATACCACATGGTCGGGAACAATGTTGGCTGGAACATGGACTACATGAAAACTCGAAACATTTAAACTCGAAAGATACGACTTATCTTCGAACTCTTAGGCGCTACCATTTTTTCAGTCCCTATGGTAAACTAGATGCCCAATGGCAACACGTCGAGCACGCCGTTTAGACAGCTTGTGACCTTGACCCTTGAACTACAAGTATGGGTGATGTTCATGACAAATCATTTCATTGACGTAAATTTTTATACCAATTTATTTCAAAATCCTTGAATGCAAACAGAAGGACAAGGAAAATATATTTGATTGAATGTGTAATCTTGACCTTTGACCTACGGATCTGGGTGTTGCCAAGGACACATGGTCTCATTGTATCATGCCAAGTCATTTAAATAAGTCAATGCATAAGGGAGATACAGCCCGGACAAGGTCTATAACACTTTTGATGTTTGACATCTAAGTATGACCTTGAACTTTAACCTACGAGCCTTGGTCTTGTGCATGACACATCGTCTCAAGATGGTTAATATTTCTGCCAAGTAATTGCAAAATCCACCAAGAAATGACAAAGTTATGTAGCAGACACGAAAAGTAGACACCATCTTTGACCTTTAACATCTAAGTGTGACCTTGGCCTTGGAGCTATTGACTCTGGTCTTATGTGTGACACACAGTTTTCAAATATGTCAATGCATAAGGGCATAAGGACCTCTAAGTGTGACCTTGACCTACATACCTTGTTATTAGGCACTGCACATCATCTCATGGTGTTAAACAACTATGGCAAGTTATCTTAAAAGGTATCTATGCATAAGGGAGATACAGCCCGGCCAAGGTCTACAGTTGATCATTTTGACGTTTGATCACTAAGTGTGACCTTGACCTTCGAGCTAGAGACCTGGATCTTGCGCACTGCACACCATCTTATGGTGTTTAACAATTATGCCAAGTTATCTTAACAAGAGGGCCATGATGGCCCTATAAATGCTCACCAGGAAAAAAGATCATTTGGAGATGAACATTGTTAAAATATTTCTAAACGAGTCCAAGTAAAATCAAGTGACCCTAAGGTCAGGGCCAATTTTGACCCTGGGGCCATAATATAGACAAATTTGGAAGAGGTCTGCTAGACAATACTACATACAAAATATCTTAACTCTAGGCCTTGTGGTTTCGGAGAAGATTTTTTAAATTTTCCTATGTAAGTCTATATAAATCAAGTGACGCCCGGGCCGGGCCAATTTTGACCCTAAAGCAATAATTTGAACAAACTTGGTAGAGGTCTACTAGACAATGCTACATACCAAATATCTTAGCTCTAGGCCTTGTGGTTTAGGAGAAGAAGATTTTTCAAATTTTCCCATATAAAATAGAATAAACCCCAGGGCAGGGCCAATTTTGACCCCGGGGCCATAATTTGAACAAACTTGGTAGAGGTCCACTAGACTATACTATATGCCAAATATCTTAGCTCTACACCATGCGGTTTCAGAGAAGAAGATTTTTTAAATTTTCCTATGTAAGTCTCTATTATTCAAGTGACCCCCGGGGCGGTGCCAATTTTGACCTTAGGGCAATAATTTGAACAAACTTGGTAGAGGTCCACTAGACAATGCTATATGCCAAATATCTTAGCTCTAGGCCTTGTGGTTTCGTAGAAGATTTTTTAAATTTTCCTATATAAAATAGAATAAACCCCAGGGCAGGGCCAATTTTGACCCCGGGGCCATGATTTGAACAAACTTGGTAAAGGTCCACTAGACTATACTATATGCCAAATATCTTAGCTCTACACCATGCGGTTTCAGAGAAGAAGATTTTTTTAATTTTCCTATGTAAGTCTATATAAATCAAGTGACCCCCAGGGCGGGGCCAATTTTGACCCTAGGGCAATAATTTGAACAAACTTGGTAGAGGTCCACTAGACAATGTTATATGCCAAATATCTTAGCTCTAGGCCTTGTGGTTTCGGAGAAGATTTTTCAAATTTTCCTATATAAAATAGAATAAACCCCAGGACAGGGCCAATTTTGACCCTAGGGCCATAATTTGAACAAACTTGGTAGAGGTCCACTAGACAATGCAATATACAAAATATCTAAGCTCTAGGCCCTGCGGTTTCGGAGAAGAAGATTTTTTAAATTTTCCTATATAAGTCTATATAAATCAAGTGACCCCCGGGGCGGAGCCAATTTTGACCCCAGGGGAATAATTTGAACAAACTTTGTAGAGTTCCATTAAACAATGCTACATACCAAATATCTCAGCTCTAGGCCCTGTGGTTTCGGACAAGAAGATTTTTTAAGTTTTTTCTATTTGTTGCCATAGCAACCAGAGTTTTTAATGAAATTTAATTTTTTGAACAACTTTGAAAGGGGACCACCCAAGGATCATTTCAGCAAAGTTTGGTTGCAATCGGAATAGCGGTGTAGGAGGAGATGTTGTTTTAAGTAAAAGTTGACGCCGCTTCACGACGAACACCGCACGACGCACGATGGACGCAGGGCGATCACAAAAGCTCACCCTGAGCACATTCGTGCTCTGGTGAGCTAAAAAGTGTCTATGCATAAGGGAGATACAGCCCGGACAAAGTCTATAATGCTCATTTTTGACGTTTGACCTCTATGTGTGACCTTGATCTTAGAGCTAGAGACCTGGATTTTGAGGACTGCACACCATCTCATGGTGTTTAACAATTATGCCAAGTTATTTTAAAAAGTATCAATGCATAAGGGAGATACAGCCCGGATAAGGATCCGGACAAACACACTAACTAACTAACGTACAAACACGCAACCGCCATTGTGGCGACTATGTCGAGCTCACCACAAGCGGCCTCGACAAAAATCATTATCAAAACAATATACAAAGTGATTATAGATCGTGATATGTCAACACAAATAGATATATGTGTATAATTTTACACCCCGCTATAATGAATCCAGGGCTTTAGAATTTGTGTTGAATGAGCATGTATAATCAACACTAAAATGGGCAACATACCGATCATGCCCCGAGAGTCTGTGCAGATGACAATTAGATTGACGTTCGTCGGATAAATAGCGGAATCTACGTCATAATTGGTGGAGAATGTGATGTAACCAGTGACGTCATCAATAGAGAAATAAGAACTATCCGTGGATACCGTATAGTCTATGGACAGGGCGTAAGTATCACCTACATCATCATCAGCGACACTAATACCCGGATCTGTTGTTATTGCGCCTGCCTGTAAATAAAAGATTAAAACAAGTTCACCTGTTTATCTGTTGCTTACCATGTTCTATTCTACAGGTAGGGTCATTTCAGTGCCGCCCCAGAAGGGGGTAAGATACATGATATATCCCGTCTCTTATTTTGAATAGTTTTTCATAGTTATTTATCGTGTGCGGTGTGATTTTTACACAGTACTGAGCTCAATAGTTGGGATGGAAACCCTGAAAAGGCGTCCCTGAAATATCGGGAGGCGGAGTCTAGATTCGAACCAGAGACCTTTCGATAAGTCGTGCGGTGCGTTACCATTAGACCACCGATCCACCCTTAAAAACACGTATGTGTGAGTGTGTCATTTTGCCACAAAACATATTTGAAAGCTTATAAAATGGTTAGTGACTTAAAGTTGCAGATTTGATCCATTTTCTACAACTAAGAGCTAATGAAATTAGCCGAACTAATACATAATTATATAAAAAAATCAAGAAAAAATATTCAACGATGTTACGGCATATCAGGTAGAATACTACAAAATGCAATCGTTTTAATATAAAAAAATAAAAATTGGAAAATTACATTTCCTTCGTCCATTGAAGCATAGTATGTATTCACAGGAAATGTACAGGCCTCGTTTACATCATTTACAATAACAGTGAGGTTATATGGTCCGCTTTCAGCCTTGCCATCGCTAACCATTATTTGCATCACAAAGCTCGACTGATCCTCATAATCCAGGTACTCGCCTGATTGAATTCTGATTCTCAAATTGTCTGTAAAAAAAGACAATTCAGTATGTAACTTTATGAAAACCTGCAACATTCCTATTTGATAAGGATCACTGGTGATATTGCTTGTAGTGATTGCTTTATCATATTAATACATCTGTTGAAAGTTTAGTCATTCAAGAATCTGATGCCATTGCAAATAATGAAACAAATTATTTACAATGAAGCAAACATGTATATTACTAATACATGGCCGTAGGAACTGGGGGTGGGTCTAGGGGGCTTAGCCCATCCGCCCAATAAAGTCGACTTTCTGGTTATCAAAAGGGATAAACTGATTCTCCTCTCCATTGTCAAAAACAAAATCTTAAAAAGCCCCCCCCCCCCACCCGAACAATCTGAAATTGCTTTCTGCGGACTTGCTTGTATATACAGTGCATGCTTTCATAAGCAACGCCCTTTGTGAGAAGAAAGAATATGTTGTTGTTGTCATTTACTTGTTTCCAATGAGAACTTGGATTGGTATACTGCTGGTTCCACTGTCATAGAAGCCGACACAGTGTCTCCCACATCCGGGTCATACGTGGACACACTGAAGAGTATGGTTTTAGGACCACCTAGGTCTTCATCGATGTATATTATGTCTGGAAGATTTGTTGCGGTTGGGGCCACGTTCACGTCTGAAAGGGACATATTTACATAATACTGTGAAACCTGTGTCAGCGTCCATCTTCGATTAAAGGCCAGTCGGTGAGTAAAGGCCAGTAAGAACACCGCCATTGATTATTATGAACAAAATGAAATATATGAATGCAGGCAATGCAGAAATGAAAAACTTGTAGGTATAATTATATATGTTATGTCATGCACTTGAAAGCATTTTAGTTGTATGCATATTTTACTTCTCCAAAAAGTGTTTAAATCCAGGTGTATTAGCAGCAATGTTTTATTTGTTTTCAAGTCAATTAAAATTTTATATAATCCATTTTCAAATATTAACTTTACAAACACTTGAAATGGTTGTTATGACTCGAACGAAGGTCATTGTTATAGTAATATTTTCAGAAAATGGTGGACTATAACGTGATTGAAGAAATGAATTACTTGTTAAAAGTACAGTTAATGTGTCCCCAGTTGTTTCAGTCGAATCTGATACGTAGATGGTCAGAAGATAAGCATTGTCCACAGCATACATCAGCTCTTTCTGAGCAGTTACCATGCCACTAACTGAAACATACACAATACACATCTAATGACTACGATACCAAGCGTTGTATACGTCTTAGAAACGATGCTTATTTACATTATATTTTGTATATTATAAATTACAGTCCAAACATCTCTTTGGTAGTAACAGTGAGAAAAATCATACTGTTGTTGAAAGGAGGTTGCTCATAATCTGGAGAGGTTGTGCTGTGTAATCAATGGACAACCAACGTTTACGTAACCTTGTAAACAATAAAGAATTAGAAGGTACTAGTTTACATTTGTTGTTACACTGGAATAATACTATAAGTTTGTTACTGAGAAAAAGTGACACTTGACATCATGTTTTTATGTCAATACAAGCCGAAAACTGTATCGTTAATATCCTTGACAAAATAGCAAAATTGAAAATATCATATTAGTATATATAGTAAATTTAAAAATTCATTTACTTTACCTGTATCAATACTAAATAGATCTGGATAAGCAGGTGAAGATGTCACTGAATACGTACTGATTGAACTATCATTATCAAAGGCTGATACGTTAAACACAACACTACCCATGACAGTGGTACTAGCATCTAATGTGATTGTCGCTGTCAATGATAAACAAATACTTCCAAAGAGTTTAGATATCACGCAGACAATTTAGCCATGTTCTTGGATGCCCTCTCGTAAATGCAATGTACTTGTTAGCGAAATAGATCGGCTATAATTATTAGTATAATGCCAATTAAAAAACCACGGCAAAGGTACTGAACATACTCATGGAAACTGAACTTACATCATCTTGCACTGCAACATGGAATGGTGACCAGTTTAACAATTGCATGGCGTATGTAGAAAACGCAGTACTTTGGTCCGCTTCAAAGTGTATGCGCACCAAGCGAGTGGCGGCTATGGAAAGCTGATCTATCGTTCAGTTTCCCTCATAAAGCAATCTTGCATTTGTTCGTGAATAAAGAAATAATGTAGTTTACCAACGTTTGTGCTTACAGAGCATGACACAATTCGGTCGATACAAAGCACAAGCAATCAAATGTAAATATTAACAAAAAAGACATAAAATCATAAGTAATGCTAGGTTCCCACTATCACGATTCGCATCACAACTGAAATCGTGGTTTTATCATGGACCAATCGTGTTGGTCCTATCAGAGCTTATCAGATCTTGGGTTCAGTCGTGGCAATCGTAGTATTGTTTTGAACAGTTTAAAATGCCTACGATTAATATGATCAATTCAATCCGCATCATTGTCTCAGATCGCATTGGATCGTTTCAAAACATGATAGGTCGTATTCCATCGGACCGGATCGCATCGTAGTGCAACAAATCGTATCTGAACGTATCAACCCGCATTATCGCGTATCACTATCAGACACGAAATACAAATCGTGGGTTTCGAAGCAGATCGAACCTAGCATGAAGTCCTAACCCCTTGGGTCAGACTTACCTGGTAAATTGATGAAGGTTGGAGCAGTGTTTGGTATAATGTATACAACAACATCTGATGTGGAAGTACCAAAACTGTCCCAGCATCCTGTTGTTATTGTATACATAGACACGGAGCTGTACTTTAATCCTGGACTGTTCAATACATTCAATGTGTAACCTATAAATAACATAAGCGATGTAAAATTTTACTACATAATCAAAGTACTAAAAGTAATCATGGAAACTGGACTAACATAGACTGAACGGGAACTAGTTAACAACTGCGTGGCGGATGTAGTAAAACGTAGTACTTTGGTCCTCACCAAAATTCATGCGCGCCGAGCGAGTGACAGCTATCAAAAGCCGAACTATCGGTCAGTGCCCAAAACAAGAATTGTTTGTCAAACAAAGACGCCAAATAAACGCCATCTGAATAGTAATTTCCTGTTATTGATCGAACAATGTCTTGAAGGTTGAACCTTTGACCTCAAAATAAATTGGGTCATCTTGTGATTTATTATTCTCCCAATCAAGTGAGAGGACAGTAGATGAAACCGTTCTCCTGTTATTCTCTTGTTATTGGTCAGACAAGGTTTTGTGTTAAAGGTCAATGTGACCTTGACTTTTGACCTATTTTCTTCAAACTCAATGGCGGTCATATATACGGGAAGACTAATCTGTCTGGTGACGTACGGCCCGACTGACATTCCCTCGCTGCTTCGAGGAGGGGCATAATTAAGACTGAAACCTTTCATACGTAATTCTATGTAATGCTTTAATTGTACCCCAATTTTCCACATTTAGATTTTTGTAATATGCTTGCATTTTGCGGCTTTTTGTATACATGCTGACTTGCAGTAAACGTTATCCATTGTTCCAGGATTATATACAAGTATTAACCTTGTTCTCCGTAAGAAATTACCAACTTCCTCAGAGGACACATGTTTTTGGTCGAAATGGTTACTACCGAATCGCCAAAGAGAATATGTGCCTTGCACAGTGTTCAAACTTACGAAGTCCGTCGAACAAATGCTTTATCTGTGGAGCTAGTCGGGTGGGCTTATAAGTAATGCACTCTTCGTGTAATTAATAAAAAGGAAAATTATAACTCATGTTCTTAGATTTTGGGATGATTTATTTTTGGTTGTTCAAGTCATGCCATTTCTATATTTTCTAAGAAATCTCTTGCTACTCTTGCGTTCCTTGCTTGGTGGACGCGGCAAATTTGTGATTGCTGTTGTATGATTAGATGTTTCGTTTGGTAGGCATGGCAAGTTTGTAATTGCTCTTGTAACATTTGATGTTTTATTCAGAGCATGTGGGAATTTGGTGTCATGTTGTATGTTTGGTAGTCTTGGTAAGAGATCTTCTGGTACAACTGTCTTGGTTTTCTTGCTGGGTAAATGAGGAGACATATTTCTCTGTTCAATTGGTCTTCCATTTACATTCATTGGAACACAATCAAGAAGTTCTGTATCACCTACGATAGCTTCCGAGTTGATAGATGGTATTTTAACACATTTGTTATTATTGTTGTATTGTTCAACTTCGGCTTCATTAGTGACATCAAAACCCTCGGAGCTTTTATCAGAAGTTTCAAGAAGAGCATTTTTAGATTTTAAGACTTCTTTTTGTCTGAAAGCAACCATCTTCCATTTCAATCGTTTGTTTCTTTCTTTTTCAATTTCGTATTCAAGTTTACTGTCATCAAATGAATCTACAAGAATTTGATCAACTCCCGCCAGCTTCTCCTTGTCCTTTAATCTTTCATACCTCATGTTGAGTTTTCTTAGTTGTTGCTTTAGCTTGTTGAATACCACTATTTCCAGCTCAGTAATGATCTTTTCGCTATCATATCCAGCGATAGCCTCTTTAAGCTCCTTTTTAGATTCTTCAATTAACTTAGCAACTCTCAAAATATCCATTCTCAAATCAAATCTTTCTTTTCTGTCGTTCAGTCCAAACTGTTCAGTATCTTCAATTAATCTAAATAAAAAATGGGAAATAAAGATTAGTAATTAATTTAACACTTAGATAGATTGTTAATGCTAATCGTAACGCTTCAATTACAGTTTGAATAGATGATTTGAGTGGATAGAAATTATTTTTTTGTCTTAAAGTGTCAGATAATTTACATAATGAGATTTGCTGATTCTTGCTTAGAAATTTCCTAATACATTAGAAGACATCATTATTAACAGTGATAGCTCTTACTCTTTCAGTTCGCTGTATCTTTTCTCTTGTATCTTCATATTGTTCTTGTGTTTGTGTCTTTTCTGGATCAGATCATCAATGTGGTCTTCAAGCTCTTCCTTTGTCAATAATCTAGGATCTTTAATAAACAATACAATTGCTAATTTATAAACTGTTCAGAAAACTACACACACAATGTAAATAAAACATGCATCATTACCTTTAGATTTAGATTATGTTATTTTTTTCCGACAGATTCGAATTTCAATTGAGAGAATCATCCGGACATAACGCATGTATGAAGGTAATGTTTTTTTAATAAAACTGAATATATTTAGATAAAGACTAAGTTAACGCTACCAGACTACAGTAACACTAAATTTATAGACAGCATGTATACGTATCTATCGAAATAACAATTATTTGAACAAAGGCCACCCTCGGGAAATTCAAGATGTGGTCTTTTTTATGTATTGACTTTTTTCTTGTGAAAGAATGGTTTATTTCTGATAACTTTACCTTTTTGTTTGGTATCATTTTTAAATGACTGTCTCCGTTTCGGCCTGTAATCCCCGGTTGACTTATCAACAGATTTGTCCTTATATTCGTGATCAGCCCTTTTTGTGGTAGATATGTTTCTAGCATACCCATGACTAAAATGTAAAGAACTCAATGGTTCAAATATTCATGTATATACTCGAAAAATAAATATTGAAACGCAATCAGGCTCACCTCGACGGACAGCGTCAGATTGAGGTACGGAATCGGCCGAGATGAGCGGAATGAGTGAACTACATGTACATCCTTAAAGCGCATAAAGAAACTTATATTTTGTGCTTTTTTTAATCCTTTTTAATTTGACTTGTTACTTTTTAGCATAAGGTTAACATATTTATGTGTGAATTCTGCATATACAAAAAAACCTGAACAATACTACAACCGTCTCATTAAAACTTATCTACTATTTGTTTTTATAATTTTCCCATATTTCTGAACAAAACATAAATGAACATGTATGCTATAATTTAAATAGAATTAGCTTAATACCAAAATTTACAGGAAAAGAAGTATAGTACTTACGTGTTTATATCTGGAAGCTTAGCATTAAACATCTTAAGTTTGTAGAAATTAGTAAATATCAAGAAATAAATTGCTCTAAGATAATGCGTCTTTGTCGCAGCAAATATCGCGCTCGTCTGACGGTAGCGTGGTTACGACGTTCTGACGTCATGACGGAACTTTGTTACGTCATATTATCATTACGTCGTCAGCAAGACGTCTAGGTGACGTCAATTTCAGAATCATTCCGATAATTTGCGACAGCAAATAAAAAAGGGTTAAACAAAAGGATGTTTGAATAATTTTCTTTTTATTTCTGGAAGTACTAAACAGTGTAGTATAACTCTTGTTTGCAGTAACTTGACAACAATACGGTAGGTTGGTCTCAAAACTTTTCTGTCACCAAGCATATCTTTTGTACTCGGGAGAAACGTTTCGTCACCAGATACTTAGTGTACTTTGGATTTTGCTGTAAGAAACAGTCGGTGCCAAAATAGGTACGGTCTGGAAACCGTAAACAAGATTATCTATCCTGCCTTTTTAGAATCAGTATATGTATTGTATATAATATTTATGTTGGAATTATCCCATGGCGATCTCAGTACTTTAATCGAAAATGATATAGAAAGGCTACGTCTAGTCCTGGATTAACAATTATTTATTATACATGTATATTTTTGTGCTATACACACGTCTTTTATAAAAAAAGGGAAATAACTCTCACCTCCAACGCTCCCATCCCACCAAATATCAAAGGCAGAAGAAATAGGAGTTATCTGTTGAATGTAGCAATAAATGACGTCATTTTCCACGTCAGTAACGTTCAATGTGAGTAATATTGTCTGTATATTAATATTCTCACTAATGGACAATGGCTCACTGGGAGCGTTGATAAATGGCGGCTGATTAGGAACAACGTCAATCTGAAAAACATAGATATCGAAAAAAATCGCATAAAAACATTCAAGACATTTGCTTTTAAATTAACAGAGTTTCGGATGAATGGCTGTCTAGTGGTAACATACTGGACTACTGAACGGGTCGTGGGATCGAATTTCCGCTTCACCTTCGAAATTTTCAGAGAGTCAGTGTCCTCATCCCAACTATCAAGCCAAGTACTGTGTTAAGAAAATCACAGAATCGGACGAGGCCTGTATTGGTGCTTTATATAGGGAACGATCAAGAACCACAACAAGAGGGCCAAGATGGCCTTATATCGCTCACCTGAGAATGGCCTTATATCGCTCACCTGAGAACAAAGGCACACTAATTAATGACCAGGTAATATAGTTTCCATCTCGTAAAACTCATTTTTACGTAGATTTTGAGATCAAAACCAACAATGAAGGTATAATACTGTTAAACAAGCTAAAACGTAGCATATTTTCTAATCCATGGGCCCATAACTCTTGAAGTTGTGGTCCGATTCCACCCATAACTGAACTTGTCCAAGACCATAAGGTCATACACATTCATTGTAAATATGATTAGGTAAACAAGCTAATATATAGCAAATTTTCTTAGTCATGGGCCCATAACTCTTGAAGTTCTTGTCTGATCTTTTGGTTATACACATTTACTGAAAATATTTTTAGGATTGGTGAATAAATGAAGGCGCTAGAGTGTAAACAAGCTAAATATGCAAATTTTGTAATTCAAGGGCCCATAACTCTACAAGTTATTGTCCGATTTTGCCCATAATCGAACTTAGCCGAGACATTGTGGCCATATACATTGTGAGCTAGTTTAATCACGATTCGTTGAGAGCTGCGGATGCAAGAGTGTAAACAAACTAATTGTGGACGGACGCCGGACATTCAACGATCCTAAAAGCTCACCTGATGAATCAGGTGAGCGAAAAAGATGTTCGAAATAACTGTAGGCATCAGATACAAATGTATGCTCCCGGGTGCGGCTCTGAAATGACCATTACTGTCGAATATGTGGTCAAACAACGGATAAATCTTAGTAAGTTCTATTGCCGCATAATTCAGTAAAATAATTCGGATATATATTGGAACTATTCGACTTTAATAACGCGCGGTAAGCATTTTGTAATTAAGTGTATGTATTCATATACTCACTGTAATATTGACTGTTGCACTTTCTGAGTTGAAATCAGTACATGTAATTTCTAACTCAAATTTTGGTGTAAGATCAAAATCAATATTTGCTCCAGATAAAAGATAAACATCGAACACTGAAACAAACAAATATAAATTTTGGTAAACCGCCGGCGAGATGATGAATGTACAGTGCAATATCTCCAAAGCAACACCCTTTGGAAGTAACACAATGTTGTTGTTGTTGTTGTTGAAAGGTTGTTACTCTAGAGAGGTTAAATTAATAGTTAAATCATACAGTAGAAACTCATGCTGTTGTTAAAGTGAGGTTATTGCTCCAGAGCGGGCCGCTCCGGAGAGGTTGTACTGTATAGTCAAACACCTGTAAAATATGGCCTTTATAGACATTTTTGACGTGGTATTCGTACCAGTAAAATGTCGTTTTGTGATGAAAGAAGCAAGATAATTTAATGCCTGGTTCAATCACCGATGTGAGCTCGAAACCCACACAGAACCGGGCAGTTTAAACATGTAAGAAAATTGTCCACTTAGCTTATGGAAGGAGTGCATGTCAGTGGTATTTCTGGACAGTAAAAGATGCATCTGTTAAAGACGAGACTCTTTAAACACCAATGAAAAAAAAGAAGATGCATTTGCTATGTTGCTTTGAAAAATGACAATGAAACGGGGCTTTTTCAGATTTTTAAAACATATGTAAAGTATTATCATCGTGCAGAGAAGACTATGCTACTTACAGTCAGCAACGATAGTATTCGTTCGTATATCGAACTCGCCCGAGTCACCAGCGTGTGTACAAGAAGTGATGACGTCACCATCAGGGTCTGTGACGTTTATCGCACCAATGTAAGTCTCTACGAGAGAATCTTCACGTACTTGTAAATGTGTGTCGATGCTTGAGAAAACTGGAACCTAAATGGAAAAAAAAGAAAAAAGGGACATTTTAAGACATTCGTAATAAGAGAATTCCTTGTGACGGGTAAGCTGATTATATTATATAATTATATATATAAATGAATGTTGTTCGGAGTAAAACGTCATTTTGTGTAACCAGCACACTGTATGTAACAGGGAGATGGCTGCTGTTCGGAGGTGACCGATCTTAGAGATTACACGGTAGTAACTATAGATAAATACGCTTGTGTGACTTTGAGAATCTACATTCAGAACTATTTTTCTTGCATTTTCTTTGGAAAATTTATAAACATAAAATATATTGATGCTTATATATACATATCTTACCGCTGCTTCGCTCCGCTTTACGATGGGGTAAAATACGAACAAAATCGTAAAAAGGAGTTTAAGTAAATCCATACTTTTTTCAGCACTAAATTTTTATTACAATTTATACAAGACTTAATGTTATGGAAGCGAGTTGTAGAATGGAAATGGAAGACTCGTTAACGCAACATTTAGTCTAGTGTTTGTCAATAATCATTGTTTGGTCTTGCCGTCTGAAAATGTCGAACTGTTCAAAACTGGGTAAAGGTTATACAAATACACACATGTTTGGAGTAATGCGACAGACGTCTTAACCTATACTGTTACATGAATGCAAGAAAGGGTAATTTCCGTAATGATATTTCATTTTAAATATTGTTTAAATCCACCAAATAAAATATTTGAACATATTCGGAAATGTAAATAAACTATTCGGGTACACTCCAATTCGTTCGTCATAAATTATATAATTGTTCAAAACTATTTACGCTGCACATACTATCAATGACGTGATTTGAAATTGAACAAAGTTACAATTTGTTTAACAAATACTGGTATATAACGTATTTGGTTCTGTAAGTTCAAAACCAATGCCATTATAAGCACAACCTGTGACCCTCTTGAAAGAATAGTGCAGTATGCCTCAGCCATATAAGTAAGATAAGAATGGAACATTAAAATCAAGACATGTTCTCATTCTCAAATAAAAAATGAATAAGACATGGCCCCGAGGTTATAAAACTTGAGAACCGTCTCCGAACTCAAATCTCAATTCCATTCTCAAGGTATTATGTTTGAAAAAGATAGAACTGATTAATGTTTAAATACATGTTCTAATCAATTATGCTGACATACTTATATCAATAATATCACTATTATCTGATCATAATTAACTTAGACACATTGAAAGACAACATATGAGATTTGAGTTCGGAGTCCAATCTCGAGACTAATAACACCGGGGTCTGGTTTCCATTATTATTCCCAGAAATGTCGGTAGGTCGGCGGGACTTCGTTTAAAGCCCCATTAGCTTTTTGCTGTAGAAAAATATATGCAAAAACATTTAATTGCTGATATTATCCCAAGATAATTATTACCGACGAAACAAGCCCTTTTTCGTCTGAAAACACTCACTTCACTGTGATTTTTGCTTTTGTAAACTTGAAATATGTAGAGCGCGTGACGTCACTTTACTACATGTGCATAGCATGACGGGAAAACTCAGGTGTTCTATAAATAGTATTTATTTCAATGATATTGAAAAAAATACGATAATAGTTTCGGAAATATTTTTTCTTGCTATAAAGTATGCACGGGAGGAAAACACACCGGATTCCTCTGTTATAGAACAAACTATTAAGACCAATACATTTATAAGCTTATGGGATTTTAAATATGTTTTTTTAAAGTAAATGCATACTTTTTAGCACTAAATTTTTATTACAATTTTTTTTTAATTTTGAAAAAATATTTGTTTTCTTTATGATTTGGGCTTCATGTAAACAATATATATTACATACATAAAGATTATGTACACTTGATATGACATTTGTACTATTGAAAGCACATTTCAGTGAAGTAATGCATTAGCTATGAGGCTCTTCATTATTGGAGGGATAAAGGTTTACATAGACAGTTGTAGAATTACACGTTCTTTCGACACGGTACGGTCAAAATTGCTACCACATTTTCATTTACAAAATTCGGCGCTGAAAGAATATGATTTTTCAACCACCTGAATGTCTCACTGATTTTTCACAGAAGTATTTGACTTCAGCCAGACCTGAGTTAGAGGCCAGCTGCAAAAAGGCTACATTCAGTATTTCCCTAGGTTTCCATTGTACACAGGTTTGAGTGTATTAATAAAGACAATTCGCACCTTGCACTTATTTACTAGCCACAATTATTTTATGCATGGTATAAATAAAAGATAAATTGCAAATATATTGTAATTAGAATAGCTGTACTGAATATATAATTATCATAATGATCGTGAGATGATTTAAATGTTTGTTATTGATAGGTGAATGCAAAACGAATGTTAATGTTGTGTTTTAATCGATGTCAGCGTAGGGAAGCAAAATGGGCATCAGATGCGTTTTAATGTAATGTACGGCGAGCGGAACGAATCGCGCTTTAAACACGACTAGGCCTAGGCGCGCATGCGCAGAATGGCACATTAATTTATTATGATGAATATAATTAATAACCTTCGTCATGGATAAGATACGAGGAAATTTAAAAAATAGGAGCCATTTGTTTGGTTTCACATGTATGACATATGTATACAAATTGTAAATATGCGTCATAGTGATAAAAAGGCATTATTTTCAATTACAATAAAAACGAATTAGAACAAGAAGTGTTTGCGAAACACGGATGCCCCCGCTAACGACATATTCAACTTAAAATCAATTGGGGTAATCTACATGCAATGACCAACCTCTCAACCAAATCTGAGGACCTAAGGCCAAATCGATATCTAGTTATTGTCAGACAATGTTTTGTACTGAAAATCCCAGTGACATTGACCTCAAAATCAATAGGGGTCATCTACATGTGATGACCAACCTCCCAACTAAACATAAAGAGTTTATGACAAACCGTTCTCTAGTTATTGGTCGGACAAGGCTTTTGTACTGATGGTCTCTGTGATCTTGACCTTTGACATACAGGGGTCATCTACATGTGACGACCAACCTCCGAACTAAACCTGAAGAGCTTATGCCAAACCGTTCTCTAGTTATTGGTCGGACAAGGCTTTTGTACCGAAGGCCACCGTGATCTTGACCTTTGACATACAGGCGTCATCTACATGTGATGACCAACCCCCCAATTAAATGTGAAGAGCATAGACCAAAAATTCTCTAGTCATTGGTCGGATAATGTTTAGTTACGGACCGAACGACCGGCATACGCAAAACAATATACCACTTTTCTTCGAAAGGGTGCTACATTAATGAAATATTTAACACTCCACAAACGATGTACCAGTCGCATTTTGATGAATATATTTTTATGTTACCGAAACAAGCCACGACCTTCCGATGAGTAGCACAGCACTTTGGCACTAGACCACCGATTCATCCCTTCGAATGCAAATAAATTAACAAGCAAATAAGCCGTCAACAGTAGGGTCATGAATGACGCAATTTATGACGTCGTTGTTTAACACAGTATACTAACGACTTGACCCACGCTGCACCTTAGACATGATGTATTTCATTGTCAAAGTGACTTTAAGATAACAGTCGTCGTTTAAGTATGGTCTAATCAGTTTACTTAAAATACGTCATGTGCCGAAATTATGTTTTGCGCTCTAGACAACAGTCCACACCTTCATCCTTTGTTAGTTGCTGTAGAGAACGTATGCTTATCACCAAATTAATGTTGTGCGCCTTATTCATTGTAAGTATCGCCAGTCCAAAATGTAACAAAAATTGTATTCGCTACAGTCCTATGTTGATAATAAACAACATATTTGTATGATATAATTCTCATGAATATATGTACATAATTTGAATACATCCAAATAAAATTATTCAAATACAAATTTCTACGTTTGTCAATTCAATGTCTGTTCTTGCGTGAAATTATTAATTTTCACAATAAAACATTTCTAATTAGCTTGTTCATAGCAAAACATGCCAACGAAACAGTGAATAACGCTTCACCACACGATTGTTAAAAAAGCGACAAAACAAAGGCGTGCCGTTTAGAGGTAATATTTTTTTTTAATTTCAAAATTTGAGGTTCGCCATTGAAGTCGATATCAAGCGTTCAAATGTATTCTAGTCGCCATAATTGATCAATTCTGTAAAAGTAGAACTTTAACAGCATTAAATACACAGTAGAATAAATAGGGATCAGCTGACGTGTTTGGTTTAGAGCGGATTCTTGATTAAAAATGTTTGGATTAGGGAAATTTGACTGCATAACCTAACCGACTAATCAAACACTGAAAGACGAATGATCCATTTTAAAACAAGGTACACGCAATGAACAAAGTAAACGAAGTATAAAAAAGAAACAACCAAACTAATAAAAATATTGAAAACCTTTTCTTAATAATTCTAAGGCTACGTGCCTGCACACATTCTTCAAAGGGTCTTTTCCATGAGTTAAACAATGCAAGCAACAGTCAGTTAAATCATGACTACTGTCGGAATTGAGAAAATTGCACACGCATTTTACAAAGTTTTTCACTGAAGTTTGGTTTGGCATTGTGCTAAGGCTATTGACACAAGAACAAGGAGTAACAAGGTATAAACAGATATAAAACATTTATTTCTAAAACACAACATTTTTCTAAAATAACATCTTTAAGATGTACATAATAATTACAGCTTATATTCGCTTTCATATTATCATTTCTAATATCATAAAATGAATTAAATACAGAGAGTGTATGGCAAAGATTATTTTAATTTAGCATTATTTTGGAAACAGAATCTCATACTTGTCATTAAACAGAGGTCTGGATGCAGTATTTTCAAACTTAAAACTATTTCCAGTTATTCCGTTGATGCCTGGGTCCATTATATTAATCCGTTCTTTGTTGTCCACATTTAACTCATTTATTGCCGCAAAGGTGGGTGAAACGTAGGTTGAGAAAAATGACATCGTTTCAGGTTTAACGTTTATGTCTTCAATTGTAAACAAAGACTTGATTTTAGTATATTTGAATGATAACTTTACTTTTGTCAAGTCATCATACGTTATTGTCAATAACTGAGAGACAGTATTGATGTTCACTTGTGCAATATCTTTTGATTTAAATGTGATTCCTGTAACATCATTTTGTTTGTAGTTCAACTTATTTCGCGACTTTTTAGAAAGTTTACTTTCGTGGGTGGGGTATATTTCACCATTTTTGTACACAGCCAGAATTTCTTTATTTGGCTTACGGATAATATACACACTCTCATACGCACCAGGTCCCTTTTTGCCGTCTACTAGTACTTTCATTCCATTAATCATGCTATTTTTTACATTCTTTTTCTGTTTCTTGCCTCGTTGATAAAGCCGTCCTCTTATTTTCCAAAGTCCTTTTTGCGAAAGTCTGATTGGTTTAGTTTTTATGGATGATGGTATGTACTCCAAGGCTAGGAAATCAAATTTGACATTGAAAGGCATTTTGTCATCGAAATAAAGTATCAACTGATTCTCTAAGGATGGCGATATGTTACGCATTGGTATAGCCCATTTCATTATTTGATGCTTTTTAGTGAATGTATTCAATTTTATGTTCGATGGGTCCTTCTTATGTCGACGGACAGTTTGAACGCCGACTGTAATGTTCTTTGAAACATCTGTCAGACCAACGATGAATCTAACTTTACCACCTTTCAACGTTATATGTTTTGGTATGATGTAGCGTATGACAATTTCATGTGACTGCTTTGGGTCGATTTCACCAGGGAAAGGCTTTTGACCTTCCTGAATAGAGTCATGCGAGTTAACATCATAGTCAATATGATCTTCAGACCACATAGGTCCTAGTTCACTGCTGTTACGATTAACTTTACCTATTTGCCACATGAATGTTTTTTCACAAAAATACTCAAAATATGTGTCGTTCGAAATTCTTCTAGAATTCGGAGTCGATTTTGCCACTATCTTTGTCCCAATCAAATTATTGCTATGGAATTTGATAACAACGTTAGAATTGTCTAAGCAGCTGCTTTCAAATGATTGTTGCTCTACTCTTACTGGTGTAGGTGTATTTGACGTTGTCATGGTTGTAGGCGTTGTTGATGGAACGGACGCAGAGGTTGTCGTTAGTTTAACAGACGTAGATATTGGTGTTGATGATGATGAAGCAGTCGTAGGCATTTCTGCTGATGTAGCCGCTTTTGTTATACTACCATCAAATGGAAGAGCACACGGAGTTGGGCTTTCCGACAAAATAAGTTTTGCCCCACAAAATATACCAGGCGCAATGAAAGCGGGTGAGGCAAATACTAAGCGATCGATCTCGGTCCCATGGCAATCGGTTGAAATAATATTAATCCGAAAAACATGAGTTCCTGATGAAAGACTAAACGAATTTCCCATCGGCCCATACCACTTTTTTATGTTCCAATGTTCACCCCAACCTGCTTTCGTTGATTCAGTCACAAGCTCCCCAACGAATTCACCATCACATGTTAATGTAATATTATCACTTGGACCGTCATTTGAATATTCAATCCCAGCTATAGACATTTCCGTCGTTTGTTGTAAGCAAATAGCTATTTCCACCACGTCACCGGCGTAGAGATGAAGTGCAGACGCATTGGATGCAGCAGATCTCCATGGACTTCGAGAGGTACCAGGTCCACCAACCACACTCTCGAACTCATAAAAGTAGACTTGTTCACAATAGGTAAAAGTTGTCAGGAGCAGAAAGCAAAGAAATTTATTTATAAGTCTATGTATTTCGTACATGGTCATCTTGATAGTGTGTATACTGATCACCACAAAAAGTCGTTTATATACAAGTTGGATACACGCAAACGCTAGCCATGCGATAAAAACTACGTAAATAAAACGTGGTAGGGTTCATTTACATTCCCAATGTACGCAAGCATTTGTGATTTATCTATATATCTATCTTCGTTGCGATTGCAATGTAATTTGTCAATCACTTTAAACAAACAGTTATTTGCAAATACAAATATGTGTATGATATTAATCCGCCCATTATAATATATAGCTTGGTTACCAGAGCCACTCCCGAGAAATTGTTTCAGTTTCTTTTGTGCCTTTTTTTAAGTAAGTGTCATCTAGTTCTCCGATTGAGTTTCAGAAACACACACGACTATAGGGCTCAGCGCAACACTGTCGTAACTTGTTCTTATTTCAATATGAGTTACGACACTGTTGCGTTGAACCCTCGATATAGTTGAAATCGTCAATACACAATGACACAAATTGAATAAATTAAGCAAAATATTTCAATATTCGAGATGACTGAGTTCTTTAAATGTTTGAACCGTTCACATACGTTGTGGGTTTCAAGTATTACAGACAGAAGAAACTAAAAATATATAAGTCAAAACCGTGCCGACTATTTAAAGTATGAAAAGCTTTGTTTCAATTATAAATACCGGTTGATACAGCAAGAGATGTCAACCATAAGTGTGATTTTATTGTTGACAAACAGTCAGCTTAACTTATAGGTCAATTATGAGATAACACGCCATATAAAACGATAGGCTTAATAAGTATTTAGATGCTAATGATTTATTGAATCAAAATCAAGCTGGTTTTAGAAAAAAATCATTCCACTGTCGACAATATTTACAAACTTCATGTTTTATCAGAGTATTTCAAAAATCGAAAAAAGAAACTGTTTTGTGCATTTGTTGACTTAAAAAAACCCATTTGACTCTGTTTGGAGGGCTGGTCTGTGGGCAAAATTATTTAAATATAACATTAGAGGAAATTTTCCAAAAAATATCCAGAATATGTATAATGACATCAAATCCTGTGTAACGGTCAATGTAACTCGTTCTAATTTTTTAACTGTTGGCGAGGCTTGCGACAGGGTGAAAATTTATCTCCAGTTCTGTTTTCGTTATTTTTGAACGATTTGGAGAATTATCTACTTCACAAAAGATTTTATTGAAATTATCGATGATTATATGGATTTTTTTAATGAGATAGTAGTGCTTTTATATGAGGATGACACAGTCATTTTTTGCTAACACTGTTCAAAGATGAGTTTAAATTTTGTTTAAAATTCTAAGTGACAATCTTCTGCAAAACTTCATTAATTTCCGTACGTCGAATAATCACTTACCGATAGAAAAGGGTCGTTAGCTAAAAATTGAACGTAAATATTGTTTATGCCAAAGAAATGAAATAGGGGATGAATTCCACTACATAATGAACTGTTCTTTTTTGCTAACTTAAGAAATATATTTTACTACAATTAAATCACAAGAACTGAAATTGCTTCACTTTCGAAAAAAAACAACACATGAACAAGAATAATGTTTCAAAGCTTGGAAATACTTGTAAAATTATTTCTATTGTTTTGAAAACTTTAAAACCACCTGGCTAATACATTTTTTCAATTACCTCACAATGCTTGTCGATAATAATCATCTCTGTAGAAACTGGTTTGATTTTTTTTGTATTCTTTTTGTAACCATTAATGTTTATGGATGATCAATGTTAACTATTCTCACGTACTAACCAACAGCCTGGTTCATTATATCTTTTGTATATTATGTTTATTAATATCACATAATGTACACATGTGCTGAGAGTTTACAATAAACTGTAAACCGCTGAAGTATGTTAATGCGTAGAATAATCTTAAATGCATCGTTTGGGTTGTTATATTGGAAATAAGTTACCAAGATTTGAATATTATCCGACATTAAAGCAGTGCATTTAGAATACATTAATACGCATCTTTGTAACATAAATGCAAAGTTATGTTTTGAATTGTATACCATAAATTCGTCTGCTTTTGGTGGAACATTTGGTGTAATGTAGGAAACATTGAACTGTATTTCCCATTCACAAGATCTAAGAACGGATCAATGATAATAATTTGTCTTAATGTTATTCTTGCACTGGCAAAAGAAAATGGATGACTTGTAATATATTGCCCGGAAATACTAAAAATAATGTCAACAACTCGATGATTGAAGGGAGGTATTTACCAAAGGTGAACATAAAGATAAACTTCTTAATGAAATATCTAAATTAAATGAATTTATTTTCTCATTTATTTAATGATATTTGAAATGTATTATCCGCGATTTATCATGTTATATTAATAGCTTTTGTTGGTGTCTAAATATTCATCTTGCATTTTATCAAACAAGTCTTTCATCAAATTTGAATTCTGCAGCCACGTAATAGGTCTGTGGGCGAAATGAATTGAAGGGTAAATTATCCATTGAAACGACTTTGATGTTATTGCCATTAATATCACGTTCTTTATGTATGACTAACTAGTCAACAACACAAGAAGCTAACATCAAGCAAGCGGGTGAAACTGTTCCTGGACAAACAATAGAGCCTAAATTAAAATCGAGTTTGTTTGCCCTTTACCGACTGGCCGAAAAATCAATGACTGGAAGAGTTTTATTGTAAAATCTGATATAACTTTTTGCAGAAAAAATGCTATAGAATGCATAGATATAAAGTTTAATTTCATACTAGGAAAAGATCAAAATCAGAAGACATATTTTTCTACCTACCAGTCCTCTGCTGAAATTCATAGTCGGTAAAGGGCAAACAAGCAGATTTTTAATTTCTTTATCATGTTTCACTTTAAAATGCTCCAGAATGCGCCAACTTGAGGGGGGGGGGGGGCTCCCACATCCTTCGCCAACAAAAGGGTGGCTCAATTCCATAAAATTGAACTCGCCTTCATAAATTCCGAGAATGTTTCGGATTTTGTTTTCTGTGATCTAAATAACTGTAACAAAAATAAATGATATACTGAATAAAATTCTTGTCGTCTTCCCGCTTTATCGAAATTTTCACACCTTACAAAACATTTCTATTCGCAATATTTGTAATGGCCAATACATGTAACTCAGTTACTGCCAATGAAAATGTACTAAAAGGTGTGAAATTTCGATAAATGCGTATGTTTGATGTTTTCAAAGTAACATGACTGTGTAGCACCGAAGTATTATATATTGTTTAGAATATTTCAATTGTTTCAGGTTTACTGTAGGCATAATTCAAACAAACAAAATCCACTCTAGGAAAAAATAATACAAGAAACACAAAGCAGTTCCGACCTTATTTTTATTTTTTGAAAGCACGCATTCACCTTCCAGGACCGTTACGGCTAAGCAGCGACAAATCTAATAGGATATCATTCTATTTGGTTATGTTCTGTCGCACCCTATAGGGATCCTTTCAAGTATAGCTCCCCGGGGTAGCTTTATTTATTTGAATGGCACTCTTTAAATTATGGAGCTGTATAACGAAAAAGAAGTCATTTATTTGCTAAGTCGCATATAGCTGACGTTCACTCTGATAAAAATAATGATAATAAATCATGATATAAATTATGTCAACGAAAACCAATTAAGTGGCTGAGAGTCATTTAGCCAAATGGTTGAGCAGGAGTTGTGTATTCGTGTAGGCCAGTGATTCTAATGTAGTCGGTCCTGACTTATCTTATCTTAAGAAAATTGTAATATACCAGCATATACTTTAAATATCGCTATTGAATCGAAAATACATATCGAGTCGTCAAGTGTTTGCATAAACAACAAATTTATCATCATACAAAATTTGAGGAATTTTATCTTGCATCGGATAATTGGGGATCTCTATCCGAGGAAAAACGGCAACTAATCCGAATACAGTTTCTTATTTAGCACGTGATCTGTTTTCGGCGAATAAAGCTCCCCGGGGAGCGAATCAGCCCCACGAGGAGCTATATTCGAAAGGATCCCTATAGGGTGTGACAAAGCCTGGCCTAAAAGTGTGTCAGGTACTGAGTAAGCATTGTCGACACCCACAAATTCATTTATCTTACAATCAATATTTACAAATAAAAACATAAAAGAATAAAACAAAAAGCATTTTCGTATAAATATTTGTTGTCATCAAAACTACATTTGAATAAGCAATATAGCGGCATGTCACAAAAAAGAAACTTCAATTATTTAGAATAAGTGGCGCCAGTGAATAATATCTTATTTGTATCAAAAACATTTATATTGTACTGCATCTTAAGTCTCATCGTCTCTTTGGAAACAGAATCTCATACTTGTCACTAAACAGAGGTTTGAGTGCATTATTTTCAAATTTAAAACTATTTCCAGTCGTTCCATTGATGTCTGGGTCCATTATATTCATCCGTTCTTTGTTGTCTACATTTAACTCATTTATTGCCGCAAAGGTGGGTGAAACGTAGGTTGAGAAAAATGACATCGTTTCAGGTTTCACATTTATGTCTTCAATTGTAAACAAAGACTTGATTTTAGTATATTTGAATGATAACTTTACTTTCGTCAAGTCATCATACGTTATTGTCAATACCTGAGAGCCAGTATTGATGTTCACTTGTGCAATATCTTTTGATTTAAATGTAATTCCCGTTACGTCTTGTGGCTTGAAGTGTTCTTTGTTTCGCGACTTTTTTGAAAGTTTACTTTCGTGGGTGGGGTATATTTCACCATTTTTGTACACAGCCAGAATTTCTTTATTTGGCTTACGGATAATATACACACTCTCATACGCGCCAGACATTTTCTTACCATCTATATTCAGTTCCATTCCATCAATTTTGATATTTTTCTGAGCACCCTTCCCTCCGGTCTGATATTGTCTTCCTCGTATTTTCCAAAGTCCTTTCTGTGAAAGCTTTTTTGATTGAGTTTTGATTGAGGATGGTATGTACTCTAAACGCAAGAAATCAAATTTGACATTGTGAGGCATTTTGTCATCGAAATAAAGTATTAACTGGTTCTCTAAGGATGGAGATATGCTACGTTTGTGTAAAATCCACTTCTTTATTTGTTGTTTTTTGGTGAATGTATTGTATTTTATGTTCGATGGATCCTTCTTATGTCGGCGGTAAAACTGTACCCCCACTGTAACGTTATCTGATACATCTATTAAACCAGCTACGAATCGTAATCTACCACCTTTCAGTGTTATATGTTTTGGTATGATGTAGCGTATGACAATCTCGTGCGACTGTTTTGGGTCAATTTCACCAGGGAAACGCTTTTGATCTTCCTGATTAGAGTCATGCGAGTTAACATCGTAGTCAATGTGATCTTCGGACCACATAGGTCCTAGCTCGTGGTTGTTACGATTAACTTCACCAATTTGCCATACGAATGTGTCCTTGCAAAAACGTTTTGACTTTACAATAAATGTGTCACTCAAATCTTTTCCAGCATTTGGAGTCGACCTCACAACTATATTTGTTCCAATCAAATCATCGCTATGAAATTTAAGAACAATGTTAGATTTGTCTAAGCAGCTGCTTTCAAATGAATGCTGTTCAACTCTTACTTGTGTGGGTGTACTTTGCATTGTTGTTGGCGAAGTAGTCGAAGACGTTGTTGTTGGCGAAGTGGTCGTAGACGTGGTTGTTGGCGAAGTGGTCGAAGACGTTGTTGTTGGCGAAATGGTCGTAGACGTTGTTGTTGGCGAAGTAGTCGTAGACGTTGTTGTTGGCGAAGTAGTCGTAGACGTTGTTGTTGGCGAAGTGGTCGTAGACGTTGTTGTTGGCGAAGTAGTCGTAGACGTTGTTGTTGGCGAAGTAGTCGTAGACGTTGTTGTTGGCGAAGTGGTCGTAGACGTTGTTGTTGGCGAAGTAGTCGTAGACGTGGTTGTTGTTAAACTTTTATCAAAATCAACTGCACACGGGGGTGGGTTCTCCGACAAAATCATATCAGAACCACACGTTAGGCCTGTGGCAATTTCGACTGCTGAAGTAAAATTCACGCGATCTATTTCGGTACCATAACAATCGGTTGACGTGATATTAACCCGAAAAACACTTTTTCCAGACGGAAGAATGAATGATTGACCTAATGGCCCGGACCATTTTTTTATGTCCCAGTGTTTACCCCAACCATCAGTTGTAGCTTCGGTAAGAAATTTTCCAACTACATTTCCATTACTAATAAACTCAATAAGATCACTTGAACCGTCGTTAGAATATTCTATCCCTGCGATCGAAATTTCCGCCGATTGTTGTAAACACATGGCTAGTTCAACCGCGTCACCTTCGAAGAGATGAAGAGCGGAGACATTCGACGCACCTGATCTCCATGGACTTCGAGATGTTCCTGGGCCACCAACAGCATTCTCAAATTCGTACACATAGAAAAATTCGCAATGTGCAAGACTTGCGATCATAGACACAACGCATAGAAGTCTTGTAATAGTTCGATACATATCGTAGCTCATAATATCGTATTATATTGGATTATCTTAAAATTTTACGTTCAGAAAGCTTATATATATACGACAATATGTAAACGCAAGCCATGCGATGAAGTTTGAAACAAAAAAAACCGCTGTTTTTACGTTCATTTGTATTCTCTACATGCGTCGGTTGTTATATTATTATATTTTATGTTCATGGTAAGTACCGTCTGTGTGGTTTTAAAACTCCTTTGTTATACATTAAAACTTTGTGGTAATTATTTTGGCCAACTAATCATTTTCAATCAAAATAATAGATATTTTTCACAACCAATCCCGAAACTATCAAGATTTCTGCTTGTGACGCGATCTAAATACTTGTACACAAGTTTGATATCATCCCTATTTTCTGACTTGTGAAAAGTTCAGTATAATTCAATGATATGTCAAAATATTACTCTTATTTAGTTAATGCAAGTGAACGATTCAGTAAAACCAGAGACAAGTAAATACATTACATTCGAGCGAATGGCGGCAGTTCATGATATATACCAGTTTATGATAATATACTAGTTTATCATGCATATTGCAAAAGACGTATTTTACGCACATTTGCATGTGAATATGGTTAATTGACAACGGTTTTAAATGCAAAATCATAGGTACTTACTTAAAAACTACAGTACTTTAGCGAATTACAAATAGGTTAGTGGTTAAATTTGTAAAATAATAATATTTGGGTGGACACCACTATATCCTTGAAAGAGCAGTTGCTGTGGTTGACAGAACCGTTTTTTTTGTGTTCCCCTTATTTATTTGTTTATCTATTTATTTTTTATTTATTTATTTATTTTCCACCACATATGCAGAGCATTACATATATAACCGCAACCGTGGCCGAGTGGTTAGGGTGTCCGCCTTCGGAGCGGGAGATCGAAGGTTCGAACCCCAGTGGTGACTGGGTTAGAACTGATGGGGTAACCATAGGACCATCTCAGCCAGGCACCCGGCAAAAAGGAGAAAGGAGTCGGGAGGTACTGCGTGAACATAAGGTAGCTTTCTCATAAGCCAAGTTGACTGGACCTTTCAATAGGGGTGACACTATAATAAACAAAACCTTACCTATATAATAACAACATATATATTTATACATCACATCATAATGATGAAGAATTAATTACTCATACAATATTATGATAGTGAATTTAAATTATATATATAAACAACATGTATTTTGTACTGTGAGACTATATATATATATATACATGTACATCTTAATTGCCTCCGAATTTTCAAAGATGTACACTATAGTAACTGACCCGATGGTCTCTGGACATATAGGATATATTAGGTCACCACGTGACGTCAAAACATCCAATGACAGAAGAGTGTTTTGTAGTAGGCGTGATGTGTGATAATACATACATATCAAACAAAGCAATGCATAGATTATGTACAAGTTCAAACAGAACACGCTAAGTCCATGCAATAAAAGTTATATTTTACGTTCATTAGACTTAGTTAGAGTAGAACATGTAGTAAGGGGACATTTTGACATTAAAAGAAGGCTTTAAAACGAAAAGATTTCAAGACGTTTCAATAAAATGCAACAATCACCTCAGCGGTTAATCGGACAATCGTAACACTTTATAAATTGTGATAAATAGATTTTATTTGAAAATAAGACAGCGTGTTCAACATTTTACATATTACAAAACACAATAAAGTCAACATTTCCATTGATATACGTATATGTATTAGTTATCGTTCATATTGTGAATTTTATGGGATATATCACAAGCGATGCGAAGCGGAGCGCAATGATATGTCGCATAAAATTCATAATATGAACGATAACTGATTTACAGTTTGTCCCGATTTCTGTCACGTATGCATGTTTTGTCTCGACGAAAACTGTCAATCATCACTATATATGTAATTTGACGCCGCCCACAAAATACCACCGTTCAGAGGGAAATTAAAAAGAAGGCGGGGGCATTCAGTGTGCTTTATATGCGTTAATAAGAGATACGAGCCAACATTTACCTGTAACAACAGATAGAAAAACCTTACAAGTGTGGTGTCTAGCACCGGTCCAGATGCTATAAAACTTACACTCGACTTCTGAGCATCAAATCCATTCCATTCTCAACGTATTATTGTTGAATACATATAAGGTGCTGGTTGACTTATAAAATGCACATTCAGGTTGATTATGATGATGTAAGATTCATGTATCTCAGACATTTAATTATTACAACCATGGAACCTGGTACTACTACCAAGGAACGATGGCAAGATGGACTGCCCGCTTGTATTTGACTGAAATTCTGTTGTAAACGGGCATTAAATTCAACAAAAATAGCGAAAGTCATGGAAAATTCGTATGCTGTACGACCTGGTTCGAATGACGCAATCTCCCTCGAAGTCTATGAGTAGTTTAAACTCCGCCTACTTTATTGCACGGTTAAGGATGACGTAATAAAACTGATGCAACTTGCACCGCCCTATTCTGCGCTTGGTCACGTAGCACACAAATTCGACTTATTTTCTCCATATCAGGGTTTTGGCAAATTTTATGCGATATATTTTTCAAATGACGAGAAATTAGGACAAACTGTAAGTAGTTATATAAAACACCAATGCATGATTTTTTCAATTAAATGTACATATGTGCTGTTATATTATGTCTTTAACAGAATTGAAATATATGCTTCCTATCGTTATCATATAAAACTGATGTAAGAATAAGTGCTCTATCGTAATAGCACACAATATCGTGTTAAATATAATAAAGAGACTGAAAACAACAATAATAATAATAACTTTTGAAAACAAAACTATGAAAAAGAGTACGAAATATGTTCGACAGTTGATAGGGAGAAAGAGTTACTTAATGTAATATTCGTTATCTCTACGTTTCAAGCTTTTGAAAATATATTTGGATAGATTTAATATGATTCCGCGGTTTTCAGAAGACATAAGTTCGGTGAATTTTAAAATATTAGTTCTTTTCCAGTAATATTGTTTGATATGTTCTTTTCTAATATCATAATATAGAGGACATTCTAATATAAAATGGAATTCGCCTTCAAGGGTGTTACATAATTGACATCTTCTTTCTGATATTGGTGTTTTAACTGGTTTTGTCATTTGCCTAATTCGCTTGATGTTCTTATTCTGCATAAAGCTATTCGATATTTTCTGATTTTTTAACACAATCTAAATATGTTTAAAACTCAAAATTAGAAAATAGTCTATAGGTGCATGCCCTTGATGAATCTCTAAATTCGCCATTCCATGTTTGAATAAAATTGTCTTTAATGCGTAATTGAAAAATTCTTAGAAACTGGGGTACGTTTCCTATACTTTGAAAACAAAAACATACATCGTTAAAACCTAATGTTTCTAAAAAAAATACAACATTAACTATCCAATAAATTTTATTTGGATGTGAATTAAACATACAGATTTTCTATACTTATTTTGTTAATTGTTTACTATTTTCAACCAATATCGAATTACTTGTGTTTATCTATTAAATTTAAGAGGCAACCTTTCCAATTTACCGTATATAAAATTGTTTTCGGGTTGAGTTCTACATCCTAGGATTGTTTAAAGAATTTAAGGTGAACTTTTTCAATTAATTTTGCGTCTAAAAAAACCCAAATTCCTGCACCGTAATTTAAAACTGGAGTAACTAATTTATCAAAGAGATCGAGCCTGTGGCTAATGGAAAGTTCAGTAAATTTTGACTAGTAACATTTTAGTTTTTGTAAATGACCCGTTCATAGCAAAAACAATATCAAGAAATGTAAACATTTCAACTAATTCTAGCGTTTATCCACAATAAGTAAAATTATAGTTTTAATTAGACGAATAACCATTCTTAAATATCATTACCATAGTTTTTTGTACATTTACTATTAATTTCCATCTATTACAATAACTGTTAAGATTATTTAAGCCATTCTGAAGTTCATCTTAATAAGAATAGTTTTAACATCCCAATATCAATACCCCCAAAACCATTACAAAAATTATATGGTTAAATACGAAATCGAAATTTTAACAAATGTTAGTGCTAATTCTAGCCTGCTTCATTTAACGTTCTCTAGCATGTCGAGCTCAACTTTTATAACCATCAGGGGCGCATACAGATCAAATTTAAATTGTCCATGTATTGTAGAGTAAGTGAAGCTAGCAATAAAATAACGTGACATCACACTCTTCATCTGTAAGAACTCAGATAGAATAAATGATAGTCTTGTTCACAAAACATTCAAAATAGACCATGCTGACCGTTTAAAGAAGTTAAGAAGTGCAATGCATTTTACATGGATGTGTTGTAAATATTACACATTTGAATATAATTATATAAATCAACAATTCAATTACAAATACATAATTGAAAATGACATGTTTAGTTATCCTATACAAACACATATATACTAAAACAATTCACTTAAATCCTTGCTAATATAGATAATCTAGAATTATTATACAAAGGTTAATGCCTAATAAGGATTTTATATTAAACCAGATGAATCGGGTTTTACAGACCATTTTACAAAGAAGTTAACCAAGCCACACATTAACTATGACATCATCACTAACAACAATGGTTGACTTCAGAAGTCCTATATTATCAATGTTGTAAATGGTAACTAATTCTGTGCTTACAAATGAATATATTGTAAATGGGTTACCTCCCTTTAAACACACACTGAATTATTTATTATTTGGGGGTTAGCGCCGTTTTTTTTTCTTCATTTTTTTTTCAGTTATATTCGGCGGCTCATTCACCTAACCTGTTTTCCTGGAGTGTATTCTAATTAGTACTTGCTCTGTTTTAGCAGACAGGAATTGGTAATCTACTTTCAAACACACAGGTTTATTTTCTTTAGAAAACGAAAGTAAATGAAATCACAGTATTAAACATCGCCAGATTTCTTTAATGTTTCATTGGAAGGTGATTCTTGAATCTTATAACAGCCATACTTTCACGTACAGGAAGACAGCACAGAAAAAAGGTCTGAACCAAAATGTGAATACGTATGATATACGTGGCATTTCCTCAATGGAGTCTGTTGGATCTAAACATATTTCAAATTATTTCACAGTAACCACATGCAAATAGTCATATAATTAGAATAAGTGTATGATGAAAATATATGACACATTCAAATTAAATGTTTTGTGTATCCGCTGTCAGGACTGTATGATAAGGAAATAGCGTGTTGTTGTTTTGCATATCCTGTTTCCGGGCACTTAAAGTAGTTCAACTTTTGGTTTTCGTTCGATGGGCCAGAAATTTCTCTACAGACGTATGCATGCATTTGCAATAATCTACCATTGATGTATGTGTTTTCGTGCCTTTTTGACATTACCTTGACATTATATGTAAATGTTAAGTCGGTATGTTATTGTAAATTTTAAAAAAATATTTGCATGGGTAAGAACAATATGGGTACATCACTCTTTTCAGATTCGTATGGAAAATCACCTTCCGACAGTACTTTCAGTTCTTTGATTTTTACAAGGAAGCAATTATATTTTGCACATACTAACATGAAATAATTTGTTATATCATGAGTTAACTCAGGTCTCATGAGTTAAAGATTACTGTATTCTACTGTATTCGCATTTATATATAAAAACGTTTGAACACGTATTTAGTTTTTGTTATGAATACGTATTAATGGGTCTTAAATATTCTACACCATTGTTATAGAACAAAACAAGCAAAAAATTAATACATTCAAGTCACTAACGCAAATATTCAGATCATTATTTAATAATCTGTCATATAGACGAAGAATGAAATAAAATCTAAGTCCTGAAAGTGCTAATGGAAACTGAACTTAACAGATGACTTGCACTGCAATATGGAACGAGAATTGGTTGAACAATTGCATGGCGGATGTAGAAAACCGTAGTACCTTGGACCGCATCAAAATGCAAGCGCGCCAAGCGAGTGACGACAATGGACAGCTGAACGATCGCTTTTCCAAAGCGTAAAAAACAGTAAGCTAGACTGGTACAAAAAGTTTTATTTAGTTTTACGCCCCTTTTCAACAGCGGACAGTTCACTAAACCATCGTACATGGGAAGATCTAATACTAGACTCCCATCCTCCGTATATAACAGCCTATTTTTTAACATAAGGTACAAACAGTATTTATTCCACCTGGCAACATTATCTCAAATACGAATACAGTGTATCAATTATTCAATGTACATGTTCGGGGCGAGAAAAGCATCTTATCGTCAAAAGTTTAATGATTTGAGAGACTAAGCGCATTTGTATTACACTTCCATTCAGATACACAAACGTTCGGAGTTACGAGGTTTTGTTTTAGCAACGACTTAATATGAAATGATTTACATGCAGCTTGGTGTCTCCTAATTTAATAAAAAAGCTAACCAAATCTGTTAAAACAGATCGAGGAAAAACACTGCCAAAGACATTAGCCAATTATAGCATTGCTTGTATCCACCAATCAGCGCATTGCTTGTACCGACCAATCAGCACACTACTTGTACCGACTTGTTTATATATAGAACACGTGTTGTTCGCATTCATAAATCACACATATGAGAAGAAAGTTTTTATTAAAATAGATCATGCAACAAATAATAAAATGATCGAGAAACCAAAATACAACAGAAAAGCCTTTAATGTCATTGGTTAGTGATAATACAACTCTTTCTTACAATTGTGAAATCTACAACGATGCTCATGCAGTTTTGAAGACCTTTCACAACATGCAGTGGCTTAGATGGAAAAATTGTACGACTTAAGAACAAATACCATTAGCTCTCAATAGCATTCCACCTAAGTTGACAATTGTGAAATGTCAATCATTGTCAGAAGCAAACAATGTAAATAAGACGGCATTGGCATCAGAGCCAGTAAGTGAAGGTAATTATGCATGTTTCAGCCAACAAACATTCCAGCACATGTATATCAGGAAACATAAACTGTGGGCAAATACTGCATACGAAAAGCAAGTGCACTAATGTCGAAGTCGATAAAGGTAATAATTTATATGGTTGTTGTGAACTTTTGATTTGTTGTTTGTGTGTTAAACAAGTGGAAAGAATGCTGTTTAATATCTTACTGACGCCAAATAGTTTGTATGTTCTTGTTAGATTAATTAATTCTTACAACCATTAAAATGTAATAAAAGCAATATAAAATGTATCTAGCCGTAAGCTAGTGACAACATATTTCAATCAATCTAATTATTGCAGTGTCTATGAAACTCCAATGTCTCTAGATGTTTAGATAACATTTATCTTTAATTTATTTTGTCTTCATATCATAGTGCTTGTATTTATATAAAGTTGGCATTACACATTAAAACCTGATTAAACATTAAATTACTTCTGCATACTGTGGAATCATTAATTGTCTTTAGGGATTTAATTTCGTGGATTTCGTGAGTTGGCTCATCCACGAAATCAAATCCCCACGAATTTAAAAGCAGAGATAAGGCATTTCGTTTCAAAATCAAAATCCATGAATTTATGTCCCTACGAAAGAGCCATTTTTTAAAAAAACACTAGAAAATTAAACCCAACGAAAATATATGAAAATACAGTACTCAAGTGTAAACATAAAAATAGGAATAAGCATGATCATATTTCTCTGGTACGTACTTGTCTATAATATATTGTACGAGGCATATCCCGTGCTCGTATTTGACATATCTATATTCAACCAAACAAGTGATATAGTTTGTATACAACACAGCAAGCTTTGATCTTTTTACTTGAGTTTATCATCAGACAACCAGCCAGAGTCATTTTGTGACTTTGTAAGCTTTAAAGGCGATTGAAGACCACAGAAATAGACAACCCACAAGCGACCTAGCGCAATCTAGTTGGATAATATCCACAAATGTGAAATCCGTCTGGTTTCATTTAAAGCCGATATTTAGTAAATAACTACAGTCGAAGGCTGAATGAATATTTACTGAGATGTTGATATTTACATTTGGTTTTAGATACAGTTCGCCTTCATGTTATATGTCCCATTAAGAATTCGAATGACCATCCTGTACATACTAGGAAATGTGTACCAGTCTAGAACACATTTTCCTTTCTTACGACTAACGAGTCATGTGAAGTCGATCTATTTACATTAAAATGATGTCCTTCTTCGGCATGACAGAACAAAAGCGCACACAATTGGTGAACTACGTCTGAGCAGGGAAACTCTGATGAATGTCCGCAGTGATATTGACGCACAATTAATATTCAAACACATCGCTATTGATTGTAATTTAATGAGCATAATTTACATACGAACAATCCATTGCACTAATCATTGCGAAGTTAAATCTTTCACATAGCCTGACGTTGAAGCAGGAACTATAATAGAGCCAGACTTGTATGTACTATCTCATTTTCTGCCTGTAAGTACCTTGGAACTCGCACTAAAAACACTTTTCAAATGCCACCACGAGGCCGTTCCCACGGCGTACGGGCTGGCACACGCCTTTTGAATGAACCAACATACCAGTCAAAGTCACATGAATTCCTCAATTGCCCAATGTCATATATAACACATACAGATTGCCAACAAGACTTCGTATGAGTGGATTAAATCACAATGCAATTGACACGTGCTTGAACCTATCAGTTATGGTGTAGTGTTTAGTACAACAAAGAATTTCTAAAAAATATATCCATATTGCTTCGCATTTCTGTTGTTTCCGTGTCAACCATGGATACTTGGTCATGGACTTATCTTGAATCAGAACTAACATATTCAAATATAAAACTCAAATAGTCAAATACATTTTTTTGGACATATTCTGTGCTTTTGGTTCGTCATTCGGTTGGTTTAAGTAATACCCGTTTCAATTCGGATATCAAATGAACACTTGATACGTTATACAAACTTATATGAGTGTAAATATTGTTAAAAGCATCCAGTAAACGATAGTCAGGTTTTATACATGTTGTACTCCTAAGACCTATTAACATACTTGAATTTCAGATTCAGACAACGAAGACCAATGTGTTTCATTTCATATGTAACTATTTTTACATTACAGAACAAAACAACGAAGACCGTCTTACAGAACAATAATATCATTATTGTCCAAAGTTTACTTCATACTGGTCGCTTACACCAACAAATAAGGGATTGTTTGCGTTATTGTCAAACTTAAAGTTTTTACCAATAAGACCATTTATGTCTGGATCCATTATGTGCATACGCCGGTTGTTGTCAACAATCATTTCGTTAATTGCAGATGACGCAGGGGTTACATAAGTTGAGAAAAACGTCATCGTTTTTTGTGCCTCATGTATGTCCTCAATTATGAATTCAGATTTTGATTCGGAATGTGAAAATGATAACTTAAGTGTGGTTGAGTCTTTATAAGTGATAGTCAATAACCGAGACAATGGGTCGAAGTCCACTTGTGAAATATCTTTGGTTCCAAAGGTGATTCCAGTATTGTCTTGAAGCTTATAGAAAGAGTTCATTCTAAGTAGCCTATTTGTCCTAGCTGTTCTACTTCCATGACTCGGGTATATTTCACCATTTTTATGAATAGCAATAACTTCTTTGCTAGGCCTTCGGATTATATATACATTTTCATACACACCCCTTTTCTGATAACCATTTACTGCTACTTTCATGCCGTATTTCTCGACATTTCGATATGCACCATTGATTCGGTTCAGAAATTGTCTTCCCCGTAACTTCCACATCCCCCATCGTGAAAGGTTTATCATTCTTGTTCTTCTTATCAGGGGTATGTACTCCAAACGCAAGAAATCAAATTGAACGAATTGAGGGGTCTCCTCGTCAAAATGAAGCACTAATTGGTTTTCCAGCGATTGAGAAATAGCAACAACGGGTAATATCCATCCTATTACTTGTTGTTTGTTCGTGAATGTAATATATTTGATAGTAGACGGAGCTATCTTCCGATGTAAAAACTGCAATCCAACCGTTAAGTTCTTTGAAACATTTATTAACCCCACAGTGAATCGAACTTGACCTGTTCCCAACTTGACATGTTTTGGTAAAATATATCGTATGACTATTGCTTGTGTCTGTTTGGTATCAATTTCACTCGGAAAGCGTTTTTCAGTTGAGTTCCAGTTCACATTATAATCAATTTGATCTTCAGACCATATAGGTCCAAGATCATCGTCCCTGTCATTTATTTTTCCGATCTGCCAGACTATTGTCTTGCACAAACGCCCCTTTTTATTTCCAAGCCCAACAACAGACGTTTCATTTAATTCATTTTTCACGTTAGTGGACTTTGCAATTATCTTGACACCATTTAAATTCCTGCTATGGAATTTGACAATGACATTAGAACGATCTAAACAGTTACTATCATAGCTAAGCTGTTCGACGCGAACAGAAACGTTTCTAGATGGTGTTGAGTTGTCCAGCATATGTGTTCTGTACAAAGCAACAGTACAGGGTGTTGGATGTTGTGATAGAATCAATCGGACACCACAAAATATATATGACACTGAATCTACGGAAGAGGCGATCTTTAAACGATCTAGCTCGGTTCCATGACAGTCGGTAAACTGTGCCTTAATTAGAAGAATGTGGGTACCCGTAGAAAGATGAAAATGATGACCAACATGTCCAGAACGCTTGAGCTGGTTCCAGTGGTGACCCCAACCGTTATATGTGTATTCTGTTGCAAACTCCCCAATTTTATTTCCGGTGATTTCGAACACAATATTATCACTGTCGCCGTCATTGGAATATTCAACATCTGCAATAGATAGATCCGTTTGCTCGTTTAAACAAAGTTTCATTTCGACAATGTCTCCCTTGTACAAATGAAGTGCAGCCACTTCGGATGCCTGTGACCTCCATGGGCTTCGAGATGATCCCGGACCATCAACGACATTTTCGAATTCGTATGTGTGTATCTTTTCAGAATGAGTGAAACGTACTGTTAAAATCAGGAAGCATAATATTCCAAATATATTGACAATGCTTTTACGCATTTTGGAACCCACCAAGTGCATATTTCCATGTAATATGTTAATTTTCACGATGAGCAAGCCACTGGTGAAGCTATTTATTTACTGTTATAAGTCAAGCAGTGAGATAAGACGCAGATGATAGACAATAATTATGATCATTTGCATTTCGTAATTTGCTATTTTTTTATAATTACGTAAATAGATATTAAGTGAATATCTTACTGGCGGTTGGTATTGTAATTTGTCATTTATCATGTTTAACATCAAAGGAACATTGTTCATTCACCATTACTAATGTTAAGCCGTAAATTCTCAAAATTTTGAAATGATTGCTTTAAACATCTTTATATCTCAACTATTCTAACTTACACATTAATATATCAATAAACATATATATTGCGGCACGGTAATTAAGTAATTTATCTAGAACTTCCATAAATAATAGTTTTATTATTTGATGGAACAAAAGCATGAGATTTGTGATTAAAACGCTGATTCATTATTGCCATAGCGTTGTAAAACACTACACGTTAGTGATCAATTTTACGGCGCATGTAACAGTTATTGTGAAAATATTTGTGTTATGTTCTCTGCATGGTTCTGTTCTAAATCTTGAATCCGGACAGAACTTTTCTCTGAAAAAATAAATATTTTATCATCTTTACTAATTTATTAAAAGTTTAGTTATATTCTATATCAACATTATGTAACTATTAAATATTCATTAAACTGGTTAATGTCTCCAATTATTTCTCAACGTTGCTCTAGCATTAACAATTCACACTAAGTATTGCACTTTATGGATTTACCTTTCAGAGTTATCTTTTACATTTGCGTCTAGTTCCTCGATAAAAGAACATATATTTATCAATCCATTTTTCTTAAATGTAAATACAACGCAAATATACGATTCTTTATCAGGTCTTTACTATCTATATCCTTATTATTTCTTTTTTTAAATTTTCCTTATTATTTCTTTTTTTAAATTTTCCTTATTATTATTATTTTTTTTTTTTTTAAATTTTCTTTATTATTTCTTTATTTATTTCTGTATGGATTATCTTATTTTTTATTTATGTTTAATTTTGTCGCATTTCTTTATCATTTCTTTATTTATTATTTAATTCATTATTTCTTTATTTTTTTATTTCTTTATGATTTATCTCGTTGGATTTCTTTATTATTTATTTGACCTCAGTTACTCTATTTTGGGTTACTACATATTTAATAAAGAACTGGGTCGTTGGTGTCGACCCCTCCGAAGGAATTAATACAATATGGAATTTTTCTTAAAATATTATTATATACAAAATGTCCTTAATGAAAATTTCGTGAAGTATGAACAGCTATCTAACAGCGAGCATTACGATCACTGTCATGGTAAATGTATTTTAAGGCATCGTGACTGCCGGAATACGCAAAAAAGTATAATGATATGTTAAGTTATTTACAAAGATTGGATATCATAGTTTCATACCAAGCAAAAATCTAACCGACGCCTAAAATGGTGATTTATTGCGATAATCACTCAACACACTTATCGACTCTATCAACGTTAATCATTGCTAACGTGTTGTGCATTGCGTTGGTACGATATGAAACTATTTAATTTATTAATGACAACTATTTATTAAATCTCTTTTTAGACATCGTCATTCCAATCACGATACATTGACTTTATTTGTTTGTTTAGTGTTGTTTTATGGCGCATCGACTAAAAATTAAGTCATGTAATAAAATACAGCTTCAGTGAGAAATGAAGGGTGATTGAAATAAATAGGTTTAAAATTTACAGGTGATGTGGCAAAGATTAACTAAATAGTTAACATTAGTAAAAATGAAGTGTCTAAAATGTGTTACAGTCTATAACAAGTTAAATGTTTGTACGGCGTAAAATCGCATCCGGCAATTCAATACTAGAATGTGGCCTATGTAGCATTTTTTATCAGGATGTGCGAAGTTTCAGATCAAACGAATTTGTTATTTTGACTTAACTGATCCCGAAACTAAAGTGATCATCTACTCCATCAAAAATACAAGCCGTTGATGTTTCATGAATCTCATGAATCTGGTCATATGGTTCTACAGTTCACGAGGTACTCTATATGTAGTCCCTGTTTCCACCCTAAAATTAAAATCAGGGGAAACTATCACCTCGATGTATCAGACGTTGCAATATCTGCTGGAATGCATATAAAATATTTAAATAAAGTCTCCAAAAATAATATACTCCGTTGTCTGAGGGTACGTTGTCGTAAAAACCTGGTATAACGGTCCCAAACATAGATTTTCAACTGCAAAGTGGCCATCTATATCGAACCATAAAGTGACCGTCTATGTCGAACCAATTAAGTAATCATTTCTCACCTGATCGGACATTTTTTGTATTGAGCTCCGAAATCGATATTTAATTAACGACAATTGCGTAAACAAGTCAGTGTCCACGCTCGCGATTATAAAATTAGTCTGTGTGAATATGTTTATAATGTTTTGTTTATTTGCGACATGTTGCTAAAATAAATACATCGAAACGTATAAATACCGTGTTCCGTATCTTATAACACGATTAAATGATTATTACAACACACCGATCATAAACACAGCGAATTTCTCTAATAATTTATACATCGAAGTTCATTTAGATCGAACAATTTTTCCTAATTCCTTTGATATAAGAGTTTCGGCTGCATTTATTGACAGATGGGCAGATATCGAGCTCGCTCCATTCTTAGACTATAAATAGCGACTGCGTCATCAAGCTAATAACACTAGTTGGTGTGAGTAACACGTGACCACGCTCTATTTCTGTTTTGTTTATATCACGTGATGACCATTGCGGATATTTCGGAATATTTCGGGCACTGTCACTAATCTGCTTCGCGCAAGAAGTTGCGATTTTGCATTGCCAGTTAAAAATAAGCATTCCAGAGAGTACGGCGGCCGAAGGCCGCCGTACAATAAAGTCCTACTTCCTTTAAATAATTGATAATGGTTTCAGGTTTTACAGTTTCAAAAAGTGTGTTCATGTCTTGAACGCTAAAATATTTTCTATGAATGGGCTGAGTGTCGATGAAGTCAACAAGAGCATGTCTGAGCACCGCATGGAATACATTCTGGTATATCATCTTGAGTGAGAAGCCAAGAGTGAGTTAAAGGAGAATGACCAATTCTGCATCTTGATGATATTACCTCTTCTCGACGACTGGACCTGTAAGAGGGATGCCATTCGCAGAGGGTTGGTTTGACAGAAAAAAGTATGTTGCCAATGTCGGCATCCCATTAGGTCTTCCAAGAAGATCGGATAAAGTTAAAAATGGAAAAAATAAAATCAGTGTATGGAATTCTGACGTTTGGAATTGGCAATGCCAGGGTTGATTTAGCAGCTACATCAGCCCTATCATTACCTTTTATACCCATGGGACCTGGGATCCTGCAGAATACCATATTTTGGATGTATCGAGACGAAAGATACGTTCAAGGATATCACAGAAAGGCGGATTTCAAATTTCATATTTTGTAGGGCCAGTAATGAAGATAACGAATCCGAGAAACTGATGAAATGATTACGGTCAATGGCCTTTATCTTTGCTGAAAAAACAACAACAGAGGACTTGTCTGGAAGACAACATTTTTGAACTCTCTTACCAGATACTGCTGCACCTGCAACAATATCACCTTCTTTAGAACCATCAGTATAAATGGGTTGATGTGTATGGTAAGTTTCTTTCAATTCATGGTTTTTGGTTGGAAAGTGCCACTGTCACAGCTGAGGTCAAAGCGAAATTCTGCTGGTGTAAGGGTCCATAGTGGGATGTCTGGAACTCTGTGTTTAGCAATAGATCCCAAATTCACATGGAGGTCTTCAACGAATTGAGACATGCGGATACTAAGTGGTGGAATTATGTTTCCGTTCAAACTGGGTTAAATAATAAAGGGTTAAAACAACTTGTTGTGTAGGGTAAGAAGGGTTTGATTTAAGTTTTAAAATATACTGGGCGGCAAGTTTTTGCCTTCTAAAATCAGGGGACGGTTCGTTTGCCTCAACATAGAGGCTCTTTACAGGGGATGTTTTAAAGGCTCCAAGGACTTGTCTTAATCCATGGTTATTAATAGAAACAAGACATTTAAGATATGATTTCCTTGCTGATTCATATACAGTGGATCCATAGTCCAGTTTTGAACGAGAGACCTGTACAAAGTACTTTTCGATCAGCTCCCCAATCAGTATGGGCAACAACTTTATGAGGTTAAGAGCCTTCTGGCACTTGTTTTTCAGTGATTGAATATGTTAAATAAATGTAAGCTGACCACTAGGAATTTAAATTCTGGTACAACCTGAATTGGTGTGTTGTCCAGATTGAGATTTGGATCTGGATGCATACCACGTATATTACAGAAATCGTACATTTGGTTTTGTACTTTGAAAATTTGAAACCATTTTGATTCGACCAAGTTTGAAGTTTACTTAGGCATTGCTGGAGTTGTCTTTCCATGATGTTTATGTTCCGAGATTTAAAACATATAAGGAAATAATCTACATACAGGGAACAATCTACTCCAGGTTTAATAGCTTTAACTATGCAATTGATTTTGATACTAAACAGAATGACCGACAGGATACATCCCTGCGGCATACCCATTTCTTGTTCGTGTTGATCTGAAAGATTGTTTCCCACACGAACACGAAAGAAGCGTTCATTAAAAAAAGTCGCAATAAATAGTGGTAGGCGGCCTCTGAGACCAAACTCATGAAGATCGTTCAATGTATCATACTAGTACTTCCAGGTGGTGTCATACGCACTTTCAAGGTTAAAGAATACAGCTACTGCATGCTGTTTGTTTATAAATGCCTCTCTCAGAAAAGTCTCAAAGCGCACAGAGTGGTCAACAGTACTACGTTGGCGACGGAAACCATTCTGTACATTGACAATAAGGTTGTTAGAATCCAAGAACCAAACAAGTCTGTTGTTCACCATTCTCTCCAGTGTTTTACATATACAACTGGTAAGAGTTATTGGGCGATACTTGTTAGAATTACTAGGATCCTTGCCCAGTTTAGTAATTGGTATTACCTATGCTTCTTTCCAGGAAAAAGGATCTTCATTGTGGTATCTGATACTGATGGCATAACCAAGTCATTGAACGCATGTTCTGAGCATTCATCACAATATTATATGCTCGTAGTATCACAGTATTTGTTGTAAAGATTACATAATACAAACTACAAACACAATCAATACATGAAATCGGAAAGATTTCACCAGTTTACATGAAATTAGTAACTGCACGATTTAGGAAGTGTACTTAATGTTTAAGTAAAAATTCAAATAACTTTGACAGATTTGTTATTGGAATGTTGAATGATGGGACATTGTCAACTACTTTAACCTCACGATATTTCATTGTCATAAACATCACCCTACTGTCTTCACCACAGGACATTGCCTAGTCATAAACGCATGTCCTACTGCCTTCACCTCACGACATTGCATAGTCACAAACAACACCCTACTGTCTTCACCACAGGACATTGCCTAGTCATAAACGCATGTCCTACTGCCTTCACCTCACGACATTGCATAGTCATAAACAACACCCTACTGTCTTCACCACAGGACATTGCCTAGTCATAAACGCATGTCCTACTGCCTTCACCTCACGACATTGCATAATCATAAACATGCCCTACTGGCTTCACCTGTCATCTCAGGACATTGCGAAGACATAAAAACACGCCCTACTAATATTCATTTAGAATATATTATATGTATCAAGTACATGGCAAAATTAAGCACAAACAATATAAAATGGTAAATAAAACAATAAATAAAACATAGGATAGATAAACTATATGAATATTGCACTTATTCTTAAAAAACAATTCATCAAAAGTACATATGAATAAAGTAAGAAGAGCCATGTCAATCACATTATATCCTGGGATACAACAAGAAAGAGTAAACTCTTGTTTTTACAGTTACAATATAATTACAGATGGATGAATGGGGTCACAGATAATAAGTAAATCAAATAATATGCTCATTAAATGATGATTAACAATGAATCATAATTGTTAAATGATAAACACATAACAAAAACAACATCATGGCTAGGACTAGAATTACAATGAGATCAAAAATAAAATATTAGAATGAAGCACTAGTACCAAAATTGAGCTTTCACTTGCTTTTTAAAATCATGTATTGAAGTGATGGTTTCAGGATTAGGGGGAAAAACATTCCAAAGTTTACAACCAGTATAAGAAAAATACTTCAGGCCTTGTGATTTAACTTTAAGGATTAAAAAACAATCAAGCACACTAAATCTAGTCATGTAGGAATGTAAAGTATTCTTAGGAATAAAATGTTCTTTCAAATAATGTGGTTATAGATCATTCTTTAATTTTAAAAATATGACAAAGAGATATTTCATCAACTCTTTTACAAACAGACTGCCGATGTAATTGTTTAAAATCTAATCCATTAATATAAGACCTATGTTTTTTATTGCTTTATAGTGTGTGCGGTTAAAAAGCAGCGTTTACGGTTAAAAATGTTAAGCCTAGCATTAGCTTTCTTAATAACAGAATTGGCCATATCTGTATAAGACAAAGAACTATCAAGAACTGTACCAAGATATTTATTTGAAAATATTGAACGATTTCCCCCATTACAAGATATGTTTAATGAATTTGAGTTTTTCAATTTTAGTTTAGAACCAAAAAGAATGCATGTTTTCTTTCCCTAAATGAAGGAATAGTTTATCTCACGGCATTGCATAGTCATAAACACACGCCCTACTGCCTTAACCTCACGACATTGCATAGTCATAAACACATGCCCTACTGTCTTCCCTTCAGTACATTGCATAGTCATAAACAAATGCCCTACTGCCTTCACCTCAGGGTATTGCAAAGACATAAACAAATGACATACTGCTTCCTCTAAACAACCTTGCGAAGTCATAGCACATGGCCTACAGCTTTCGTCTCAAGACATTGCGAAGCCATGCACAGTGGTCATTATCAATTGTTCTCAGTTTTATTTCAAGTGATTTTATAGATGGGCACCACCTGACATTGAAATTGCGGAACATTTTCACCTGTTCATAATTTTACTACATGCAACTACCTTTTATCATTTTGAATGAAGTTGTTTTTATCAACTAGCAAAGTCACCACGTGCTGTTTTAAGATGCATTAAACTTCCAAAAAAGAAATATTTTACATCAATCTTTATTAATCATAATTTGCATGTATTCATGGTTTATAATTCAGTACAACAGAGAAAATAATGTTAAAAATAACCGTTAGGAAAGCATATTTTTGAAGTTGTGTCAAATTTAAAGGGGGAACCACAGGCCCTGGCAACAACCGCTATCGTTACGAACCCAGTCTGGCAACAACTCCTAAATGTTCAAGCTCCGCCTGACAACAACGCAAATATATACTAGCCCCGTCTGGCAAAAACTCATATGCGAGGGATGTTCGATAAGTAATGTGTATTGTGCAATATTTTAAAAAGAACCGACTTTAATGGTCAAAACAACTTTCCATTCTCGCAAAGTATTTCCCGTGGTTGGAAATACAAAACTTCAGTCTGTGAATACATTTCTAAACTGCGTCACGGATGGCTGATAAGTACTTTTTCAATTTTTGAAAATGGAAAAAGTCGAAGGGAAAAAGATCTGGTGAGTACGGTGTGTGCGACAAGATGGTTACATTCTCCGTCTTCAGAAACTGGTTTACGATACCAGATGAATGTGCTGGAGCATTATCATGGAGAAGGCGAACATATTAAGGTAGTATGCGACCTTTCCTTGACGTCATGGATCAAAAATCGAATTTTCTCCGATTATTATAAATTAGCAGTGGTCAACGAGTTGCTCTATTCAAATGAAGATTTTTGACAATGTTGTGTTGAATCCAATATTAATTTATATTCCATTGTAAAGACATTGGATTGAGCTATCCAGACGTGTTATAGTACAATACACAATACAAATCGAACATCCCTTGTTTATACTTGTGAGCCCCTTCTGGTAACATCTCCTATTTATTTATATATATATATATACATGTATATGTGTGTTTTTTCTGGTTCGATTTTTTTTCTGTTAAATCTATATATACTCAACAAAAAAAAGAAACTTTACATATTTTAGGTAATATTTCCATTGACGCAAGTTTAGTGGACTGTGTATTCACATAAAGGTCTCATGCATTGATATGTAATTAGTGGTATGATATGCAATGGACTACAACCAACACAGTTCATTCAAGAAATTAACAGCTGATGGAAACATTTGACCACAAATGCGACAGTAAATATGGTCTTATTTTAAATCAAAGGGAGGTAATTTGAAACATATCAATGTTTGACTCAAACAGTATTAATCAGGGTTAGACATGTTTAGTATCAAACTTGTTTTCATTTACAGCAATACGTGTATTGATGTTTATAACATTAAAACAGGTCAACAGCCAATGAACGGATAGTTTGAATTCCAATAATTCTGTTTTAAAAAATCAGTTATTCCCCTTTCCGTTAAGTAATTCTGAGTTGTTTACCCTGGAATTCTACAACAGGGTGGACAGTTAAAATGTCACGATGTCTGCGCTTGGTTATTGCTGTAATGAGTATTGAAATATCAATACATGAATAATTTAAAGTTTCTTTTTTTTGCTGAGTATATATCTATATCGCTAAAACAATCCTTAAAAATGTCGGATTTCAACTACGCGACGGCCTTATTCGAAAATCCCCTGATTCAAATTCATCCGTACTGTATTCCAGATGTTTGTGTTTCGTACCAAGCATACATGTAAAATGTTAACATAAATAAAGTTTTAGAGCAAAAATATCGAGGGGATGGCTTATTTAGATTTTGTCTCAGAATTGGGGCATCCGTTATAAACCTTTATAAAATATTACAGCCGAATTCTCTGTAGGGGGGGGGGGGGGTAAGCCTTCCCTAGCCCCCCCCCCCCCCCGGTTACTACACCCCTGGCTTTTACACCCAGTGTTCTTTTATACTTAATCGGAAACCACTGTAAACGAAACCACATGTTGTCTAGGCTGAATTTATTAGCTTTACCACATGATTCGTGAGTGACATGATTGTGTAAATTTACATGTTAAAATTAATGTGTTACATAATTGTATAATGTATGTTTGTGTGAGCTTTCTAAATCTTATGAGAATGTAGCTTAGATATAGCTGACTTGCTCTCATCAGCTGAAGGGCATAATTTTATTTTTATGCCATATAACGCAGGAGTACTGAAGCGGAATTTAGTAAAACATGCATTTGTCTGCTTTAGATATTAGATCAAATTTATGAAATAATTACATATTTTAATGTCATACAAATAGTATGTAATGAACTGATTATTTATGAGTCTTTATGTATGCATATAATTTTATGTGATAATTCATTAGTCTAGAAAAAATAAACTACTCAAAGTTTTGCTGAGCACCAAGACTATTTTTGTACGTATGTTATGCTGTATGTCAGACAGTTTTATTTCTTTTTATGCACCTAATTAGTGATATATAAAACAGTATAAACAAAGGTTTTAACTATGTGTTTTCGGGGTATAATTAGAATTTGAAAAATGAGTATGTTAAAGATGGGTATGGTGAAATTGTGAAAAACCGTATTTTTGCCCCAAAAAAAACAACTATCGATGGAACCGATTTGGGTCTAACTACAAGCAAATGAGCCGCTGCCGTCGATGCATGCCCCTGTCACCGCTTGTGGAATGGCATTCCACACATCCACAAAGAAGGCACTGAGTTTCTGATAGCCTCTTGGTTAGACCTGTAATGCGGAGCTGTAACTCATTCCACGTGTGCTCAATGGGATTAAGGTCAGGAGATCGGCCTGGCTAGTCGAAACGAGTTATACTCTCTATTTGCAATTAGTCTAGGAGGACGGGCATAATCAACCATCAAAATTAACCCATTACCAACTGCACAAGCATACAGCCTTACTGTAAAGTCAATGTGCCTCTGTCAGGGACAACGAATTCAGTGCATCCATACAAGCTGATTCCATCCCAGACCATAACTGAAGACTTCAGCCATACCGGTCGAGTGAAGCAATGTTTGCAGCATGAAACATTTTCCCTGACCTTGTCATACTCTAGAACCCATATCCGTGTAGTCTATGCAGTAGCGAGACTCATCGTTAAAAAGGACTGGTCGCCAATCCATCCTGCTCCAACCAACATGGTCCAAGCTTATCGAAGCTTGCAGTGGTTTGGAGACAGCGGGATCCATATGCATGGTCTTCTCGACAGCTGAACAATTTCGTACAAACGCATGCGTGTGGTTTTGGGTTGAAACACAGACACCAAACGGTTTTGAAGTTGCAAACTGTTTCCTCGTGTGTGTATGATCCAAAAACGATCACCAGCCGTTCTGTCATAAACGTTCAGTCTTTCAAGTGAGAATAAAGACTGAGTACCCACGAATGTTGGGCAGTGCAAAATAAACACTATGAAAATAACGGATGACCCTGTTTGCCTGTCATTCGAGGTCATGTGTACACTGGTGACATTCTCTGTACATAACTTAAAGATCCCAATGTAAATACATGTAAATGTATCATCAATTATATAATGTGGACTTCAAAATGACGTGTGGAAAACTTGGTGCATAGCAAACTTTGTGAAGTATACGTGTTTCCGATTACCTTACTGACTCCATTCTTTGCACAAATTTTCTTAAGATTTTTAAAAATTCAACCAATCGTGGTATAACGAAAACAGTTGGGGACGAATTCCAGAATGTTTTAAAATCTGCAGTTATCTTACAATTTACATCTTTTGTCTGAAGACCAGTTTATAGCTCATGTATTACTAGTATGTAATTAATTAAGTTCTTGTGACTGTTTGTATGTCTTCGCGACTTAAATGATATCTTCATACATTTTTTATTTATTTACAAACAAGGATATCTTATTCTTTTACTTCATGGCTGCTGACTGGTTTCAATAAATAACAAAATGATTGGATTAAAATAAGTTACTTCTTCTCTTTTATTCAAGTAATATCTCGTAACAATATTCGTGACCCGCCCGGCTAGTTCAGTGGTTAGAGCGTTTGTCTGATGGTCGAGAAGTTGTGAGTTGGAACCCTGGGCGAGGCTCACACTGGCCGTGACAAATTCGACTGAAGATATTACATCATATGTTAAGTTGTCCTCTACCTCTAGATTATGCGGAGTAGCTTGGCAGAAGCTTACGGATAGAATGTGGTTAGTACTGGTTAAGGCCTAAAGAAGTCCATGAAATCTGGTTAGGACAACTGCCCGCCATGATATGACTGAAATAATGTTGAAAATGGCGTAAAACCTGATGAAACAAACAAAACGATACAAGATTCGTATATAAACAATCAGAGTCGTAATACAATGGGTGTTCCGTGTAATATGTTTTAAACCACTGTTTTGAATATATGAACAGACATGTGGTTTATTTGGGAAAATTAATGTCTATAACATCGTTTGCGTAGTACAGATTTGAAGATGTCGTCTTCCGTAATGTGAATTTATAGCCTCCGCTTAATTTTCCAACGTCTTTCATTATAAGTTGTGCACCATTTTCATTCTTGATCGTGTTTACTCCGGCGTGATAATCGTTTAAATACGTCGATGTAAATATGATATGTTGGGCGTTACTAGGATCGCTTTGGCTTTGTCCGGTATAACTAATGATTTGCAGTTTAGTTTCATCCGCGGTAATTATCATCCTTATTTGTATAATCGATTTATCATAGAACTCAGCTTTTACGACGTCGTTTGTGGTATCTATGTGTAACGAGCGTATTTTTGATGGCGATGTATCCAGTGAAGAATTTGATCTTCCAGTAAAATGAAAACCAGAAATATCAACAAGAGCAGTTTCAGTTTCGTCATATTGTATGTAAAATGTTTTATACGGATAGAAATATCCGTCCGAACGGACACGTAGCACTGTTTTGTAACGACTAAATGTTCCCAACTGATACATAAGTATTACATCCTCTATGTTATACGAAGCGTTAACACCGTCAACTTTCACCTCCATACCTACTGATGTTTCATACCTTAGTCCGTTGACCTTCCAGAAGCCTCTTTTGCCAACCGTTTGTTTCTTTTTGCGTTCATCTCGCTTCGTGTACAAAAGTTTTAAAAAGTCGAACATAATAACATTCGCATTTGACATAAATCGCAGAAGAAATGTATTCTTGGTTATGTCTGACCCTCCCAACATTGGTATGTTCCAGCCAAAAACTTGATATTTTGGTGTAAATTTTATGAAATGAACAGAGGAGAAAACCTCGTTGGTATGATCAAAGTATTGTAGACCAACTTCGACAGGCTTCGTCAAATTAATCAGTCCTAGTGCAAAATATGCCGATCCTTCCTTCATGTCAACATGAGGGGGCATCTCAAAGTTAATGACGATTTCAGATGTCCTAAATGGGAGGAGTTTCATTGGAAACTTCTTTTCCTGATGAGCTTCTTCTGTTAGGTTAATTGTCAATCGTTTCCCAGGATAAATCGAACTGAACTCCTTGTAACTTTTGTCATATTCTCCGAGTCGCCATATTTCTTTGTCACACAACCTTCCGTTTACAACACTGGTGAACTTGGGTGATTGTTTAACAACGTAATCTTGGCGCATGGATATATTGATACCCGCCAACGTTTCACTAGAAAACGCAATCCTGACATTTCTTTTGTCATAGCAATGTGATTCATAACTTAGCTGCGTGACCTCCACGTATGACGGTGGTGGGGTTGTGGTCGTTGGCACTGGAGTCGTCCCCTGGTCAGGAATCAAGAATGTGTCATTAGAAATTCGAGTCCCTCCACAATTCACTTTCCTATCCGCTAATTCGTAATTACTATCGCTCCAAAATTTAGACGGATCCACTGCGATAAATACACTAACATTTACTGACCATAGCTCTACGCCAAAACAATCCGCTGAACTTGCTACCTCAATCGTTAATTCGTGATACCCTGGTGTCAGCATTCCTGTTTGTCCGATCTTGCCAGATGACACTTTCATCGACCACAGATTGCCCCAATCGGAGTTGCTGTGCGTATTAAATTGTCCAATCGGGATACCATTTACCTTTACTAGTATAGTTTCTGCCCCTCCATCATTTGAATATCCGACGTCGTTGATTATGACACTTGTACTTTCATCCAAGTACATGCGCATACGTAGCACGTCTGCTTGGTATAAATGCGGCACTATAACCCAATCCTGTCGTACCTGGCGACGACCCAATGACTCGGGCATTTGAAGAGCAATTTTCGAGAACTCAAATTGGACTTCATGCTGTGCTAATGTCACAACTGTCAAACACAACACAAAGGCAACCGTTATACAAGGTGATAACATCCTTCCGGTGAATAATTTCATTCAAAAGGTAACTGTTCTAATCGCAAATGATACACATTATATACATAAAGCTTATTTTAAAGTACGCCAGATCTCATCTTTGCGTGCGATAAACGAATGAAAGTATTTATCTTATTGACGAAATAAATGCGTTAACGAGTTGTTTAATTACCATATGTGGTAATGTCGATTAAAGAAACAATCGTCGATTTACGTGTGGTAATGGTTAATGGCTGTCGCTCATGCAAGTTCAATTCAAATTGATGAGTAACATAAAGGAGTATTGTTTATGGCTAATGTACAGATGTTATCTGTATGCATGCGAATCGTGAATGTGTATATTTGTCTCAGTATGCAATTTATGTCGTTCTCATATCTGAGGCAAAAGAAATAATGTTTCGAAAAACAACTTCGTTAGTAAACTGATGTCCGAAATCATAACAAGAGGGCCATGATGGTCCTGCATCGCTCACCTGAATAATTGCTAATTAGTTCTTGAGAAGTAGAATTTAGAAGATTATTTGTATTGTTGTTTTTTACCTCCATTGACAAAGTTGAGTGGTGATCCATCGATCGAATCCTACATTGAAGATTTAATTTATTCTATTTCTAGCTCTAATGGATCCTTAAAGTGACGAACCATTTTTATCAGACAAGCCTGAAAGAAGAATGGTTACTTTGGTTACGCAATTTTGACGTAGCTTGTTTACTTCAATCAACTCATTTTCATTTTTTTGTTGTTATTGGTTGCATAAATTATTCGATATGATTAAACACGAAAGAACATGAAACGTTTTGTGTGCATTTAATTTCGCGTCGCAATTTAACAATCATTGATTTTTAAAATTTAAAATCCGTGACGTGTTGGCAATAACACGTAAACAATCATCAAATAAAAATATTATCCTGTTCATAAGTGCGTTGTGATTATTTCATCATTAATGTCAGCTTAAGAATTATTATAAGCAAGACAAGAATAACACTGTTGTAGATAGATAATTTACGCCTCTAAAACAAACAATATACTAGAATGTATTCTGAAATATGTGTTTATAAGCACGATACATGTTGATTTTTCCTCTTCATTATTATCTTAGATTGTATATAATGTAAATGGACATATAACTGTAGACTAAATGCGACATTTAAAAATTGACAAATTCTTCTCCAAGGTCAGATGTATATAATTTGACTGAAATAACGTATTATAATTGACCTCTGTGTTTGATTGGTCATGTACATAGCGTGAATGGACAAATACCTGTAGGCTAAATGCGACATTTACGAAGTAACAAATTATTCTCCAAAGTCAGAGGTATATAATTTAACTGTGCTAACTTATTATCTTTGGCCGCTGTGGTTGAGTGGTCATTAGGGCCGTGGATCGTTGGGTATGTGGCGATCCGATCCAATCCACGATTCGGCACTTAAGATCCACAAATCGAATCACGAATCTTTTTTTATCAAGTAACCCATCTAAAACTTCAAAATTGCAGTCCAGAACCAAAAATGTTTAGGAATAATTAAGTAGATCAATCAAATTGTTATGTGGCTTAAATTTATAGGTATTCCCTTCCAGTTAATTTATTTCCCAGCATCATTATTTAAAGAACCGACTGGACATCTTGGCAAACAAAGTAATCCACGATGAGACACTATTTATTCAGAGAAAGGGGATTTTTAAGAACAAACAATACACTTTTAATCTGTTAAACAAGATCGCGAACCACGAATCTTAGTAATGACGATTGTTCATACTCAATTTTTCAATTTGATTCGTAAATATCCGAGTACTCGGATACTCGCCACAGCCCTAGTGGTCATGTACTCTGATGAGTGATCACTAACCCCTTATTGCTGAGTGAGTTCGAATTCAACTCTAGATCAATCTCCACTTAAAGTGAGCTAAGTTGTGCAAGTTCAGCTTTCTACTCAGGCGTATGCATCGGGTCTTCCTCCATTTGAAAGCTAGAAAAGTGGCCTAATGACATTGGCTGATGGCAGGACGTTGATCCACAGGAACAATAATTATATCGAGATTTCCGCCCGTTTTCAACAGTATTTAAGTGTTCTATGGGCGAGCAATAAACCTAAACAGTTGCCCTCGAATACTTGCCAGTTCTTACCATGTTCTCCATAGGTAACTGTACTTTTCAACTAAAATGATAAGCACTGGCGCGAATGGCTCTTGACCAAATGTCTTCAACCGAATCGTCACGAAGAACAGTTGCCGAGTCCGGGGTTCAAAAGCTAGTATCTAACGCTTCTACAATTGGACTAAGTAAGTGAACGATATACTTTTTAAGTACGAAATTTTAAAGCCCATAAGCTTTTTGCTACAGAAAAATATATGCAAAAAACAAACAATTGCTGATATTATCCCAAGATAATTATTACCGACGAAACGAGCCCTATTTCTTCTTAAAACCCTCATTTCACTGTGATTTTTGCTTTTGTAAACTTGAAATATGTAGAGCGCGTTACGTCACTAGATACCACGTGTGCATAACTTGATGCGGGACAGCTGTTCTATAAATAGTATTTATTTCAATGATATTGAAAAAAATACAATTTTGGTTTTGGAAACATTTTTTCTTGCTATTAAGTATGCACGTGAGGAAAACACATCGGATTCCTCTGTTATAAGACTAACAGAAACTATTACGACCGATAAATTTATATGCTAATGGGGCTTTAAGCTATGTTTAAAATGATTACTGGTTATGTAATATAGTATTCGTATACGTATTGTCTGTATACTTTGTGATGTCTTTTGTGAAGATCGTTCAAAATATTGTTTGTTTAGTGGTGTTTTATGTCGCGTCAACAACAAACGGTCATATAGCGCGCAAGGAAAGCAATTGGTATTATTAAGTCATTTGATAAGATAATATATAGATAAAAACCAAGGATAACTGATATGAAAAGGTTTAATATCGAAATGTGGTAATGAAAGGAATGTACGGAGTCAGTCAATAAGTCCTGTCACATGGCTTGTAACTTTTTAGATACGAAAGCAGTCAATCTGAAACTTTTCATACATTATTACAATTTAAATTAAAAAACGATATATTTGGCATCGCACGTCCGATACATCATTTATGAAACCACCATAATGCATGTAATGGCGTATGTTGCAGCCATGATTTCGAAATAATTTATATAAAGAATGCAAATTTAAGGGGTAAGCCTGTGTTGTTGCAAGAAGTTTGTGGACATACTGTTCTTAGTTACAGGTCAGTTTGTAAGTGGGTCTCGTTTTTTCAATGCGGATAGAAACATAAAAAGTATCACGGTCTACTGTAATGTCCAACTTTCTTTAAGGTCGATGTAGTCAACAAGAACATGTCCGATAGAATCAGGTGCACCACATTCTGGTATCTGGTAAATCATTTCCAGTAAGAAGCCAAGGTGACCAGTTCTGCATCCAGATGATATTACTTCATCTCGAGGGGTGTAAAAGCGGTGCCACTCGCTGAGGATTGGTTTGACAGAGTGAAGTTTGTTGTTAATGTTGGCATCCCATTGGGACTGCCAGGAAGATCGGATACAGTTAAAAAAGGAAGAATTAAAATCGTTACAAGGAATGTTGACATCTGAAATCTGAAAACACCAGCTCAGTTGTCTTCATCTCAGCTGAAAGAACAGAGGAATTGTTTTGAAGACGAGATTTTTTTCAAAATTTTCTTTTCAGATACTTCTGCATCTGCAGCAGTATCACCGTCTTTAGAGCCATCGGTATCGATGGGTTTATGTGTTTAGTTCGGAAAGTGCTTATGTCTGTGTCTGATTTTTCCCCAGGTGATGTCGAAGCGAAATTCTGCCGTTATAAGAGACCAGTATGGGATGTCTGTACTCAGCGATGGATGCCAAATTGACATGTAGGTCCTCGGCGAATTGAGACATACGGATCAAGTGGTTAAAATACGTTTGTTTTCTAAACTTGTGGTTTATCTTAAATTGATCATACACGGTGCAGCAACAGGGGAAATAACTCTGGTAAATGCATAGTATAGATGGCTGACCAGGTTATTCCTAAGGATAATATTATCATCTACACGGGATGTAATTGGTAAGAAATAGGACAACATGTAATAGGTTAAATCTTTAAACAATGCTTTCTTTGTTATCCAATACATGTACATTGTTATGCACGTGTAATAAGTATATGTAATTAAATTTGAAATTCTAATTGCACTGAGCTTTTGTTTGACCCAATTCGAAAATCGTCAGAAACTTGTTTAATTTCATTTGCACAAATATTTACTATTTTGGAGTATTTGACAAACAAGTTTCAATGACAACGACGAAATGCTCTTTACGATGGAAATGTCAAACAACCTGGATGGCTGTGAGTTTTGAGCTGTTTCATTAATTTCACCAACTAATCAACAGCACGCTTTGGGGTTTTTTAAACGTCGTACCAACAGCCTGGATCATTCAGGAACTTTTCCGAGGAGGAGCCCTGGCTATCTTGGTAGAACCACCGGCTTTCCATAAGCTAGCTAAGCAGCTTCAGCAGGTGTGATATTTGATCCAGAGAGGGCTATTTGTATACTCATATACATCGGTGAGGGTTTAGTGATTACTAATTGGTGACCATGAAAACTCGTCCACGGAAGACCCCTCATCTCTGTTTTAAATATATTAAAGGCGTTCGTAATTTACTTCATCTATCGTATCATTTTATAAAACATAGATAACAACATAGTACAAAAATACAAAAATGTATTGAAATATGCAAATGTTAAAATACTAAATATTGCAATTGCCGGACACATTTTATTTATCTATCATTTATCATATATAATGTCACAGAGGAAATTGCTCAAGTTGAACAACTTGAAGATGAGTACAATTCGATAAATCATATTCCGCTTAATATTAGAATAGATTATGATAAACGAATTCATGCGTCGCTTGACAAATTCAAATTATTCATTTCTCGACTGTCAACCAGTTGTCTATCAGACATTATATAAATATTACATGTCTGACATGGTGACAGTAAAATTGTCAACTTGAGGACATACTGTAAACAGTGGCGAATCGGAGGTTAACAGTATTTTCGAAAGTTGACAATTTACTGTCATCCTGTTAGACATGTAACATTTATTTTATTATACCGAAAAACTATTCTAACCATTTGGTTGCCTGTTTACAACGGAAATTCAAAAGTAGAAACTGCGCATGCGCGAATAGTACAGTATTTTTTTTAAACATTCCGTATGGTAGAGGGCGGGCGACAGTACTTTTCCGACAGTAATTTTTTCCCACTAGGTCTGACAGTACTTATATATCACGGCGGCCTATGGAAGATTAACATTGTAAGTGAAATTGAAGTATGATTATATAATATGACGGATAAATTTACGATTGTAACATTGAATAAAGTATGCGAAATAGATGCAGTAATAATATCAAGAACTTTGATTGAAGCAACACAGCCCCTTAATGACAACCGGAAACATGATACTACAAAGCTTTCAATTTAATAATTCGCTGTAAAATGATATTGTCATATTTCAGATCAAGGCGCCTTTCTCTGGTCCTTTTAGGTAGAGGGAAATCAACAGACGTACACTTGTATAAAACCATCGACCTTTAAGCTACTAAGACAGTTACCTCACACGTGACATTGGTAAAGTCATTCATGTTCTAGCGCCAATACAAGAGTTGGATAAGTTATTATCATTGTTCCCTTCTTAAATCAAGTGAATGTGAAATACAGTACGGTGTTTTCTACATAACACCAAATCCAGAACAATAAGCAAAGGTTGAACAATTTATGTTCTTTCATGAACGGTTGGTCAAGGCTTTATATCTCGGCTCCGCCAACTACAAAAAATGTATTATGACAGAGGCGCCTTTTCAGTATCTCATTTACATCCATCAAGCCAAGAACTGTATTAATTAATTGAACACTCACAGAGCATGCGTTGTTTTTATGTTAGCGGTGCAGTATTAATTTAATCGACCGTGCGCTCTTCGGTAATGTCATAGAGGACGAGTCTTTTAGTGTTGTGTGTGCTGTGACACGTAAAAATGTAATATTACGTCATATTTAAAACATCGTCTGCGGTTGTAAAATTCTGGCATCAATTTGGCTTAATGTTTAATGGTCATGTAGCGCGCACTTAAATACAAGGAAATCGGCAAGTATGCAACGTGTAAAAATGTTTATATACTAACAAAAAAAAAACCTTTAAAAAACACTATGTTCATATTCATACTAATAAGAAATGAAGGGTAACTGATATGAATTGGTATCTAGTATTAAAAGAGATTACTCTCATTTACTAGGTATCAAACACTCGCAGTGGTACAAAGAAACAAGTTAAGACAGCCATTGAAAGGAAAAACATATGTGTACATGTATGTTTTTGCATGACTTGGCTTTATCAAGAGTTTTAGTGACCTTTATTTAGAAGTGACCTTAACTGAGGTTTGACATTTCACATAATCTGAATTTTACAAAAATCTAACATAATCACAAGGCAGAGAATTATGACTTATCACGGGTTAACTGACACAAATCCCCTATGTACATTTTTGCTAATGACAAAAAACTATGATTGCAAAAAGGCGCTAGACACAATGAATCTTTTAAATGCATGACATAGTTTTGGCAAACGTTAATAGCTTTGTTTAACAAAAAGTTTGAATAATTATGTTTTACCTTACTTCTAACAAGACCAGCGTAGTGGAAGTATACGTAAGACTGACTTACTCGTCCGAGTTTATTCATGTTTTCAAATTTTCTTACTTGATACAAGCGATGAGCTTTAGATAGCAAACATACGAAAGATAATTAATGATAGTTTTATACAAATCTCAGCCAGAGTTGTCGCCATTCATGGTATTATGATGCTTATTGGAAACTGAATGATAGTACAGCTTTACGTGGCGATCACTCGCTCAACGCGCATGAATTTTGATGCTACTAGGTTTTATAACCGCCATACAATTGTTAAACTGGTTCCCGTTCCATGTTGCAGTGCAAGTCTATATTATTTCAGCTTCCATGAGCACTTTCAGTACTTTGATAATTTGCGGTTTAACGCCGTTTCCGAACAATTATTATTATATTAGTTATATACACAGCTTATTCACCTTGCATGTATTCATGGACTGTATTCTAACCAGTACTAAATTACCCATCCACAAGGAACTGGTAATTTCTCCACATATAGAGGGAAATCGACATTGTTGTCAAATGTTCATGGAAGGATTTGACCGGCCGCGACCCGTATTCGAACTCGCATCGCTAGGTTACAAATCCAGTGCATTACTGGACCACGGCCGCAGTCGATGATGCTTTTTACTGATGCTAAAAATAAGAGCCTACATGCTGAACTTCGTTTTACAGTAGGGATATCATTACATCGAAAACGTGGCAAATGTGTTTTGCCGTTGTTGTTTTTATCAAATTACAACGTAGAAGATTTATTATTATTTTATTTGCGCTTACTTCCACAGATGTTCGGTTCTATGATTTACTATATGAGAGTGTAGTTTTCATGCAGTAGCATTTACTTAATAATCCTTTGAATACGCGTGTTTTTTTCTCTTTTCGTAGTTCTAAATCGCCTAGTTTTGCCGCTTGAAATTGATTTAATTGATAAATAATTACGTTGCATTTGTGGTTTGATGTGGCAGATGGACTTAAAAAGCAGTTGCTGAAATAAACATAAGATTAAGTAGACCACATATTGCTAATATTTTAGCACGTGTTATTTGATGTTAAGTTTACTGTCCCAAGTTTTGCCTACAAATCTCTTGCTTCGTTTCATTTGCCAAATTTAGTGTTGTAGCACACGTGTCGGCCATATTGTTTTTACCTTTACTTTACACCAACCATAAACCATAAAACCTCAATGTTTTGCTGGACGCCAAGTGGCAAAATTGCTTATTTTTGTTGTTGTAAAATGGCAGGAATGATGTATCGTTTTGTTTGAAACAATCTTAGTGTTTTATACAAAAAAAAACATGGTAGACTACGTGTCATCTCTAGGTATCTGTTTTAGGTTATTTTGTATTTCTAACGACGTTCATATGTTAAGGTATCGCATCCCTAAGACTGTACGTTTCCCACGTATCGCCTCAATGCTACACGAAAATGTTAATATGACAAACTGGTTTAACCCAATTCTCGTTATTTCTTTGATAGTTACCTTTTGAACTAACTTTGTTAGAGTTGATGCCCTTTTTGAAAAATAGAAAAAAATCTATAGATATTGCATGGTGACCAATTTTATTCTTTACCAAGATTGATACTGTGTTATTGAATCTTTGACCATAAATTGCATTCCTCTACGGAAATGGCTGTTCTTTTTCTCTCATCTTTGAAAAACGGGTTACTCCCGAGGACCTCAAAGCAAGTTTAAAGTGAAAATAACTCAAAGAAAAGACACTGTTGAATCATTTTCTACCATGGTATTCTATTGTTTACGCATTTCAAACTCTGCCTGTCCCATTTGACAGTAAGGATTCTAAAACCTTAAGCACTGTGAAAAATGTGCAGATGTAAAATTCTGAATGGTTTTATCATCTGTTAATTTCATACATATTAACAAAAATTATTCCCTCAAAATATTTTTTTTAAGTAGACAAGTTTAAATAAATATCGTAATTGCCTGCAAAGTGTAATCCCTCAGTTTACTATTTTCATACACAACAATATAATGTAACAATTGGATACGCAATATTCAATACACATCAGTTAATTTTCTACAGTTTTAATTTATCATGTTCATTTTTGATGTACAGAAACCATGAGTAATTTGGGTATATAAGACAGCCGTGTCAGGTCATTACCGTTCTATCCAGACTACATAGACAGTCTTGACCCTTTCTGACTTTCTTTGGGTTACCTTTTCACAAAGAAATAAAACTATTATCTTTATTTAAGTAGTTTTGTATCAGAATACTGAATCAGTGTGTGAGCATCATTAGACAATTATAAAAATTCGGACACGTAACATTAAATTTGAATATTTCATCATACTAGTCGTTTGAAAAGATGTGGCAACAGTCCAGTACTTCCGCGTTGTGCACTGGCACACACAAGTATTGTATATTAATGGAAGTTAATTTGCAGTTGAAAAACTTGTACTATATAACTATCTTTAAGTGCCTGGAAATAGGATTTACGAAACTACAACACTATGGCACGCTATTTCATTATCATTCAGCGGATGCGCACAACATTTAATTATGTTTGTTATGTATTCAATCATCATGCAGTTATAAGTATATGACTATTTGCATGTTTTTACAATAAAATAACTTGAAATATTGTTATATCCAACACTCTTAATTGAGAAAGTATCCCTTTTAAATAAATATTCACACTATTTAGTTCAGAACTATTTTCTGTGCGCAAAATATGGCTGTTATTAGGTCGACGGACAATTATAACAAACGATGCGATAGGAAAGTGATTTTACCCTCCAAAAAAACGGAATCTAGCTATTTTTGTAAGCAATTTTGAAGGTCTCACATAGTCATTTCTTGGAAAGTAAACGATGCTTGGATAACCCGCTCTTAAAGTTCCTTGTATAATATCCGAATGAGGCCTTTTAAGCTATTATGGACGACGCATTACCAGTATTTCAAATATTGCATTTCATTTAATACAGTATATTGTACAAATACACATACCTAGTGATTTTTCCAGGACTTTTAATTATGGCGCTTCGCCATGCCTCATAAACAATACAGCATGCTTCCCTTATCAATTGAACATAATGTCATAATTGTGTCTAAAATGTGTCTTATTAACGTATCGGCATTGGTTAAAATCGCTAAAATAACGTAAACTGATATTTAACTTTATTTTCAAAGATTAAATATCATATTTCAATACCAAGCAACAAAAGATTCTAACCGAACGCTAAAAATGGTGTTTTATTGCGATAAATACCGCACCCCTTAATCGACTTTCCTTATCAGCGTTAAAAATCAATTACGTAATGCGCATTATATTGGTACGATATGATACTATTAATTCATTAAATTGTTATAAAATCCCTTACTAGACATCAAACATGGACGTGTTTCAATTATTGAACCGTAAAAATGAGCGATTTTGATTGGCTATTAAAATTGAAAGGGGTGCCTCAAATTCGTTGATTTAATGAGACGAAAATTTTTACATTATATGTTATTATATATTATATTAATTATATTAATTTAAAAGTTAATTGCTCAGCTTAAAAAAAGCACAGTATGTATCATTTTCGAATTAACATTGCCGTTTTATTTGATGACGGATTTCAAAGCGGTTTTCGGTATTTTGTAGCGGAAATGTTAATCTAGGGAACCATGCCTCAGAATTTTGATACTTGATTTCATTTTTTATCTATGGCGTATTACGTAATAAACAGCGGGTTTGGGTACGGAGTTTGTTTAAAGCCAAGTATCTAACGAACCGAGGACGTTATCAAAAAACTGAGGCAAGGTTCCCTGCATTATACATTTATAGTGATTTTAAGGCTATTTGTTGTAATATATTTCTTTATACACAGTAGTTATCGTTGTTAAAAATTGAAAATTACGTGCGATATTGATTTATAGAAGACCAATCAAATGTAATATTTGTTTCAAATCACTTGCAATGCACTTTATACAGTCGGTTTAGTTTAGTATATAATTTTGGTTTAGTTTTTAAATCTATAAATTGGTAAACTTGATTTGACCTGAGATCCATGCTTGATACATTAAACACATTAAAGATGAAAGACAGTATTCAATGATTAAGCACAGCAGCAAAATTATTTCAAGCAAAACCTTGCACAGAATGCAGTATTAGCAAAATACAATATACAGTGACAAGAAACATCGCTAAGTACAATGTACTTAGTAAATGCCAATACCCCTGCAGGGTACGAACCGCATTCTGACATGCCCCTTTAGCACAAAAACGCCACGCCAAACTTAAACTCTCAATGAAACACTGAAATGTCCGTGTACATAAACAAGACCATCTTAACACATTTTTGTGGCCATGGTTCAGTTTAGTCATGGTTTGTATGCATGGTAGATAATAAAGGTCATTGACAAACGATAACCCAGAAACAGAAAAAAGGTTGCAGAAAATGAAACAACACTGAACACACCAAGCGTACAAGTATTCAGCGGTTTTGCATATATTACACTAAAACATGCCATACAAACTGTGTGGTACCACTCAAAAACCACGCACTAACCACAGTGCGTCAACGTACAGACTGTTTCACGCCTACACCAGTACCACAACATTGTTCTTACATAAATCTAAGATCATAATATGATTACACCCTCATATCAAACCACTTCAGAAACTAGGCCAATGAAGCGAACATTCAAAAGTAAACTGAAGTATTGGTCTAGATTGCTTTGCACTAGTAGATACACTAATTTAGTAGTCACACTCATTGCAATGTGGTTGTACATATATCAATCACACACATACGAAAGTAATCTGTTTCTCAAACCGATTTGCAAAAACATCTTGTTGGCGCGAAATATACTACTCAACTTTTGCTAAGCACCAAAAGTTTCTCACTATATTATGAAAAGTGTAAAAAGGATTAAATTTTTGTATTTTGCATAGTTTGTATCAGCAATGTTTTAAGATGGACCCCAACCTAAATGCAGGCTGTTTTATCTGGTAGGTCTCGTCTCGTGGTCACGGAAAGCATGCACCCCTCGTTTTTCTGTCTTTTGAGTGGAAACAAGTGGAGACACATTATTGTCCTTATACACCGACATTACACATTTTTGGTCATTCAAAGGTCAGATCTTTTTACATCGGTCACTTTGACATTGCAAACGCTATGATAAGACGGCATTTGAGTGAAGCAGAGATGTGGAGGGCTGTAGGGATGGTGGAGCAGAGGGCCACACACCGTGAGGTTGGTGTGGCGCTTGGTGTACACCACACCATCATCACCAGAGCCTGGGGAAGGTATCAGCAGTATGGTACACCCGTCAGGAGGCATGCGGAGGCAGACAAAGGGTGACGACAGCAGCTCAAGACCGATTCTTCATTATCCAGGCTCGTCGAGGACGGTTTGCAACAGCAACGCATCTTCATAATGACCTTCTTAATGCTTCTGGGGTCAATGTTTGTACCCAGACTGTGCGTAGAAGGTTGGACGAGGGTATTCTGCGGCCAAGAAGACACTGTATAAGAATCCCATTGACTCGTCGTCATCGCCAGGCCCGTTTGGAATGGGCGAGGGAGCATGTAAGGTGGACTAGACAAAACTGGAGACATGTTCTCTTCACTGATGAGTCTAGGTTTTGCCTAGACTTTACTGACAGACGTGCGAGAGTCTGGAGAAGACCTGGGGAAAGGTTTCAACCCGAAAATATTGCTGAGCATGACCGCTACGGGGGTGGGTCAGTTATGGTGTGGGGATGCATCAGCTGGGACGGACGTACTGACCTCGTTGTGCTAAATAGAGGTACATTTACTGGTCAGCGGTACATCGATGAGATGTTGGACACCCAGGTTAGGCTGTATGCCGGGCAGTGGGCGATCAGTACATTTTAATGGACGATAATGCGCCTCCCCACAGGGCCCGGGTGGTTCATGACTACCTGCAGACGGAGGGTAGTGAGCACCTTGACTGGCCAGCTCGATCACCCGACCTAAATCCAATTGAACACATGTTGAATGAGCTGCAGGTACGGATATCAGCTCGTCAGGTGCAACCTAGAAGCATACAGGAGCTTGAGGCCATGTTGGTGCAAGAATGGGCCGACATCCCCGCTAGGACTGTCAGAAATATCATAGGGAGCATGAGAAGGCGTTGCCAAGCAGTTGTCGTCAGCAATGGGTCACATACACGCAACTGAGTCTAAACTTGTAAACATAAGTGGGGTTGTGAAAATTTAGAAAACAAGTTGCGTGTCCAAAAATCTTTGATATAGGGAGTCTTCTTCTTCTCTGGCACATAACTAATGCAAAATCGGTAAAAATGTTAAATTTGTCCTTCAATCAAATTGATTAAACATGAAATTGACATTAAAAATCATTTGTGCTACGATAATCAAATCATTGCCGAAAATATTCACACTAAAACATTTGTAGTATATGTAATGTAAAAACATTTGGCAAACGGAAGTAATTTCATATTTCCAAATACAAAATGCACAGTGCTGTGTCAAATGTTTGTTCCCTTTTCGTTCAGCTACTTGTCGATCGTAACTACTCGGGCATTTCCGTAACTGAAAAATACGCTTCGCACATAAGTGTAGAGTTATAAATTTTGGTTATGTGGTTTCCAGACACTGGTACTCGTTTTCAAGAATCATTCTCAAAATTACAGACTTTCAAATTCTATTCACATTGAAAAAGAACCAAGTTGTTCCCATCGTTGGATTCCCAGGGTCAGCCATGGTGGCAATAGCCAGCGAACAACAACAATAAAATGGCGGCCTGCAAATTATGTTAGAAGCACTTTTCTTCAGATTAACATCCTAATAGTTCCGATTGGCTGCATAAATGGAACTGTCCTAAGACAATGTACGGACCAAGAACAGTATTTCTCTAGCATGTAAGTAACGATGAAGCGGAGTATATATTCAATTTGGACGCCTTTCATTGCAACTAAATTACTGCAAAGATGTGAAAAGAGCCAATATCGTGAGTTCTTTCACGGACAGACAGCACGTTTAGTTGACGACAGCGATGTTTTTTGTGTTGCTATTCAGCAGACAGAGACACGGAGCAATATGTCATGTCATCCTTGTTTTTTTCCTGTCAAAAGTTGTGTACTCAGTACAAATATATATATTCTAACTTTTACTGTCTTATTTACGTTTCCATTGAAAATTAAATTAACCACAACTTAACATGTTTATGTAAATGTCTTGTTTAAGTTCGTCCACGTTCATTTCTTAGTTTAAAAGATTTAAACAATATGCTTCAATCATTTTCATTGCCATAGATAATTACCGTGTATAAATCTCTCTTCATAGCTAATGATCAAGTACCACGGGACTTTCGTGACCACTGATAGGAGTACAATTGCATCGTAAATCTTTTCCTTAAATAGATGCAATGACGTCATGCATTATTTATGTGTTATAATTAGATCTAAATCAAATCCAAAAAGGGATAAAAATGTTAGTCTTTATACTGCACACATAGAATTTAAATATTTATATCAAATGAGGAACTTATGTCGACGGTTAACATTTTCACTAATAAGACGCCTCATGACAAGATGAAGTTAAACTACTCAGTTTGATAGCGATCACTTGCGATAATACTTGTAATGATTTATTCATAATTTTAATACTACTGTTGATAAGGTTTGGCTGAAATATGGTTACTCGAGCATCATATGCCAGTTATAAAAACCAAACGATGCCCATTAAAGCGTGTATCTGTCGGATTCAACAATTAAATAAGTCCGATTAATGTCAAATTTTGAGTAGTAATTAGTTGATTAAATATTAATTGGTTGTACCGAAATACTTACAAAATTTTGAGTAGTATATTAAATAGTTGTATCGAACTACTTATAAAATTTTGAGTTGTATATTAATTAGTTGTACTGAAATATTTTAATATCAAATTTTAAGTAGTATACATTGTTGTTATCAAAACCCAGTTAAATTCCCTCTTTATTAAACACGTCCGCTCGGCTACATAGAACTGGTTTTAGGTCGATTGACATTTGTCTAGTAAGTTCGAACCCTGACCCCGGCATGTTGACGATCTGGTTATACAATGTGTTTGATAATGACAAATGTTCATGCTATTTACTGTCACAGCTGTTTCGAGTGACTTATAAAGATAAGTTGACATTTATTAACGAGAAAAAATACATTCTGGGTAGGGCTGCAACGATTCGGGTACCCTACGGTTCGGTTCGAGTTCGGATATAACCTTCTCGGTTATCGAATATTCGATTCGGATATCTACATCAATATAGACTACATAAATTAACGTAGGATTTTTTAAACCTGACCCCATATGTTTCATAAAAAAAATTTTTTTTCTCAAACTCTTTTTACTCAACTTATTCGTTAAATCATACATGAATTTCTATTGTTCTGTTGTAAGCAATTCAGAATGTCGTATTAGAAAAAGTTGATCTAACAACAGTTTCCCACAATTGAAACAATTTACCAATTGTACACTTTTTTGTCGAAGACTTAAGATTTCCAGGTAAAAAACACCCAAGTTCATTCTTGATTTTCTATTCTTTTGTAGTTTTTGTGGGCAGACTTGAAATTTTAATATGCCAAAATATACGTACAAGTCATTCTACTGTTTCAAAAAATACTTGTATGCACTTTTTTGAAGTGCATTTATAACATACGACTAGTCTTCAAACCAAGATCTTTTCTCAAACGCAAACTCTCGCCACACATTCGATTTTAGTGACGCTGATGGATCAACAAGCAGTTTTTCGTGGGCCATACTTGTTTTTGTTTACATGCGACGCAGTAAATGAAATGACGCGCGCTGATTTGATAATATTATTGCCGGCGTACGCTAAATGACAGTGCCAAACCGTACCGAACCGAAAATACGGATTCCAAATCGGATAATCGATCCGATGCCATGCATTCGGATATATTCGAACTTCGGTGAATCGTTGCAGTCCTAATTCTGGTACTGAATCTAGGGTTGGGTTGATAGGTTATTGATAACCCGCTGGACCAATGAACGAAAGGTCGAGGGTTCGAATCATGGCTCCGATTTCCGATAATTCAGGGAAGTTTTTCAGCGTCCCCATCCCAACTACCGAGCCAAGGACGGTGTTTAGAAACTCACAGGAAAGGGGCGGGGTGTGTATCGGTGCTTACATCGAGAACAATCAAGTACGAAGAAAATACTATTTGAAATAAGACTAGGGATATAAATGTCCGGTTTTCATGTATATTCTCTCAACTAGAGATTTCTGAGACGGCACTGAAATTACCATAACTGTCGAATAAGGCCATTCAACAACATGTAAACAAATAATAAACTTATTCCGGGGAAACGTCGTTATATATGGAATATGAAAAATTCGAAATATAAGTATATTTATTTATTTTCTTATTTATGTGACATCCGTCTTAATGTCTTGAAACGTAAACAATTCTTTTTGCAAAAATATGCTCGTATATCATATTTTATGAATATAATGTTCTTAATTTGACGTACGATTATTATGATAAATGATATCCATATTTTATGTCTGAAGAATTGCCATTATTTGGGCATTAAAATATCTAATTAGTTTATTCAGTTTTCAAATAATTGAAGATTATTTTTAATCTCTATGACATATAACGTAATTAATACATGTTTTGCTTTTTTATAATTACACGCAATAATTTATTAACTTAGTTGCGCCCTATCGTCTATGATCAGACTTAATGAACTAATTTTCTCTCTCATTTATTTGCCTCGTCAATGCATTTAAAAGGCATTATAGTCATTTTTGCATGGCGTATTGAAAGCAAAACATTGCGTTCAAAGTGAAACATTTGACACATGTTTAGTTTTTTTAAATGGATTGTGTTAAACTGTTAATTTGAAGAGTTAATATTATAGCATACACGGTTCAATATGACATGTATGTATAATAAAATGAAAAAAGTAATATGACTTTGAGTTAGGAATCTTTTTCATCACCGACACATCATTTGATTGCAAAAATGCCCGTATGACTTAGTTCCTTTACGAAAAAACGCATTTTCTTATTGATGTTATATATAATGTTTTGTCTTGTTACTGTGATTTTGTTTAGTGTTACTGTTTTTAAGTGTGCATTGTGACTGTTGTGCGTATTTTTTTGGTATATTGTTACTGCTGTTATGTCTGGTGTAAAGTTCGTGGATAGCCGAACTTTTTGGGATATACTGATGTGATGGTTTTAAAAATTTGTCATGGCTAGAATTGACATTTATTTTCTAAATTTCTAAATTGCCACTTTTCACGTAATCACTGGTTACGAGATACCAAGGCGACCCTAGTCAGCGTCTACGGAGCACTTTGAGTTTTTGCAAATAAGCGATCAATTCGTTACAATTTTTGTACTGTAATTCGTATAAAAATGTCCAGAAGTGTGCAGAATGACGTTGGACGCTGAGGCAAATATTCATGATGTTTGCCGCCAAATTTTGACGTCATTGTCGGCGTAACAACAAAGTTATCGAGCATGAAAGAACTGTGCTCGTTTGAATTCAGCTCCGAAACTTAATTCGACGTCAGAGCGTACGGAGGACCATCACAAACATGAACTCAAACTGCAAAGACTAGGTCTAAATAGGGAGATAATACATTGGGTCAACTCCTTCCTTAAGGTCACATCAAGTGGTTGTTGAAGGTAAAATTCAGGCAGTTTTTTTTTATGTAGGTACTGAATTACTTATTTTTGCCAGTCTTTGCATCATAAGTTCAAATGACCCATTCCATATACTGGCAATAGACTTCCCTTATTTCCTTCAGAATTTGATTTTTAAAAAATTATTTAAGCAGAGCCGGAAATTTAAACTGTTATCTGACGGATAATGGACTGAACTAATGAGGGTAGATCGCAACGTGTTTTAGTAACTTTGGTTGGGATGTCTTTGGATGTGAGATAGAAAAAGTTCAAGTTTAAAAGAAGTCCAGCCTGAGTTAGGATCTGAGTAGTTTGTAGAACTGAATGTATTTAAATATTCTTCTTAATCATGTTTTAGGCAGGACCAGTGTGCCTTACTGTAACATGTTGTTTCCCGGTCTGGTTGGACAAGACTATGTCTTGATCTGAGGAACCTAAGTGTGTTGGTACAATGGACGTGTGATGGCATATTTGTAAGAAACAAAATAAGAATATTGTTTCCTCTAATAGAGGTGTTTGCTATGTACACTTTCAAGAAAGGAGATGTAAGTATTTCAGAATCTTAACCTTCAAGCAGGGATTCAGTTGACTAGTTGATGCCTGGTATGTTTAATTCACCAAGAACCCAGGTGTGGCAGTTTTTAGGGATTTCATGAACGAAAGACTATAGTTCATTGAGTGCAAATTTCATCTTTCTCAATTGGTTTATAGATGGGTGAGATATAACTATATTTTGGGTCAGATATAACTAAATTTTATGCCATAAAGAGATAGTTTGATCCAGGTGACATTGCAGTCCGACTTAAGATCTGGTTTCTCTTGACTTACAGATTATTTTAATACTGCAATTAATGTACCTACAACTTAGCCTTGTAACTTGTCATCACTTACACCACTTAGTAATTTAAGTACTGTAGTCCGGGAGATTTGTTTGAATTTCCTTCCTCTTTTAACCAGGTTCCTGTGCAGCAAATTACGTCAGGTTTGACTTGTAGGTAAAATTACTTGGTGAAGTTCTGAAACTTTATTTTTAATTGACCGACGGTTTTATATTTAGCATGCACAGTCTTTCACTAGTGTGGAGTTTGTATTTATTTTAATTAGCAGTTTTGACCTTGGTCCTATTTTCATTAGGAGTAGACGTAGCAACTTGTTGTGTATCTAGTCTGTAATCATATGTACAGAACTCACGAGAATCTTGAATGTTACTACAAGAATCCGACACGTAAGAACTTAGCGTTTTCACTTAATGAATATAGGGTTTTATCTGGATAATAGCCTTCCTTTGATAGTTGCTTTAACTTGAAGCTAATACTTTTTATTTAACTGCTCCACCTGCGCAAAATTATGTTAGATTCATTCATAATGTCCCTTTAGGAGTTGTTGGTAACAGTACTTGGTTTGGATTATTCATCCTTACCTAGAAATTTGCGACCTAAGATTATCCAGAGCAAGAATAGTGCAGTGATATCCAGTTTTATTTACGACGAATACCTTTCCTTTGTAAACAAGACGTTGGGAATAACACAATGGCGACAACCGGTCAAAACTACTCAATACCTTTATCGGTCATGCTTGGTAACATATGGATCGCTCAGTTCTAGCTGTTGTTTGTAGTTGTTAGTTTATGTTCTTACAAACCAAATCAGATATGAAAATGTGACCAAAAAATCTAAAATAGTAAAGATATTTAATTCTGTGACGAGCGTGTAAAGTATGTTATCAATCATGGTCCCGACGCATAAGCATCTAATAACGTATGAACCATACTCTTATTAATCGGACTTTCAAGGTGGCAAAAAAAGAACCGTTTGGGTAAAAGTTACTCACAAGACGATGGGAGATAAAGTGAAGCAAGTGAAGTGTTTTCACACCTAAATGTCAAACAATGTAAAACTCAGAAATAAAAAAAAACGTGTTTAAATCAACACGGTGTGATCAATTAAGTACTTTGATCAGAATGACTTGCAATGAATATCCAAACAGCGTGTGATAATCGCGATTTATGTGAATCATGTACTAAATAATAAATGAAATATATACTTGCAATTTCATCTATGAATTCACCATTCCACTACATGAATGAAGGCCAGTAGAACAGATAATGTCTCTGTGTCACAAAGAATGATGTTTTGAATGTTTCCTCCTCTTCCGTGATGTAACTCTCCAATCCTGTAATTAAGTTCAGAACTCTGATAGGTAATGACATCGAAGGGTCCCAGTGCACTTTCCTCTTTCTAACTATGGCTATCACCAAAATCATACACAGTGTCTTCAAAACACGTTGTGTGTCATTTGAAACTTAGGGATTTTTGGGAGGGAATGGGTTTTCCCAAGTTCCGGTTAACTCATTTGTTCACTGTGGCATTTAAACAAATGTGACTTATTATAACTGTATATAATCATTTAATTAGTCGTTGTGCAATCGTCAGTTAGCTAGCTCAGCACAATGGTTGATCTTGCTGACACTACTGACTCACACGCACTACCGCCATACTTTGTGCTGGATGATATATGGACATTAAACATATAGAACCACAAAAAAATAACTCACAAGACAGAAGATAAATGAATTATTTTCTCTTCAAAACCTGTATTTCAACTGATTGCTTACACAGGTGTGGTCAGCTATAAAATACCCATATAACATAACTTGACCATGACTAATCCACATAAGACAACTCAGATGATAAAGCATGATTGTTAGTGTAAACACGAGCATGCGAGGTGAAGCCAGTTTCGGGGGGGGGGGGTAATCCCGTTGATTCACGTCGCTTCCGCGGGATATGATTACTTTTTACTGTCAATACGGAAATTGCAAATCCATTAGTGTGTGTAAGTCCTTGCTGTTGCAGTATATTAGTAGCTGTTACTGCTAAGAATCAAGATCCAATATGTCTAAGGATATTCGCCAAAACAGCTGATTTGAATGACTTAGGGAGATTTTGTTTTCCTTGAAACTTATTTTTGATTCATGCAATCCAAGTTTTTTATTTGTATTATGCAAACAACAGTCAAGTACTTGGTAACGTTGTGGTAAGTTGAAATAGCAAAGAGACAATTATAAGTAGTTTTCAAAGTAATTGCTCTCTTTGTTTAAATGTTTGTTTTGAAACAACAAACTCATTCTTTAGTTTTACATTATCATAATTAACCATTGTATCACCATACGCTTCATGCTATTGATGTTTTAGGACAGATATTCAAAAACAATCATTTTCAACGCCCATGGGTTTTCTTCTTTTCTTTCGTTTTCAAAGAGATATCGCTCAATTAAAGCAGATTTTTTGTACGCAAAATTGAGATATATATCTATTCATAATGTAATTGAACGTCATTAATAAACTAAAAAATAACGTATTGTGTAGTAAGTAACTATTTCTTGTTTTGTAATTTGTCATAATTAAGTTATTAAGTATTCTATTAGATGTAAAGAATGAAATATGACATATTAAGCAAAATGTCAAAACCCATGGACAAAAGAGAAATTGATGCGAACGCATATTTCAAAACGAACACATTAAACTTTAGAGGTTTAATCTCATTAATAGCGTTTTTATTTAAACACCAACATTTAGTTATGCATTTCCCCGACAATTGTTCAAAGAGAAACTAATGGTGCTTACGTAGATTGTTGTCTTGTTGGATTTCACTTGACATTTCAAGCAGAGCTGCGCAATGGAACGGTATGTTTGGATCTGTACTCTTTTGCTGGTGATAGTTTATTCAAGTCATTGTATTGTCCAAGAAATTTTTGAATTTGAAGACGCACTGTCGACTGAACAACAGGACAACTGGGTATGGAGGTCGAATGCATCAAATAATAAAACGTTAAGGATCACCAGTTTGGAAGGTAGAGTTACGGTCAGGCTGCTTCTTTGTATACGGCCAAGAGGGGGCAACAATAATGTGACCTTTTACGTAGATGATATTCGGTACGGGAACGATGGACCGTCGGACAAAATAAGATTACGATTTGAAAGCTTAGAAATCGCAAACATAAGTTCGTTTGAGAAATGGCATAGTGGCGAAGAATGGAACATGTTAAAAAGTACCGGACAGGTCGGACCACTGATAAATCTTCTGGAAGGAGAATATACGCTTGAAGTGATTGTTCAGACAGACATATGGGGCATGGAACTGGACAACATCAGAATAACAACTGAACATCAATTGAGATCACAACCTATCATTTGTGATGCAATTGCTCTGGATGGCTGAACCATTTATGTGAGAATATATGAATCATGAACAGTTGTAAAAGTGATTATATTGACATATTTGGGATATCGAGACTCATAATTATCACTTAAAACTATTCAAGAAGGACGTTATTCTTCCAGTACGTGGCTGTATAGGGAAAAACGGTCACAAAAAAATATTATTAATATTGTAATGTAAAAAAAAACATTATAAAGCTTAGGCAATATTCATAAATATAAATTCTGTAAATATTTTGTGAAAATGAAAGTACTGAATAAAAGTGCATATTAACTGAATTAAAACTTGAGCCTATTGTTTTCATTTGAGTACACAATGAGGATTTTTCTTGTCCTATGCAAGTGTTGTGGTGAACGGCACTGGGTATTTAAAAATTTTATACTTCTTAATTATAATCTTGATATATTATAACAACCAGATTTTCGAACATATGCCATGAATTCGACGTATCAGTAATTGGTAATTAAATGTACTCTTTTTAGGAAAAAACGCAAAATGGGGAAAATATCGAAAAGAAAATCCATTTCTTAGCCAAATATTATTATGATTATTCCTATCACTTATACTTATAATTTGTGTCCCTTAATTGATGCTTCAATGAAGTCAAAGAGTAAAACGTAACCTGACAAAACAGCTATCAGCTTTGTAATATTTGTTTATCTTTTTTATTATTAAAGATAAGCAATAGAATCTATTTACTCACTGCTTCATATAACAAAATATAACTATATATCACTGCATGTCATATATATCAGCATTTATACAATATTCAAGTCACATAATTAAAGTCTAATTAATGTGATAAATAAAAAAATGACAGATAAAAGTTATGTACAACTGATTGTTAAATAAATCATAACATTGTGATAGTCATGCATGTTATTATCATTGTATATATTTCGGTAAACATTTCATCTTATGACAATCATATTCACGAAAATAAGCTTGTTTCGTGGTATTACAAGTGAATCTTGCCGAAAGAAATGAGAAATAATCACAGAAAGTATCCATACTTGCTTATTTGACACGCATGTATAATGATCAGGTTGTATATTTTTGTATGGGCGGTGTGTCACGATCACACCGTGACGATGGATTGGGTGTGAATAAATAAACATTATTCGACATGACGTAAATCGAAAACATGTTTTTGGCGTTACTCGGTACATTTCACTTCTGTACGTAACCTTTCCAAATGCCATTTAGCATATTTAATGAAAAAACAAACAAATTTACGATTGTCATTATATGTACGTATTATTTCAGATTAAATCAGTCTTTTCTTGTCGGAAATATTTTGTTCGTTGTTTACGGAGAATGTTAAGAACGTAGTGATTTTTTGGATGGGGTAGTACCCAGTATGTATGCTCCTTGAAGATACAGTTGATGCCCAAAAATGACTTCGTCTGACAATTCAATAAAGAATACATAAACATCTAATGTCATTTGTATTCAGCTATTGATCACAAATCGTAAAAAGGTATTTCGGGTTTTGTGGTATAGGGAAGGACTGGGTCAATTCGGAACAGTTAAAAAGCTAAATTACTGCTGATTTTTTTTCACATGGTCGCAGTTACATGTAAATGGACATTTAGGCGACTTTTGCAGCTTTAACAAGTTGATAAAGACCTCAGACATACATCTGGTCAGAACCACCGTCTCTCCGTAAGCTAGGCAAGCAACTTGCTCACATGTCAAATTTCTCATGTCCCGACAGGGATTCGAACCGATATCTTTGAGTGACTGTTGACTATCATTAAGCGATTAAAACCGACCAATCAAGGAGATCTCTTTACGGCTTAAAGCTGAATTTCAGTCATTATGTATATGTCTTCGGACTTCTGTATAAATATAAGTTTGTGCGTGACTAAGTTATTACAATACATTTATCATTTCTTGTTTATTAATATGCCGAATATATAACACTACTTTACCGGAGTCGTGTTGTATATTACACTAACCTACATATACAGAAACCTGTCCGCTTGACTTGTTTGGAAAATGTTGATACAGTATTACCATATATGTACAATTTAAAAAGGGACTAGTTTATCATAAGATATACATTACAGCTCTTTTAAGGACATATCCGGTAGTTGCTATTGCGCAACGTAGTGCGCATCCGTGACGTTAATTTTACTATTAAACATATAGGCAAAATGAAAACGTATAGAGATATTTTTTTTAAATTTTGCATGTTCATAGCATATGATAACAGAAACATTTTAATCGAAAAGAAAATGGGGGTCGCGGTGCTTGTTTCTGAGTTATCTGCCCTTGTTTATGCCGTTTTGGCTTAATTTATGTCATTTCAAGGGCATATCACTCATACATGAATCTTAAATACCATATTTTTACTTTTGGTTTATGTTTCTCATTTTATTCTTGGTCAAAATACAAAATTTTATGCAATTCAATTAAATATTTTATTAGCTTTTTTCTGTTGAAGTTAACAGACTGACAATTCTTCAAAATTAAACCAAGTTTTAGGAAAATTGGCATTGGTTACGGTAAAGAAGAAACAAATACAAAAACACTCATTAGCAGTTCTTGAAATTTTGGACTATTGCATGAAAAGAAGTCGGCTACTTAAACAGGAAAATAAATAAGACCTTGTTCTCCTACATTATGAATTATCTGCCCTTGAAATGACCTAAAATGAGCCATAATTTCACATTCAAGGGCAGATAACTCAAACCCGAGCACCGCGACCCTCATGTTTGTTTATCTTAAAATGTTTCTATAATCATATGCTATGATCATGCAAAGTTTTAAAAAAAATCTCTCTATACGTTTTTATTTTGCCTATATGCCTATGTGTAAAATTGTGGAAACTGTCAGATATGTCCTTAAGAAATACGATGAATCGACTGACTAGGTTAATATACTTTTGAAATAATATAGACTGTTATAAAATGCACCTGTCATACTGCGAGACTGTCTTTCTGATTGATAAGGTAGACACATCACTACAGAGTCAAAACTTCAGAACTGTTTACGGGGAAAACATGTGCAAAGTCGAATATAGCTCGCATACACTTTGATCAAAACGATGGTATGAATGATGTCAACGAAAGATCATACATTATTTGGCATGCATTTATTGCATTATGTCGGTATGTCTGTGACAGCAAAAGATGTTGGGTGCAACCATCAACCACAGGTCGATTAAAGAAACATAGGAAGTTAAAGATCGTTCCTGGAGATCAAATGCAACAAGCCATAGGCAGGATACAGCTCTTCTCAGAATAATTAATTCATGTTAAGTGGCGTCTTAAAGGGTGAGTGGATGCCGTATGGTCGAATGCGTGACAGAACGACCTGGAATAGACTTATATCAGCAGGGTACCGCTCCTGGTGACAGACCTATCAGACGTCCTTTGATAACACACAATGACATCACTGGAATCTGGCGTCAACCGATCGGACAAGTTAATTATTAATGTTCTTGACTGACCACAAAGCTGGAGATTTGCGTCGTTGAAATACTGCATATACTCAAAGAAACGTCTTAGAGACAGTTCCGTTTATGTCGCATGACTGTGAACTTGACCTTGTGACTGTGAGGTAAAATTTGGATGGACAAAGGTACATCGCAAACATTTAAGACAGGGATGTTGTACAACCTTATGATAACCTGGCTCTGAACACAAGGCCAATGCTCATGGATGACAATACCCCAATCCCCTGTGCTTGCGCCATTACATATTATTTCGTCAAGAGGCTATCACAACACTTCCAAGGCCTGCAATCCGTGATCTCAACCCTATCGAAAATGTTTTGGATATGATTGACCGATACGTACCACGCACTCGACCAACAATGGAACAGATTGCCCCATTCAACGTATCATACAGTTATTGAGATGGAGAGTTCGGTATTTTATTTTGGTTGATGGAGGGTTCACGATATACTGAGACTGTGTTATGTCAATTATACAAGACATTTGTTGATAGTTGGAATTGTGACTGTAGCTTTACGAATAAGTCTTGTAGTCAGTGCTAGTCACATGGCAAAAGTTACGAGCCCATGTTTTTAAGTCTTTTTTTCCCCTTATTTTACCTTTCAAATAAAACAATTAAATTTCAGATTTCTTAGCTTGCTTTGTCATTTTGATACCCACTGAACTTTAATTCATTCACATAACGCATGGAAATCACGTTTTGTTGCACATATTTAATTAAGTCATTGATAAAATATTTTATTCTAAAGGTTTATTCTTTTAGCAAACGTAATTGGATTGACAGGAACGAGAGCCATTAAATAAACAATCCATGAACATTTAATACCGCGCAAAACGATGAAACTATGATAATACACTAATTCATCTTCACAAATTCCTTAATATTGTCATTTTAAACGATTGATTATATGGTGAAAATAAACGTTTTTATTGTTATAAATTGCTCGCGATTAATGATGAAGTATAGAAATAATCACAGACCTAACATTTAAAAATTCGTTAACGATCCAAGCTCGAAAAACATTTTATTTTGATAATCTCTTTAAATAAAAGAATAGTTATTGGAGAGTTAAATTTGTTTAAACGTTTTAGTCTTTCGGCAAACGAAATAGGATTGGCTTTCTTCACACAAAAAAAAATCTTTTTTATATACCAAATACATAATTTATCATAGTTTGTAATACACTACTTTTTTATTACGTGTTTCAAGTTCTGCTGTCTACAAACAGATAATTTCCCCCAAAAAATGCTTCATTAATCTAAACTAATCTTATTTGACAAATTGATTACATTTCCTTTGAAGGAAATAAAATCTAGTAATGGATAGGTTGTTTGTGAATTGTGATCGTACAATTGTTTTAATTATTTTGTCAACAGTTTACATTTGTGATTAGTCCCAATATTTGAAAGTGTCTAATATCAAACTCGATGTCCCGCAACTAAATCTTAAACTCATAGGCAACAACAGGATTCAAAATTATAAAGCTTGAGATCCTGATCAAATATCATATTTCAGTTTTCAATATTCTCAAGATGATTTTGATAAGATTGCATTACAATTTTAATAGAATTTTAAATACAAATATGTTGATACAAATATTAACTTACAAATGTTACGAACAAACAATCTGGTCGAGAACATAAATGAGATCATAAACTTCATCTACTACATAATATGAACTTGTTGATAACAGTTAAACTAATTCAGTATTCAAGATTGCTTAATAAAGTATGACAAGAATGTACAATCAAACCTGTGAATAAAGGTCACCCTTGAGAAAGACATAGTATGACATGTGTCCTTTACTCGAGAGTCAATTTATTCCAAATAATCAGTGGCGTTTTTTAAGCATTTTATATGTTCACAGGATGGCTTTATTTCGGAGGTGGCCGCTATATCGATATATATCTTCACTGAACTTGAAATTGGCGTAAGTACATGGATTTAATACACCTCTCCATTGGACAGAGTCATCATCAAAAAGAAATGTTTGCAAAGGCAGGCAGTAGCTGCTGTGGAAGTCATAAAAGAGGAAGAAAGGGCTGAAAATAAAAGAACGCAAATTCTTGAGTGCACCTTAAGGCAGAGAAGAATTAACTTTGGAATATATGACAAACTATTAGTCGATCCGAGGAACGAAGTCAGTCCGGCATCCAACAACTTGACACGTTTGCCAACAACAATGACCCAGTTTGAGTGCTTGGGGTTGAACAATTATTATGGCAGCCTGCTCAAAACGCTTGGCCTTATATCAGTCGGCTCTTCTAAATCAACATATACTTTTGTTTATGAATACATATTCTTACAAAAAGTTGCATTAATAAATCATTTTAATGCTATAAACAGAAACACGAATTACCTAAAAAAAACGTAAGGTTCATCTTTTCTAAGTAAACTATGTAATTGCTACACAATCTGTCATTCATTACACTTTTTTCGGTTGTACACAAAAAATGAATACACTATTGCCTTTATAACTTATCGTTTCTAAGGAAAATCTAAATCTACCATTATTTGCCAAGACCACACAGACTGAATATGTGTTAAGTCGTAAATCAAGAAACAATATGTACATACGTTTGTCCGTATACAATTGATTTATGACAAATTACTTAGCATTGATTCATGAGCTACAATGGACCTGTCGTATTTAACAGACATTGTACATCCTACGACAATAAGACTAAAAAAAACACAAACAGTAAACCCTTCAAAACGCACATTTTAGGAATTTTCTATATCATAAGGCCAGATATAATTTGTCGTGTTTACGTAACCCCGACATATTTGGCTCTTTGACGTCTACACTTAAAGTTTCTAACGAGTACGAAACTGTTTGATGAAGAACCATGAGGGACAAGGAAAGCTTTCTTCGGGTCACAAGGCCTTAAACACGACTATTTTTCTAGCCTTAAACGTTTGATGAGCAAGACTCCAGATTTGATTAATGGAATTTTATAATTTGACTCGTAAATCATACTAATTATGATAAAGAGAACATATTCACGATTTTATTGCTTTATCTGCTATTGATTGCTTAACTTATAAATTATGAAGTTAGAAATGTGTACAGGGGAATGCCCACGAATGCACCCGCTGAGAGCTAAAGTCAGAAAGGGGCCATAACTCCTGTGTTTTTTTTTTCGGATTTTAACGGAAACCGATTTTGACCTGTACTTTATCATTACACACTTTCATGTAAAATATGACACTAATAATGAAATATTTGTGTGTACTCGCTCGGAATCCAAACTTGTAACGGTCCTGGGTAATACTTTATGCCATTTCAAATGGCGGGGCCATAAAAATGCCGAAAAGTTTTAATACTGACGTTTTGTTTTGTTTGTTTATATCGGGTTTTACGCCCATTTTCAACAGTCAGAGTTATATGAGGTGGACAATTCACTTAATCTTCGCTCCTGGTAAGAACCAGTACTAGACTCCCATCCTCCGTAAGCTACCCAGCTATCCTATTTTTAAAGAGTATGTAACTTTATTATGCCTAAAGTTTCAAGTTTACAGGCATGTTCTCTAATGACCTTATTAAACAACTGACAGAAAACACTCCATTGCACAGTATTATCCAATTTACTTTTAAGTACTTGAAACCACTCACATACTGCAAAATAAATTATCTTGTGTGCTACGTAAACATACGGTAATACTGTAACATCCACATAACAGGGGTCCCAAACCCAAATATCAAGCCAAGCAGGTCATACTGTGTCTAGAAAACAGGAATATGGCGAAACATGTAAGGATGCTTTAAAACCAGTCACGATAAGGAACATGGTAAACTATTCGAAAAGGTTGTAAATGCTCGGTTCTCATGTATCTTATCATTCTCTCTCTCTCTCTCTCTCTCTCTCTCTCTCTCTCTGGGGCGACTCTGAAATTACCATAGCTGCCGAAACAACAGCTACATTGTACATAAATAAATGATAACAGGGGAGGCTTACTTGCACCATTCTGTTGAACGTCAGTTCATATTCATTTATTTGAATCACAGTTTCCACCAACCATCATACAACAGCATCATGTCTCTGGTTCATATGTTTGGATAGACACAACAAACAACAGTGTATGTGTACATGTCATTTAATATAAATGACGAGATCAATATAATAAAGTTGTGTACATGTCATTTAATTAAATAACGAGATCAACATTTCTATCCATACATAGGTGGGGTACAACCGCAACCGCCACAATAAAACAGTACAAATACAATAATATATTCAAAACTATTGTACAAAGGGTGGTGGATGGGGAAAGCGGAGGAATAACGACAGTATTTTTATGCTTCTTTGTTTTTGTAAACAATGGCGACGGTCAATGATCACGTGATCAAGGCAATCAGCGTCCCGCGGGAAAAATTTAGGTAACAGTCTACTAAATGTTTAGGTCATAGTTCAATAAAATATTTCTATGACCTATCTGAAGTGTAAAGGAACCCTTGAAAACATGAGACCCAAATTTATTTATCTACGCTAAATATTATTTGAATCACAGTTTCCACCAACCATCATACAACAGCATCATGTCTCTGGTTCAGATGTTTGGATAGACACAACAAACAACAGTGTATGTGTACATGTCATTTAATATAAATGACGAGATCAATATAATAAAGTAAACAAAACTTTTCTATCCATACATAGGTGGGGTACAACCGCCATCAGCAATATATAGAAGAGATATCTCTAAATATTGCCCCCCACCCCAGATTTATTTTAACGAATTTATGAAGCATGGTTATCGTACGCTCGTATATTTTCCTTTAATCCAGGCCTGCTAGCTTATTTTACACATAGTTATTTGTACCTATTAAACAATGATAAATTTAAACACATTTATTTCTCCCGTAATTGATATGACATTTTACGTAACACTGTTTAAATACGATCGTTTTTTGTCATTTTATAACATTTAAGTTTACCTACATAGAGAATGAATAAAACTAGTTAACCGTAGGTTGAATGTCATTGTCAAAAGGTTGGTGTCTCCTTAATAAAGTGCTACTTTGTCTAGGTAATGTAACAATTGGGTGGAGCTTTTCTTATTGTGCAATTATGTCATTATTCACAATTAGTCACATTTAGTTCATTGTCAATTAATCGTATAATGTATTGGTCCGATCAGATTCTTCTTAATTATCATCAATTTTCCGTAGACAACGTCAAAAACGTTAGTTTCTAAACTCAAAACAACAATCGTCATACAGTATCATGGACTGTTTACTAATCTTTCTGAAATTTAATACAATGTTTAACCACCTGATCACGTCATCAGGTTGGCTATAAAATGTCAGAGTATCAGATTACTTTGGATACATTAAGTGCGAAATTTCATCAGCTCGTGTTGAACTTCCGAGTTACCAAATGATACATAAAACATTTATAAGAATGTGGATAACGAACTGCTTTTCTTTGGTTTTAAGTGCAGCAATTGTGCAGACAATTAACGCGCAACCGACCCTTGAAATTCAGAAGCACTTTGAGTTTGAGAATGCTCTATCAAAACTTCAGGGCAATATGTGGATGTGGCGTTCTGAGGCTTCTGAAAAAAGGACGTTGAGGCTTGAGGATCAGGAAGGAGTGTATAGAGTCGACCTGAATATATGCCTCGAGCAATATAACGCGACTAAGAATATCAGCCTGCATGTGGACGACATACGGTATTCTAACGACGGTCCACCAGACACTGTAAGCGTCTACTTCGATGGTAATTATACGGGTAACTTCACAACCTTTGAAAGATGGAGGAGTGGTCACGAATGGAACATATTTCGTCATTCTGGGCGAGTCGGGGCTACCTTGGATGTTTTACCTGGAGAATACGTTCTGCAGATCGCTGTTATTACTGACGAGTGGGGTGTCGAGTTAGATAGGATACGGATTAATCTGGAAAACCAAGATCCAACAAAAGATGTTTTCTGTGGAGCGAGTGTTTATTCCGTTAACTGAAGCGGAAAGTTTAACATAAACATTAATTTTATGAACTTGAATTTGTTTTTGTGTATATTTCAGTCAGTGACATTTGACTTGGTAATCTTTTTGAAGTATAAAAATGATATCATTTTTAAGACATGTTTGAATAGCTTTAAAGTTGCCGTCTCCTTTTAGATCGTCTTATAACAATACTGTATTAAATGTTTGTAAATATAATGTATCTTGCTTTAATTCTACATGTTTCATGTTTCATACACGCATTCAATTGTAATGCATTTTCTTAAGCTTGTGATTATATAATTGTATTACCAATACATTCGATATATGTATGTATATCAAGCGTTAATAATCTAAATAAGATTTCTTATTGGCTGCTATGAAAATGATACAAGATATCTAAAACGATTAGAAAACAAAGCAACCTTTCCCAGAAATCAAAATTCAAACTTAAAAAACGCGCTTTGATATGTAAGGAATCAATAGATATAAATTTCGTGTAAGTTTGTCTGTTGTCTGTCGTTGGTTGAATGGGGGGATGGGTCTACAGGTATACTATTAAGACGACTAGCTATATTAATTAGTGTCTAGGCACAGTAGTAATTCAACAAGCTAAGTTAAAATACATCTAGCGGCAGCGGTTTATCTAGTGGCTGGAAATACCCTTATATAGCCATTGGATACACCGTTACGCTTCGCAAGTGTACAAGAGTTTATAATAAGGCATATTAGTAACAACAAAGAACCGTTACACTAAAGTCGTAAATACAATGAACAAGGGACTAAAACACAACAAAGTACCGAAAGTACTGTCGGAAGGTGATTTTTCCATACGAATATAAAAAGAGAAATGTACCCATACTGTTCGTACCCATGCAATTTTTTTAACATTCACTCTAACGGACCGACTTAACGTCTGTAGAGATATTACTGACCTATCGAACGAAAGTTAAAAGTAGAACTATTCTTAAGTTCCCGGAAACAGGATACGCAAAACACCAATACTTTGGTACGCTAATTTATCATCATACTGCCCTAACAGTGGATACGCAAAAGATAAGACTACATGCATATAGTTCAGACCTATTTTCTGTACGGCTTTCCTGTGCGACTAAGTATGGTTGTTATTAGGTCGACGGACGATTGTTCCAAACGATGGATGACACAGGAAAGTGATTCACATGTCCAACTTTGGCGGACATGGCCTCATCGAGTATCTGATCAATTTTCAAGGGAAACAACTACAATTCAGGGGTTTATAGACAGTCTGCCTATTGTTACCCTCCTTGCTTGCGTTATGCTGACTTTATTAGGGGTCATAAAGTAATAAAGTCAGTCATGCTTAACAGATAAAATATGTTATCTTAATTGATCCAAAAATCGATATTTCACTGTATAACTTTTGGATTTCAAGAGCATGTCCCAACTATTATGTACGTCGTTAAAATGGACAGAAACGTATGATATTGACATTAATTTGTTTCATCAGTAAAATTAATTTTGCAAATGCGAATATTATGAAAAGACAAAATTCAAGAATCCTAGTAATAATTTTGTTATTGTATGCACAGTCAAATAGTAATTTGATTCTATTCTGCATATAAACACATTAGCTTACAATACATTTATTCTCACTACTGAAACATGGCTGTATAATGTTTCATCCATAACTGAACATCAAAGTTAATAACAAAAACATCTTTCAGTTGTGCAGCATTTATTTCAAATTCATACAAATGCATTTTATTTTAAAGTTTACTGATATCATTTACTTCACTGAATTCATATTACCATGGCCTGATACAATTGCATGTTTACTGGTAGTTTTAAAATAGCTTATACCTGTATTATACTCTATTCAACACACTGCACAAAAGAATAATTAAGTTATAATTGATGCTATACTAAATTCACAAAGAAGTACTTGCATGCATGTGCTTTCAGCTGGAACAAACATCACAATATGGGCATTCACAACAAAATTTATACAAGGTAATAATAAAGATTTAAGATTATACAGTTGTCCTTGGATTTCATGTTCATATCAAACATTAATACAGCAAAACGGTGGCTGAATATATTTACACCCAAAAGTGTTCATGTAAAGCAATGTTTATCTGTCTAAATGTTTATCACATCAAAGTCACATTAATCACTGATATCTGTCTTTACTAATGTCACCATAAATTGTTTAACGACAGAAAAGTGTTTAAAAGTTCATAATCCAAGAAATTAATGGATTAGAATCCGGAATCTTCATAAATATAGAAAAATAATGAGTTCGACGAAGCATCCATTTTCGTTTTGTTTTTATCTAAGTTAAGACACCTCGTACCTTGACTAAACTTTTAAGATAAAAATCGTCGATCTAAGAATTTTTCTTAAGAATGTTTTTCACTCCAAGACGAAAGTTAAGAAAAATCTTACAAAGTTAGCAAAACTTGGCGAAAACTAAGATAATTTTGGGATTCTTAGATAATTTTTCATCTTAGTTGGTTTGTGAATACGGGCCCTGGTGTATATAAACAGTACAATCAATTTCTGCAATTTGATTGAAATGATATCTAACAAATATAACTCGACATGCCCAATTGTTTGTGAGTCAATGTGAGATGCGTATAAAAAATCAATAATCAGGTAAAGTTAGCAACCATATAAAGGGATCTCAAAAATATGATTTTATTATCCGTCCTTTGTTTACACATCATTGACAAAATAGATATACAAAGTAGGTAATCTATATTATTTTATGACATGTTTTTATAAGCGACATGTGGACGTATGCCAAAATGATATATTTAGCATATAATTATATTATCAAAAATGAATTAATAAATTTCATTTAATGAAATGTCATCGTCTATTTAAGGGCAATTAGAACAATAGATGAAAACATTAGAACAATCGTAAAATATAAGAAATATATATTACTTGAGCTGTAAAAATATTTACATTATGCCTTCCATTAGGCATATCTCATAAAATAGTTGTCAGATGCCTTTTCTTATTTTTTGCAACATGATTAAAAAATACTGTGCTGTATTTCTATATATACTTTGTGATAAAAAAATTGGAACGTTTTTATTGCAAGTAAAAGTCAGTTTCACATCTGCCTAGGTAAAATAAGACCTACTTCAATTTTAACATCCAAAAAGCTAATGGGGCTTTAACAATAGTGAAAACCATTTTTTTATTTATGTTATTTTTTTATAATATCAACAAATTTGGTTATAAATATCGATTTTGCTTTTATACGGAAGTAAAGTAAAATATTTCACATATTCTAATATTTTTAATCCATGTTGCAATATGTTTTAGTCTTCAACCTCAATTATCCTAAAACTTGATTCAACGCGTCCAATGTTTATTACCCTGTATAATACATCATGCTGTGGCTGTATATACATAGATACCTAATCAGCAGATATGATCTTCGCCAAATGATCGTTGTTTCCGTAAACGTACGTAAATGTCCGAGCATTGCCGAACGACTGACGAATTGAACTTAACAAAATCTAAGGGGTGGTTTTAAAAATCATCAAAAGGGTCGAAGAAGATATTATTTGATTGTTTTCATATTTTACATGGTGAAAGAAATTAAATTTTCAAAACGAATGCAATGAGTACAAATTTGATCACATTTCCCCCAAAAAAGTTATGATGCTGAAGACATCAAATTTTCATTGAAAAATCTACCAATTTTACGCTTTTTACATTGAATATAGAGGGAATCGATAGGTGTCTTTTTCAAACGCAAAAGGGTCGAAGAAAGAATTGATTCAAAATAATAAAAAATACACCATTAGAAAGATATACGATTAATTAAACTTTTGTGATGAGTACAAATTTCGTATTTCAAATAGAATAAAAGTTACGACGATTATAGTGAAAAACCCCTTCTTTGTTTAATGTAAATTTTTTATCGATTTTCCTAATCAGAAGTTCGCGAAAGTTGGGTATGAAAATCACCTTCCAATATTCTAAGTATGTCTTCTGATTCATACTAAACTGCGTTATCCCAAAGAAAATATACAGATTGGAGATTAGTGTCTGCATTGCCCACTAATTAAAAACGGTATTATTCAATTCTTGAAATCATGCCATACCCCGAGGCTATGCAACCTGAGAACAGTCGCTGAGCTCAAATCTTCATTCCCTTCTTTGAAAAAAACAGATCTTAAAAATGTTTAAACATATGAGGGATGTTCGATATGTAATGTGTATTGTACTTTAACACAAAAACAGTTTAAACGATTTTAATTATGTTGATACGTCTGGGTAGCTCTATTCAATACCTTTACAATGGTATATAAATGAATATTAAGTTCAACACAAAATTGTCAAAAAATCTTTATTTCAAAAATGGTTGGAAAGCGTGTTGAGAATTTTTAAGAAATTTGAGCTTACACAAAACTTCGAAGAAAACTCTTGTCATTCATTGAAGCTAATTTTTAAAAAGAGTTGTGTTTACTGCACATAAACAATTAAAGATTCTGCAAAATCATGACGACCAGTGACTGTAACAGGACTAACTAATGTCTAATGACTAAAGTCAGGAAATTACTGAAACGGATGGCAGATATACGATTCGCTACGTTGTCAAAGCTGTTGGCATTTCTCTATTGAGAATAAATTTCATTCTGAAGAGTATTTTTGAAGTACGAAATATCCCCTCTATTGACAGATGATCAAGAAGGATTCGCGTACAAACGGTAAAACAATAGCTCAAAAAGTTTCCAAATTTAAACTATAGACAATTTGCAAACATTAATACTGGTGATGAGACTTGGGTTTATTATACCAAGACAGTTAGGAAAACTGGAAACAAGATATGGCTTATCAAACACAGTAAACGGCCTGTAGTTGCCAAAAGGGCAATGAGCAAAGAATTCCATCTATGCCATATTCTTCGCATGTGACGGAATAGCCAAACACATTTCTATGCCTAATGACAAATGTGGCACAGATCGGTATTGCACTGATGTTGTACTTAGAAAGCTCAAGATATAATATCAAAAACGACGTGCAGTTCATGGCTTTCAACATGTTCGCCTACTCCATGATAATGTTCCAGCACATTCATCTGACATTGTAAACCAGTTTCTGGAGTTGGAGAAGGTAACCGTCTTGTCGCATACACCGTACTCACCAGAACCTGCTCCCCGCGACATTTTCCGTTTTCAGAAATTGAAAAGGTTCTTATCTGGTCGTCGATAACTTTCCAGACAACCCCTTGGCTCATCTGTTTGTCAGCGCCTTTGAGTATCCAAATCAGCCATCCGTGACCCATTTCAGAAATGTGTTCACAGACTGAAGTTTTGTATTTCTAACAACGGGAAATATTTTGAACATTAAAGTCGGTTATTTTTAAAGTATTACAAAATATACATTACTTATCGAACATCCCTCTCTTGATCTGATTAATTATGCTGACAATACTTCATGTATCATAATTGTCTGATTACAATTAGCCTAGAAATGTTTATACACGACATGAGATGTGAGCTCGGAGTTCTATCACCCGATACACTTATAAGTAACGCTAAAGACACTGAAGGAGAAAAACACCTTTTTAACAGTTTTTATCATTCTGCTTTTCCTATATTAATTGAAATACCTTCAAACCAAATGTGTATACAAAATCTGCTCCATAAATATTTGGTTGATAAATATGTTTAAATGAAACACCAATTACAGTTTTAGGGAAGAAAATATTCTGGTAATAACTTTAAAATACATGTATGCAATACAACATAATTCGTTAGATTTCGACAGTACATCTTGTTTAAAATATTGACACAGTTTATTCGTATGTATTATATTCCAATCGTTAATTATCACCATACAAGATGACCGAGGTGGTCCTTTATTGCTCACCTGAAAACAACTACACTATTATTAATGACCAGGTGATATGTTTTTTTCATCTCGTATGGCTCTCTTATACCGAAACGTTAGTTAAGAACGGTAAATGAAACGGTCCTCGATGTTACGAAGATGCACGGACATGCATTTACTCTTTTTTCTGTGTTTACCATTGCATCAAGAGTATGTGACATTTGTTACTTTTTCAGTTTTAACGGTGAATGAAGATCCCAGGTTATATCATCGTTAGCTGTACAGCTTCATCACATACGATATTTTTTCTGCTCCTGTTCGGGATTCGATCTCAAACCTGAGACCACAACCACTTGACCAAGAAAGCCCGCTGTTTGTATTACATTTCAAAGTAACATTATATTATATGACTTATTTAAAGTGACAACAATATAAATATAACGCGCAGAGGTATAAAATGAATTTTTCTGAACAGAAGTGACAGAAGAATTGCAAATGTATTCTTTAAACAAAACTTAAGTTAATAAGTTATTCTGTAGATCACCTTCACGTCGATGTGGCATTCGTAGTTTATTCATTTACGTACAATGTCGATCATGCTTGGATTGCACGCAGATGTTAATGCATTTAAATTACAATTAACCCATATTGGTACAGACAGTTAATGAGTGTTAAATATAATATGCTACATGTTTTTATCAATTTACGACTCATTATCATTGTATCTTTATTATAGAACATTTAGCATTTACGTAATCTGTAAATTATAGTGCAATTTTAAACATATACACCATTTAATCGCATATCATTCAAAAAACAGAACGTCAATTTCTTTGTCAACAAGGCAATTACGTTGAAACGCTACGTTTGTTTCCGTTCATAATCATTCTGAATTACGTAAAACAGCTGAAAAAGCCTAACTTCATTTTACGCAACAAAATTAAAATTGTGTATTGGACTAAATGACATTTGTAATAGGACACATTTTGGGTGAGAAGAAGAGAAGGTGTGCATTTCAACTAATTTAGCTGATCAACTATTAGATATACATGTGGTAAATTAGAAAATCTTACAATGTCATTAAGTTTAACTTTAGAGTCGTGTGAAACAGAACAGACAGAGGAGTAAAATAATAAATCGGTCCAAAAATGAAACAAATTTCAAGACGTTGCATTTAAATAAAATGTTTTTACAATACAACAGATCACGCATTCTTGTAAACGTCATGATAGACAGTCCATTTTTTCTCATTTTAAAATCGTTCAGTCAAGTGACTTTCAAATCAAAATGTAGTTCAACTTAAATGTCACAGACTTGAGGAAAACCACATTTCGATTCCATGTAAACCTTTTATTAATATGATTATTGTCATATTATTTTTATACATGTTTTTGCAGTGCATCATAATAGCCCCTCATCCAAGCTTTATTGATGGATTGTGGGTCATTATTAGAGTAAGCCGGAGGCCGAGCATTTTAAATTAATTCAGGAACCCATTCATAAATTAGTCCATGAAGTAAAACATTTGTTGAACAAGTAGAGACCCATCTGAATACCAGTGAAATTCCGTCAAAATGCCAATCAAACATATGGCCATTAACAATGACACGATATTGAATATTTCTATTAAAAAACTGAACCCACCTAATCAGAATTTCACCGAAGTTAAAAAACATTCAGAACTTTAAACATATACTCCCAGGAAATTGAGTCAAATGCTGTAGCAAAATCTAAAAGTAAAAGCAAACCAGGAATCTCATTTTTTTCTGAGTAGTATAAAACATCATAAATAAGTTGTACATTGTCGCCTGTATATCTTCCGGGAACAAAACCGTGTTGAACTTCACTAATGATATTCCCTAAAACTCCTTTTATATATGGGCTGCTATAGCTGAAGATGCAATTTTATAAGACACATTAAGCAGGGAAATTGGTCTCCAGTTTTTCTAGACGATTTATACTTATGATTATTAGTTTATTATTATAGCTGTTTGCGAATATACGGTATATGGCTATTACTAGTTTGGCTAATCCTGGCCATTTGATTGGCTAATGGTGATGACTGAATCTATTAATAGTTGACAGGTAAGTAAATCATGAAGGCATTGCCTAGATGAGTTGATGTGTTGAATGTGGTTGTATGATAGTACTCAGATTAATGGTGAATTCGTTAACATTTAGGGTTGATTCTATTTGATTGATGTAGGGTATAATATTACCATGTGCTTGTGAACTATAAACATGAATGTATTCATTTGTCAAATACTCATGATTGTCGTTATAATGTGTATTACTCATATCATATAAATATTTTATTCTCTCCTTAATGGGGGATTGATTAAAATATACAGTCAATATCCTTTATTTAAAAAAAACACTTAATAAAAAAAAACATTAACTAATATGCTTCTTGTAATTCGTCTATCTATAACGTTTTGTTATAGATGTTCTTGATGGACCTTTTCTATCCTTTCGGTTTACATGTAATTACCCCCTGTTTGAGACTTGAAGATAATTCTCCACTTTCAAAGGACTTAGAAATAGACCGGACTAAAAAATCTCCAATGTCATTCTAGAAAAATTAGAAAAAAAATATAGTAAAATCACTACTTCATGGAGCTGAACTTTTTTTAATGAATTTAACATTTCTGAAATTGACAATTTCTCTTCTAATACAGCCTTATCATTTGATGAAGGTTTTTTACCTGAATTTGTAAAGAAGGACTCTGTCTCCCCAGAGTTTGTAAATAATTTATTCATTAGTACAAAATTGATACAAAATTTCTATTCTCTAAATTACAAAAGTAGTTCGTAGGTTTTTCGCTTTCATGAATCCACTTTGTCCGAAATCTGATTAATTTACCTTCAAGATACTTTTCAATAATCAGACAATACTTTTTCTTATTTTCCAGCAGATCAATATCAATATTGCTTTGATTACTTAAGCTTTCAATTTCTTTAATGAAATTACTTTGTTTATTAAAATCATGTCTTTTCTTAAAAGTTGAGTATGAAATTGCTTCACCTCTTATTTCCATAAGTAGCGTTTCATAGAATAGTCTATCATCTATATCAAAAACTATATCTTTGTTACTAATGTCATTGAGCGTATCGGTAAGATCATTTGGACTTGTAATAGAAGCATACTGATTTTTGACTCTCTTTATTGTTTCTTAGACGTTCTTAACATAATCTAAATCTTTTTCAATTTTATCTAGAGATAAACATATTGTAATCATTGCATGATCAGTTCTATATCCGGATAAAACGTCACTATTCAATTTTTTTGAGAATAATAAACTATCACATGTAATATTACCCAAACTTTAATAACTCGGTCGTATTTTGTCCAAAAATGTAATAGATACACAGACGGTTCGCTTAGATAAACAACTAATTTGTCCGAGGCGAAACCTATTGATGAACTATTGATGATGAACCTTGATGAACAATTGTTGAACAATTCATGAAACTTCATGAACTGTTCATGAACATCATAATCATGAACACATTATCAACAGTCAATGTATACAGTGAGAAATTACTAGCTACTGAACATTTTGAAAACCCAAACAAATTCAACAACATCAGTGCTTTCCTTTTTGTTTGTTTGTTTGTTTGTTTGTTTGTTTGTTTAGAGTTGTTTTATGGCGCATCGACTACAAATGGTCATATAGCGTGCAATAATGCAATTTTGTATTGCTTGTTTACCATATTGCATAACCGTCTGATTTTGATTTATATGCACGTAATTTTTGAATTTGTTTTTATGACATTGAATTGAAAAATTGTTGAAAAATGGTACTAACTTAATTGTTCGTACAAAACAACAATGAAGTGTCTAAAAAGTATTACAATCTATTGTAAAGTCCTACTTCCTTTAAATGATTGATAATGATTTCAGGTTTACAATTAAAAAAGGTGTGTTCATGTCTTTTCTACGAATTGGCTGAAGGTCGACGCAGTCATCAAGATCATGTCTGATAGAATGTGGTGCACCGCATGGAATATATTCTAGCAAATCATCTCCAGTGAGAAGCCAGCCAAGAGTGAGTTAAACGAGAATGGCCAATTCTGCATCTTGATAGTATAACCTCTTCTCGACGATCGGACCTGTGAAAGGGTTGCAATTCGTCGAGGGTGGTTTGACTGAAAAGTTTGTTGCCAATGTCGGCTTCCCATTTGGTCTGTCAGGAAGATCGGATACATTTGAAATGGAAAATTTAAAATTAGTGTATGAAACTTTGGCATTTGAAATTGGCAATGCCAGGACTGATTTAGCAGCTGCACCAGCCCTATCATTACCTTTCATACCCTCGTGACCTGGGATCCAGCAGATACCAGTTGTTTGGATATATCGAGACAAGAGATTGTTCGAGGATATCCAAGACAGGGGGAATTTCGTATTTCATATTGTGTCGCGCCTGTAATGCAGATAAGGAATCTGAGAAAGTTATGAAATGATTATAGTCAGATTCCTCAGCAAGATCATGGGCAAGATCAATGGCCTTTATCTTTGCCGAAAACAGAGGACTTGTCTGGAAGACGACATGTTTAAACTCTCTTTAGCGCCGGTTCCAACCCGCCGTACTTGCAAATGCATGTTGCCTACTCGCAAAAACGTGGGCAAAACTTGACTATCCGTACGTGGTTAGTACCGCCTGCGTACGGATTTGTAAGCACGCAGAAAAGCCGTAGCATTTTTAGTGCATGAAGCGGTGGTCCAAAGCCGCCGTACTTTTAAGTGCGTGTTGTCTACGTGCAAAAACGTGGGCAAAACTTGGCGATCCGTACGTGGTGAGTACCGCCTCCCTACGGATTTGGATGCACGCAGACACGCCGTAGCACTTTTAGTGAATGAGGAACTTTCGCTGCGTTTGGCCTACAGTCTGGCTACGGATTTACCCTAGATAACGTGGCAATCGCACGACGATAGTACGTTGGAAGCACGTGCATGTACGATGAACGCGAGTACTAGGGTAAATCCGTAGCTCGAACGCAGCGAAAGTTCCTCATGCACTAAAAGTCCTACGGCGTGTCTGCGTGCAACCGCTTACGGCCAGATGCAGCGTGCGGGCACGTACGTACATCTGACGCAACCGTGCGAGTGACGTGCATACACGTACTTCTTTCCTGCTCTTGCCACTTCCTTCCCACGTTGCCAGAAAAACGTGGCGACCGTGGCCTCCCAAAAAATGTACGGACTTTAAACACGCACGGTTGGTTGTGACCGAGTCTTTTCTAGATATTGCTGCACCTGAAACAATATCACCTTCTTTAGAACCATCAGTATAAATGGGTTGATGTGTTTGGTAAGTTTCTTTCAATTCGTAGTATTTTGTTTGGAAAGTGCCACTGTCACAGCTGAGGTCAAAGCGAAATTCTGCTGGTGCCATGTTACATGGAGGGATGTCTGGAACTCGTGTGTTCGGGAATGGATCGCAAATTCATATGGAGGTCTTCAACTAATTAAGACATGCGGATACTAAGTGGTGGAATTACGTTTGGTTTCTGTTCAAACTGTTTTTTATATAAGGGTTAAAAACAACTTGATGTGTAGGGTTTAAAGGGTCTGATTTAAGTTTTAAGATACACTGGGCGGCAAAATTCTGCCTTTTAAAATCAAGGGACGGTTCGTTTGCCTCAACATAGAGGCTCCTTACAGAGGAGGTTTTAAAGGCTCCAATGAAAAGTCTTATGAAAGGTTTTGTATAGAATCAATACGTTTGATATATGGTTTCCTTGCTGATCCATATACAATGGATCCATAGTCCAGTTTTGAACGAATCAAAGATCTGTCCATCGTAAAAGTACTTTCCGGTCAGCTCCCCAATAATTATGGGCAACTACTTTAATGAGGTTCAGAGCCTTCTGGCATTTCTTTTCAGTGATTGGATATGTTAAATAAATGTAGAAATTTTAATTCTTGTAAAACCTGAATTAGTATGTTGTCCAGATTGGATGCATACCAAGTATATTACAGAAATGCATTTGGTGCTTTGACAATTTGAAACCGTTTTGAAAGTTTGAAAGTTATTGATGCATTGCTAGAGTTGTCTTTCGATGATGTTCATGAATGTACCGAGATTTAAAACAAATAAGGAAATCATTTACATACATGGAATAATCTACATACTCCAGGATTAATAGTTTTAACTATGCTATTGATTTTGTTACTTTTGTTCTTTTGTTACTTAACATGGTGACCGACATGGTATAGCTCAGCGGCACACCCATCTTATTCGTGTGGATCTTATAATTGTTTCCAACACGAATCCGAACGAAGTTAGTCTATTGTTCACCATTTTCTTTCGTTTTACATATACAACTGCTGAAAGTTATTGGGCGATAATTGTAAGGATAACTAGGATCCATGTCCGGTTAACGAATTGGTTTTACCAATGCTTCTTTCCAGGAAGAAGGAAACTCACCAGATTCCCATATATCATTAAAAATATCAAGTAAAAGAGAGAGAGAGAGAGAGAGAGAGAGAACTGATAAATGTTTTAGAAATTAAAAGTGTACTTTATCTGGACCAGGTGAAGTGTCGTTTGCCTTGTTAAGGGCAGATTTTAATTATTTCAATGAGAACAGTTTATTGTATTTTTCTTCATTCTTTGAAGTAACATTTAGTTTTTTACTTTCTTCCTTGGCCCTATGCTCCCAAAACTTTTCGAAGAAAGACTTTTCCAAATGCATCAGCAATTGCTTCCGCAATTTCCTATGTGGAGTTTATATCTTTATTGTCAACAGACAAATGATGATTGGGGATGATGATGATTGGGGATGAACCTTTGCCATAAATTTTGTGGATCATATCCCATGTCATCTTAACTGAGGTTTTACTATTGAGTTTTGAGACATATTGTCTCCAAGTTTTCCTTTTATTACTTTTGATTGTTTTTCGAGCTTTTGCTCTAGAAACATGTATACGAAATAATTTAAGATTTTTATGAGTTGGTGTCAGATTGAATTTCCTTGCGACTTTGGACGGCCCTTTTCACTCATCATCATATCATGGCTTATCGTGGATTTTGGAATTTGTCGAGGTATGAGGTATTGAATCTTTAGCTGCTTCTATGAGCAGTGAAGTAAAAAGGCTAGATGCATCCTCACTATTGTTAAGCTTTTCACAGTGATACTAGTTATAGTGATACTAGTCTGCTCGCAAAGTAGGGCTGTCCCGATACGGATCTCAGCCGATACGATTAGTATCGCGATACGGTACTGGCGATATGCGATATCAACGATACGATATAAAAGTATTTCAAAGTAATGAAACCCGTTGTAATATAAGTGTTTTGGGGGGGATTTCTGCATGCTAGTTTGGTGCTAGAAAGTCCTAGTTAACTGTTAAAAAGGTGTAAAACTAAATTTGTCTTGTACTTAAACGGGCATACCCTACAATTGACAAACATTCTGTGAAAGTGTAAAAATGTGCTAGATGTATATGTAAAACAATATATAATGGATAATTGCAAGAAGAACTTGGGTCATAAAATGACTAGTTTAGGTACTAGCCGCAAAAAAAACATAGCTATGAATAATAAATCACTTCCACCCAACAATTTCCATGACTAAATGTATGTGTCACAAATACATATTTCTTATGATTTTATTTTTAATTGGATGAATTTTTGGCTGAAACTTTCTTCTTCGGCTTTTTTCTTTACAAGCTTCTAATTTATCATCATTTTGCTTTAATTCTAAATGCACCAAGTTGTAGGGTATGTCCCTTTAAAGTCATCAATTTGATTAACATATATATTATTTGATCGTTGAAATCAAATAATTATGAGAAATATTAGCAAGTTTTAATCTCTGTCCCATAAATGACCTTATTTCAAGAATAGAACCTAGCCATATAAAATTGTTTAAAGAATCAGGGTTATGCTTGTCAAATTTGTTAACGAGACTAAATTAATGATAACTTCTGAAACCTTCAACTTGGATGTTATGATGACGAGACATATGTGTTCTAAGGTTGCTAGTCCTACCACTATACTTGACATCGCGTTGACACTTGTTATAGACAACTACGTGCTTCTTTGTTTCATTAATCGGCAAACCAAAATGCTGCCATATTTTTACGTAAAATTACATGGTGACGTAATACAATTTTTTTATAAGTCAATATCTACTTGACAAAATCTGAATATTCGCATCGAATTCGTTGTCTAGCTTTACCTGACGCTGCTAATGTCGATAAATAGAGTATGAAATCCTGGATATTAGTTGTGTAAGCATTGTCGACGATGATATGAGAGTAAATTCCCAAATCTAGTTCAGTTGTTTAACATTCTAAGAGGTTTTTTTAGATAAATAAAAAACCGTGATACGGCCGATACGGGACCTTCCGATACGATACGCATATCGTTCAGCACTGTACCGGTACGTGCCGGTACGCAGCCATATCGGGACAGCCCTATCGCAAAGCATTTTGAATTTCTCCCAAATGGCTTTTGATAGTTTCCAGCGGACATGTTGATGAAATAAAGATTGGGAAGTGGTCACTTCCACAAGTGTCCTCCCCAACTTTCCATGTAAAATCTGTTAGAAATGTTGGGCTACACAGAGATAAATCAAGTGAAGAGAAGGATCATATTGCAGGATGAAAATAGGTCTTTGTATTGGCATCGTTCATGATTGTCAGGTCATTATTATTTATAAAATGTTCACATTGGGTCCCTCTGTGATTAGTATCATCACAGCCCAAATAATGTTATGACTATTTAAGTCTCCTGCTAGAATATATGGAGCAGGAAGTTTTGACAATAAATTGTCAAGATTGTTTACATTAATTGGTTTGTTCGGTGGTAAATAAATAGAACACAAAGTCACTTCTTGGTGTAAGGACATCCTTACAACAACAGCTTGAATAGCTGTGTTTAGAGGTACTGGTTTGTGAGGGATATTGCTATTAACAATAATTGAAACTCCACCCAGAGCTTTGTTGCTTTCGGTATAAACTTTATTATATAGAGAATGTGATTTAAAACATATGTTATCATTTTCTTTTAAAAATGTTTCCCGGAGACAAATTGCAACAGGTTTATGTTGACTGAGTAAAAGTGATACTTCATCACAAGTGGCCCTCAGGCCTCAACAATTCCACTGAATAATATTGCTCGTCGCCATGGTGATAAAAATAGTTTTAAAAGGGGGTTATACCTCATCGTCCATATCCTCGAACTCTTAGACAATAACCACATCTCTCTCATCACTAAGCCTCTCGAATCTGTTAGAAGTTTTTAAATATTTTGTTTTTTGTGATGTTGGTTTAGGATGTTAGGTTTAGATGAAGACGGGGAGGTTTAGATTGAAGGAGCAGATTTATTTTTATGGTGTGGGGGTTTAGATGTAGAAGAATTATTTTGTGTTGTGGATGTTTTGGATGCTGACTTATTTTTTGTGTTGTTTGTATTAGATGGAGCAGGGGACGCGGTGTAAGACACATGATGCTTTTGTGTGATTGTAGTGTTTCGTTTATTTGAAGTGGAGGATAAAGAGGAAAATGAAAGGACCAAACCTTTAAGAGTATCGGACAGTTTTTCTAGAAGAGTTTTTATCAAGACTTCACAACTGTGATAGGAGGATTTTCCAGGAGCAGGAACAGGGGTAGAAATGTGAGCATAACTTGATGGTTTTCAAAACTGCTCCCTGTCCTCTCGGCGTTTCTGTATAATCTTTCTGGCTTCATAAAAAGGAGCAATTGTGGTATTTTTAAGAAAGAATGTCTTTTTCATCCTTCCAGACTGAGCAGTCTTTAGAATGAGAAGGACATGAAGACTTACAGTTGAAAAAGAATGGTACGTTTTAATATGTTTTTGGATCATGGTCTCGTCCCTCATGAGCACTTTTAGTTTCGTGATGGCCATACCGCTTGCGTCTAAAGCAGCGCATTCCACAAGTAACATTAGATTTTTAATGTCTTTACTGATTCTGGTGTGTCAATAAGTAATTTGATCTGCTTTTCAATAACAAAAGGTGAAAGATTTGTAATAGGTTTATAAGTTATTCCTAATATGACAATGAATCTCGAAGAACTTTGTGGTGTAACTTTTATCAAAACTGCAAAGTCTGCAATGTATACTTATACAACAAGTGGTACTATTCTTCAACGCGGATGAGAGGCGTCACTGTTTAGTAACTACAAAAAGTGATGTGTGGCTATAGGAACTCCGTTCCTAGAAACTGATTGAATGTAAGATATGGCAGAATTTCTTTAGTAAAACGTCCTAAACTTTCTGTGCGATGACCAATTACTCAATTAGCAGTATCTAAAATCTTGTTCAATAAACAGCCACCGCCACTTGCAGCCTTAGGTGTTGATGCAGTTCTAAAACTATGAGCCAAACCACGAAGTAATAACAGTCATGCTCGATAAATGAAAACTAAAATTCATTCGTGAAATTAGAAAAAAAGCATGTGTAAATCAGGCAATGATTTAGATGTACAAATTGAGAAAACGATTAAGCGCAATCAATTGTCGTCATAGATACGAACACAGATTACAATAAATCAACACCAGTCCATGTTGGACCACATTAAACAAGCTATTACTTTATATAAAAGATTTTAACTCTCATGATTAGTAAAGCATGTGTTATGGGAAAAGGTATATAAGGACCAAGCGAGACTTCGAACTGCAGTGTCTTTTAACATTGAACATACGAACAGCCTGCTTATTTTACAACATACAAAATGAATCAAGTTTCATTCGCTATCGTTCTCTCTTTCGTTTCGTTAAGTACATCGCAAATAATGATGAGATCATTTGATTTCGAAGACGCGTTGACATCGGCACAGAATTTGTGGAGTTGGAGGTCAGAGGCTTCTAATAAAAGAACATTACGTCTGGAGGATGAAACTGGGATTTCTAGAGTTGAGTTAACTTTGTGCTTGGCTAAGAAGGTGTCAGGAAGAGATATCACATTGAAAATTGCTAATATCACGTACACCAACGATGGTCCAAAGGATGTCGTCGTGGTGACAATGGATGGTAATGTTATCGCTGACTGGACTACATATGAACTATGTGCAAGTGGTTTTGGATGGAATATACCTAGAGTATCCGGTCCATTGGGTGGAAACATGACTCTCTCTCCAGGCAACCATACACTAACGACATCTATAACTACAGACGAGTATGGAGTGGAATTAGACAAAATCGATATATCAATCGACAACCAAGACACAGACACAAACCCAATTTGTGGATCTAGGGTTTATTTCGTTCAACCTTAGTATGGTGTTGAGCAAGTGAACTACTGGTATTAAAAATATCTACAAAACAAACTTTTACTTTGCGGCTTTTTAATGTAACTTTATATAGGACGGTGGACTTTGCTATTGAATTTATTCAACCTTGATAGACATTGATGATTGGTTTCTTATATATTTGTAAATGTTTTTATTTTTGAATATTTGTTATATTTACACTCATTTTTCATGCTGAACGGCGAAGAGAGTACAATTTGGTCAGTGTGTTTACTGTTTTTGTGTATTTATTCTGCATTTTTTTATTTATTTATTCATTGCAATATCCACAAATGGTATTGAGAAAGCCATAATCGATGTGACGTTACAATTTCAACCATTTTATTCTTGATGTCCGAACTTTTCTTTAATGCAATTTAGTGAAACATAATGCGCGATGACATACTATTTTTGCCTTCTATTATTGCTTGTTAATATTTCAACAAAAAAAACATGTGATTCACTAATTGATTGAATGTACTATCGTTTACCAAAATATCACTAAAAAGCTTGGGGGTCAACATAATTGTTATAATAAGGATGCAAATATCAGTGCTTAAATGTTTCGCGAAGGAAATAAATGACGGCAATACGAAAAAAAACGTTAATATATGAACTTATTCCACAGACAAAGAGCTTGAAGTTAGTGTATCTGCAATTACAATAGCGGTATGTTTGAACCAATTATTCACACCAACTACATAACACGTGGCGTTGCTAGGAAACGGGTCGGCAAGCAGAAAAATAAAATGATCAAAAAACGATTTACATGCTACTCTACCATTGTGTAAAATTGTAGAACAATCGAAAAAGTTCGATTTTTTACCCATGACGTCAAGGAAAGGTTTGCATAATACCTTAAATTAAATATTCTAATATTGGTACAGATAGTTCATTAGTGATGAATATAATATGTACCATGTTGTTATCAAATATCGACTCATGTGTCATTATATCTTAATTTTAGAACATTTTAACATTTAAGTAATTTGTAAAGTATAGTGCAATTTGTTGTATAATACACCATTTAATTGCGTATCATTCAAAGAACGAAACGGCAGTTACGTTGAAACGCTACATTTGTTTCCGTCATCTTCATTATGACTTTGGAAAAAAAACGTCTGAAAAAAGAGACAAAAAGGGAAAAGCCTAACTTCATTTTACGGGGGAAAAAATGTGTATTGGACTAAATGACATTTGTAATAGAACACATTTTGGATGAGAAGAGAAGTTATGCATTTGAACTGACATAGCTAATCAACTATTAGATATAAATGTGGTTAATTAAGAACACTTATAATGTCATTTAGTTTTATTTTAGAGTCGTGTTAAACAGTACAGGCAGAGGAGTGAAATAAGAAATCGGTCCAAAACAATTAAACAAATTTCAAGACGTTGCATTAAAATAAAATGTTTTTCAATACAATAGATCACGCATGTATTCTTGTAAACGTCATGCTAGGCAATCTTTTCTTTTTAATTCTAAAATCTTCAGTCAACTGACTTTTAAACTTAAATGTTATAGACTTGAGGCGAACGAAATTTCGATCCCTGTAAAATTTTTAATAACATGATTATTTATATTAACTTTTTTTGGCAGCGCATAATGGCTGCATCTAGTCTTGCTAACGATTCAAAATAACAGCAATATCCTACCGGGTATTTTGTGTAACGATATGTTTAGAAAACTTTCAATTTCCAATCAGATTATGCAACAAATGTTAATAAAATAAGTTGTGTGTTTGAGTTTTACGTCCCTTTTCAACAATCAGAGTCATATGAAGCGGACAGTTTACCTATCCATCGTTCCTGGAAAGAACCAGTACAATATACCCATCCTCCGTAAGCAACGGCTTACTTTCTGACATAATCGGTATCTGGGCTCGAACCTACGATCCTCTATCATTCAGAGGTTGCAGTGATTTGAAGTCAGCGACCTTGACCACGAACGCGGGTCAAAATAAATCTTTTCCGAGGGATATGTAAACAATAATAACGTACCAAGCTTATAAGAAGAGATAGTGATCTGTATACGCTGTCTGCTTTCATTGAATGGATATGTTTTATAAACGCCTCAAACAATCCAGTAAGACGTATTTAAACTGTCAGAAACACTTAAATCTGATATTGTTTTTGTTTATCTTTTCATATTATATTTTCTGTATACTGTGTCACTTGTCGCAAATATATCCGTCTCATGAAAAAAAAATCTGTTTTGTTCTTTCTACATCTTGGCCCATCTCATACGTTCTTTGTAATGGTTTGCCTTACACCAGTTACACATAACAGACAAGTAAAATGTCTTCGCTAAAAATTAACACTGCACAGATGTTATCATTTTTTAACAAATCTTGGTAAGAAAGTATACCACTCAAAATTTGATAAGGATCACTTTTTGTTTTGTATGACATTATCTTCGATTCTGGATTACATATATAAGATATGAATGTTTTGGTTATTTTTATAGATACCTAATTATAATGAGTGCAACATGTAATCCATACATTAAATCATTCGAGCATAACAAGCGTCGAAATGTGGACAGGGTCAAAATTAGACAGTTTATGGGTATGTTTGGGGAATAGAAACTTTGAGGAAAACGAGCAAAAGTGCTTACCTATGTGTTTAGTATCTAAACTGGTGTCCTCGTGCGTCAAAAACAGCCTGACATCGACTCCAACTTTGAGTAGTATACTTTTCGCAAAATGGTATGTACTTTAGAGAGCGCCACAAAAATGAAACTTTCCTATTACAAACGTAGTATGGGTATTATTTTTATGGCCAAATCGTCATCAGCCGTCAACACATAGTATGACGTCCGTCCAAAGCTTGTAGATGCGTTATTCAACTTGAGTTTATCGCTTCCGAAGTAACTTCAACCACCGCTTCTTGCCATTGTTTTTATTTTTGAGGGCTGGATTGATGGAATAGTGGTAACACGCTGGACTACTTATCGGGAGTTCGTTGGTTCGAATCTCGATACTGTACCAACTACCAAGTCCAGGACTGCGTTATATAATCACAGGAAAACGGGTAAGGCGACTATCAGTGCACGATAAAGTCACAGAAAAGCTATTCAAAAAGAGATGTCCGTGAAGTTGGCAGCCCAGCAGCCTAGCAGCCCAGCAGCGTGAAGTTGGCAGCCCAGCAGCCTAGTAGCCCAGCAGCGTGAAGTTGGCAGCCCAGCAGCCTAGCAGCCCAGCAGCGTGAAGTTAGCAGCCCAGCAGCCTAGCAGCCCAGCAGCGTGAAGTTAGCAGCCCAGCTGCCTAGCAGCCTAATATATTTCTACAGTTAAACTACACAACAAATCATGCAAAAACTTTAAAACGCATGAAGTAATAACATTATGTTGCTGTCATGTTTATTAGAAGAAAACAATACGATTTTTATCGATTTTGTGAATCTGGCAGTGTAGCGGCCGCATAGCGGACCATTATAGTCAAACATATAAAATGCACACGAAATCCGGCTAAACACTTACGAATCGATGATATAATTCGATTTTATTCCTTCAACGTTCATTAGATGAGAACGTACACATTTTTCATTTTTTGTTTCTTTTTGTGAAGTTGGCAGCCCAGCAGCGTAACAGCGTAATATCTATTTTTTTTACAGATAAACACAACAACAAATCGAGCTAAATACTTAAAAATGCATAAAATAATATCAGTATGTTGTTTGGACATTAATTAACTGAAAATATATTATTTTCATTTTCTTTTTTTCAATGTGAAATTAGCCGCTGCTAGCAGCGTGAAGTTGGCAGCCAAGCAGCGTAACAGCGTACAATATATTTCTACAGATAAACACAACAACAAATCAAGAAAAATACTTCAGACTGCATGAAATAATGCCAGTCTGTTGTTTAAACATTAATTAAATGAAAATATATGATTTTCATTTTTTTTCAACTTATGAAATTAGCCGCTGCTAGCAGTGTGAAGTTAGCAGCCCAGCAGCGTAACACTTCACAACAAATCAAGAAAAATACTTCAGAATGAATAAAATAATGTCAGTCTGTTGTTTGAACGTTAATTAAATGAAAATATATGATTTTTCAAAAAAAGATTTGTGCGTGAAATTAGACGCTGCTAGCTGCCAACTTCACGCTGCTAGCAGCGGCTAATTTCACATTGAAAAAAATATATGAAAATCATCTATTTTCAGTTAGTTAATGTCCAAACAACAGACTGACATTATTTTAATCACTCTGAAGTATTTTTATATATTACGCTGTTACGCTGCTGGGCTGCCAACTTCACAAAAAGAAACAAAAAATGAAAAAATGTGTAAGTTCTCATCTAATGAATGTTAAAGGAATAAAATCGAATTATATCATCGATTCGTAAGTATTTAGCCGGATTTCTTGCGCATTTTATATGTTTGACCATATTAGTCCGCTATGCGGCCGCTACACTGCCAGATTCACAAAATCGATAAAAATCGTATTTTTTTCTTCTAATAAACATGATAGCAACATAATGTTATTACTTCATGCGTTTTTAAGTTTTTGCATGATTTGTTCTGCAGATTAACTGTAGAAATATATTAGGCTGCTAGGCTGCTGGGCTGCTAACTTCACGCTGCTGGGCTGCTGGGCTGCCAACTTCACGCTGCTGGGCTGCTAGGCTGCTGGGCTGCCAACTTCACGCTGCTGGGCTGCTAGGCTGCTGGGCTGCCAACTTCACGGACATCAAAAAGAGTAGTGTTATAAATACCCGGTTCTCGTGTATCCCAAAATGACCATAGCTGTCGAATGGGCCGTTAAACAACAGATAAACAGGAGATCACATTGTGTGGTATAATAATTGAGAAAGTAGTTCAGCATCAGAATAACATCGTCGGATACCCACGGTCGTTGCCTCCGCTCCGCTACGTACATCTCCCGTTGGATTTTTCTTTACCGATTCGCCGTTTTCATAGAATAGAACAGAATATACATTAACCAATAGAAACGACGCTTACATTTTCGATACTCTCCGGCGTGGAGACGCAAATGAAAATGGCTGCGCCCACGAGAAAATGTTCGTTCTGTTTATTTACAATTAAAAGTAAAGTTTTACGTGAAACGTACATAGTTTTAGTACGAGCGATCTGATTGGCTGTAGGCGCATTACAAGATTGTACTACATCCAATCAGAATACGGTTTTAGTTATTTATCGAAACGGCGAATCGGTAAAGAAAAATCCCACGGGAGATATACGTAGCGGAGCGGAGGCAACGACCGTGCGTATCCGACGATGCAGAATAAAGAATATAACTAAAATCATATATATACATAAGGCGACACAGCATTGATAGGCAAACTAAAAACAGTCGATGTGTGGTCTACTGTCGTCAGTTTAAGCAATATACCATGACAACATGCAGACAAATATACTTCTCAAATTTTGATAAGGATCACTTTTTGTTCTGTCTGGCGTTTTCGTCGATTTTGGATTACATACATAAGAAACGAATTTTGGTTATTTCAAAGATAGCTGCATATCATGAGTGCAACATGTAATCCAAACATTAAATCATTCGTAACGCGTAACGAGCGTCGAAATGAAGACAGGGTCAAAATTAGACATTTTATTGGTATGTGTGGGGAATACAAACTTTGAGGAAAATGCGCAAAGGTGTTAATTTTAGTGTTTAGTATCGATACTGATGGCCCGCTCGATCTCCCGATTTTATGTATGTAATTCAAAATTGACGATAGTGCAATACAGAAAAAAAGTGATCCTTATTAAATTTTGAGTAGTATATATGACTTCATCTGGAAATTTATTTTAATTTATAGTAAGAAAGGTAATCATTATAAAGTATTTCGTTTTTCACCTGTTGTCTTTTTGTTTCAACATATTGACAAATGACAACCAAATTGAATATAATTCAAATACAACTAAAACACGAAGATATTACAGTCATGCTCGGTTAATGAAGAACTTAAATTCGCAAAATTAGAAAAAGCATAATTATATAAGTAAGGCAATGATTTAGATGTATTAATTGAGAAAACGATTAAGCGCAATCAATTGTCGTCATAGATACGAACACAAAATATGCAACAATTAATCAACGCCAGTCCATTACGTTTGGTTGGACCTCATTTAACAAGCCATTCCTTTATATAAAAGAATTTAATTCTCCTTATTAGTAAATCATGCGTTGTGGTATCGGTATATAAAGGACCAAGCGAGACTTCGAACTGCAGTTTCTTCTTGCCTTGGTTATACGAACGGCCTGCTCATTTTACAACATACAAAATGAATCAAGTTTCATTCGCAATCGTTCTCTCTTTCGTTTCGTTAAGTACATCGCAAATTATGATGAGATCATTTGATTTCGAAGACGCGTTGACAACGGATCAGAATTTGTGGACTTGGAGGTCAAAGGCTTCTAAAAATAGAACATTACGTCTGGAGGATGAAACTGGGATTTCTAGAGTTGAGTTAACTTTGTGCTTGGCTAAGAAGGTGTCAGGAAGAGATATCACATTGAAAATTGCTAATATCACGTACACCAACGATGGTCCAAAGGATGTCGTCGTGATGACGATGGGTGATAATGTTATCGCTAACTGGACTACATATGAAAAATGTGCAAGTGGTTTTGGATGGAATGTACCGAGAATGTCCGGTTCATTGGGTGGAAACATGACTCTCTCTCCAGGCAACCATACACTAACGACATCTATAATTACAGACGAATATGGAGTGGAATTTGACACAATCGATATATCAATCGACAACCAAGACGCAGACACGGACCCAATTTGTGGATCTAGGGTTTATTTCGTTCAACCTTAGTACGATGTTGACCAAGTGAACTATTCAAGAAAATCTACAAAAAAAACTCTTACTTTGCGGCTTTTACATGTAACCTTTTAAAGGACTAAGCTATCGTTTTTTATTCAACCTTGATCGACATTGATGATTGGTTTCTTATATGTATGTAAATATTTTTATTTTTGAATAATCATTATATTTACACTCATTTTTCATGCTGAACGGCGAAGCTGAGAGTACAGTTTAGTTAGTGGGTTTACTGTTTTGATGTACAAAAATATGTATTTATTCTGCATTTTTTATGAATGTATTCATTGCAATATCCACAATGAATGTAATTTTATTACGTATACTTTTTAGATTTTTTTATGTTTTAGTAAAAATTTCATTTTAATGTGTTATTTACGTTTTTCATACATATTTCAGTTAAATACGGCGGACGTTTTACCTTATAAGTTTTCCTATACTAATAACTAAGGTTACGCTTCCACTAGAAGCCGGGAATTTCTCCGTATATGGACATTTTTGTTGAATTACATTTATTTATCATAGAAGGGCACGACCTGTCGCGTTTAAGATCGCAGGATTAAAAACCAAGTGTACTAACCACTGGACCACAGCGGCGACCCAAAGTAAATGTTTACTGATATCTTACATGTGTAAGGATTTCAGTTTTACAACTATCATATATTGACAAATGCTTGTTAAAGCTTGTTATTCGTGTATATTCATTGTCTTTGTCAACAAATGTCAGTCATCTGTATAATTTAGTAAACAACACATCTTAAATATCTCGTTTTGTTGATTTGTATAAATTTACGTTTGTGTACCTTGCATCGCCTATTCAGCTCAATTGATAGCTTCAGGATAGGGGTACGAAACCTGGACTCAGAACATGTTCTCTATAACAATTTGTCCTCAATCCCTGATAATTTATATAGGGTATTTGGCAGTCACATGGGGAAATTATATGTGCTGGTACATAAATCAAGCAAACCTGGTGAATTTAAATACGACCCCCCCCCCATCCTTCCAAAAAGAATGCACTGAAATTTGCAAATTTACATGGTCACGTGTTATATATTTCATTTGTATGCATTGTATACATATTTAAATCGTATGATAAATATGTTACTACACGTACATAAGCAGCTCGTCACACAAGAATCCGTTTTTAACATATCACCTGAACAGCATGTACATATTTCTATTTGTTAACGTACATAAATTGTGTTGTTTTATATCAGTCTTATAAAGTTGTAACTGTCACAGTTGATGTAATATATCCTGATTTAAATGTCAATGTAAATATGTCACCTCTCTGTTTTTGTTCCAAGCATTCTTAAGAAAAAATAATTTGAGCTTTTTTGCCATAACACCGAACGTTGTTAAACCATTTCTTATACAGCTACGTATTCAAATAAAAGATTAATAACTGCACTGAGTTATGTGTTATTTTATAAGGAACGAACACATCGCATCATTACTTCTTTGAAAGGAATTCGTGAAAGCAGTTGTATGAATATCTAGTTGACAGGGTTCTTATAGAAACAATGAACACATGGGGCCATTTCTAACCGGACACCTAAAGTACCATTCAGTTAGATTATTTGTTAACTTATTTCGTTCAAATTTTGATTATCGATAACTGAACATATTAGTCGTATTGAATCTTATTTGATAAATATATAGATCACAGGTAACTGTATCATGAATAGATTATAAAAATATGAAAAAAGGTATATTTCAACGAAAATCCCAAGATTTTTAAAGCATCAAAAAAATGTTTTGGCTCAGAGATTTCCAGTGATCGATTATATTCATAAAACATATTGTTAAAACAACATTCATGCAAAATCCCAGAGAAATCCGTCGCCTAGTTCACGAGTTATGCCACAAAATGTAAATCGATGCTTTGGGACGATCACTGAGGTGATTTTGACATCCACTAAATTTACATAAAATAGACGATATTTAGTCTTAACCGTTGTGTTCAAACATAATGAACAGCTACACTTAGAAAACACAACTGTTGGAACACATTTACCCCCATGACAATTTGTAACTTCGTTACATGTAAATGTTTAAGCAATAAACAAATTTTCGGCTTTAATTTTTATCCCCGATAGACTCCATTTTGGTTCATATGACGCGCGTGCTATCCAGTTTGTGACAACGATTTTCATTGGCCGATTTCAAAAGGGTTTTCCCAGGTGAAATGACGTATGTACAAGAATTTGGTTCCCGGCCAATGAAAACGAACGTTACAAAATAACTGGGATTTCTCTAGAGTCATCGACAGAATGAAGTTTTTACGTTGATATTTAGATAAAATCGGAATTTAAACGTTGAATTACATGTTATGAAGGTAAAATAATGTAAATAAATAAAGCTTTCAATGCAGGAATATGTTTTTGTTCAATTACGGCCGTAAAAAGTATATTCATTTGCATGAATTCACCGGAATCCTTGATGTAATTGAAAAACAAGTCACCTCAGTGATCGTCCAGAGAATTTTCGTTGTAATATATACCTTGTTAACATATTAATAAATATTTTTTTTAATTTTTTTTTTCATATTTTATAATCTATTCATGATACAGTTACCTGTGATATAGATATAAAACTTTAAAATGTCATTGTAACATCATAATTCACAAAATGGCTTATAAACAACGCCAAATATCAAACTTCAAAGTCAGTTGATCACATAACAGTCTGTTCATCCGAGTAATTAAAACCATGGCTCTCACAACATGAACCCCCCCCCCCCCCTCTCTCTCTCTCTCTCTCTCTCTCTCTCTCTCATCGACAGCTCACAGATCCCCATTCCTGCTCGAAGGCATTCTCTGAATCATGGAGATTGCGAAGAGCTGCGGGTCGACTCCGCAAAGCAAAAACAATCCGCAGGAGGAATCCTTCCTTACAGCATACATAAAATGTAGCCGCACACCGGCACACGTAGCAGGAATACAATCTCCCTGAAGCAGGACCGTAGTCTAACTGGAGTAGGAACTTAGTCTTTCAAGAGTAGGACCAAATTGTTTCACTTTTGTTTGTTTACAAGTCAATTACTCCACTATAAAACGGACAATAGCAATTCGTTTGGTCGGAGTATGCAGTAATCATTGCAGTTCATGATTATATTTTCCAAAATACGCTTTCTTATGTCTTAAGTCTCTAAATAGTCGGCAAGCTGCAACATATCTATTTTTGCAAGCCTTTTGCATTTCAACTAGTATCTTTAACCTATAATTTTAGGAGTAAATAGCGACGGATTTTTATGACTTGCAGTTAAAAGTCACATAAATCTATAGCAATACTTCCTTACATATATATAATAAATATAAAACCAAAACTTACCTCGGTCATTTCCTTTCTGATAGCAACTGACCACAGCAGTACGACCGTACCTAGTAGGACAAACTTGACCTAGCGGGAGCGGTTTACGGGTGTGTTTATGATGGTTCCATTGAAATCGGACAGACCTGTATTGACAAAAGAATTTCGTACACTAATATGTGCACGTGACGAGGTCTATTATACAGTAAGAAGCTAGACCTGCCCACGCGCACACATATTTATAAGTGCTTTAAGAATGTATTGTTTGTATAAATAATAGGTATGTTGCAAGATTATACAAGCATGAAAAGTCACTAATTGGTCAGTCTAGTATACACGAAGAGAATATATATTGTCATATACATGTATTACAAGTTAGATCATTTACTTTGTAATCATACAGCAACGACACATACAAGGCTGATGAACATGCAATGTATTTCCCTCTTAGTAAAATACGACGATTCGATTGTCGGTTCTAATAAAAAAAATGTTTTGAGAAAACGTAAAATGTCCGCTTCAAGCTGAACCAATATCATGGAAATAAGAAAATAACTCATGGCAAAAGATTATTCTTTACCATATTACTAATTTACTAGTATATTTCTATCTCAGAAAACTTTTTCCTTTTCTTTCAAACAGTTACGTTGCAAGCTCACAACAAACATTCTATTTCAATGACGTCATCGTCATATGGAGGTTAATGGGTTATCAACTTATCATCATGGTCATTTCCACAGAAGTTAAGGCGACAGGATAATTTGAAAGTCAAATTTAGGTTAGGTATAAAGCGTTAAAATATACCTCTTCATCATATCATGTGTTGCCATGTCAATGTCCCTGTTCATTACCAGGACCAGGGACGATATATCCATGATACCGTCTGTGTCGCAATTGAACACAATGTCCCTGCACATAACCAGAGCCAGGGACGATATAGCGTCAGAATCACACTTGAACACAATGATCGGTTACTGCAATTCCATCTAACGACTGTCGACCACTGTGTAAGTTAGATACTAATCTCGTATCCGTGTAGAAATGACCAGATCACGGGATTCTCGGAACACCACAAGCACTACAACCTACAAGCCCACGATATGCACGTGAATTCTGTGATCAGGTAATTCCTACGCAAATAGACCTCATACTCGATCGATATCCTAAGGCCGGTTCGATTGGTCAAACGGAAGAGCAGCCAGAAGAGGCAGAGCTCTTCTAAACTGATCGACTGGTGGTCTTCTAAGTATAGAAGCTCTTCTCTCTATTCCGCCGGCGTATTCGGTTCGATTGGACTCTCGAAAGAAGAGAATACGCCGGCTAGAAGAGCTTAGAAGAGAAACCCAATCGAACGGAATCCGTGGTTTTATGAACTGCCGTATTTCATCGTTGATAGTAAATGACATGATATTTGAAGAAAATGAAGATCGTAAAAGAAATGTTTTCAAACGGTATTGTCATGCTGTTTAGTCACGTTACTAATATCTCTTCCACCTCTTCTAACCATCGGACGGAATAAATAGAAGAGCTTCTTAAATTAGAAGATAACTAATCGAACCGTTCGGAAGAGCTCTGCCTCTTCCGGCAGATCTTCCGTTTGACCAAACGAACTGGCCTCTAGAATAGCTAACAGAAAACAAAAATCGATAGTTTTGCCTACCAGCATTTTCTCGTGCACGGTGAAATCGTGCACGTACCAACTGCGAAACTGTTGGATTGTCACGGTTGAATGATTTAATCACTTATGTGCAGTTAACTGGCAAAACAATTTTAACTAATGTTTCAAGCCAATTCATTAAACTATATACGATAAAACGAAATATGAAGTATCGGGTTTGAGATGGCTCCACGTGTATTTGAAACGTCTGACGTACATTGCAGTAAATCGTAGAAATACTTGTATTGTATCACATCTTCAATTTCATTTACATAAAGAAAACATAATTAAGCTATATGTAATATTGGCTAATAACTGTTTTGTGTCATAAGAATCATACCCTAGTACCTAAATCAAAATGATGAGTATTGGAAGCAACCTGCAAATTTTGATATACACATAAATAAAAGGGAGATAACTCGGAAAATAAAATCAACAAAATCAAATACTTTCGAGCACAGTTTTCCCCTTTTCCAAGATAAAATACATTGTTGCTTACATTTTTATGACCGCGAGCAGGGTATGTTTGAATTCAGCAAACGCTGCTTGAATCGTTCAACAGTGGAATAAATTGTTATGGAACACTTTATTCTGATAATTTGTTACAATCATGCTTGTTCATTTTTAGAAACAGTCTTTGTTCAAACACTGTGAAAACACTATAAGGTTATGAAAACAAGTTTACACTTCTTGAAATTTACGCAGCATTTCTTGTCAGATATAGCTTTAAACATGTTAATACAATCCAATTGATCATATCTTCCCATTTACTGGAATAAATAGGAACAATCTATTATGACAATTCTACTGGATGATAAATAGAGGATATTAAACGAGTGTGGATTCCGTATTGAATTTATTGAACGAGTTGTATAAAACAGTATGAAGCGAGCCTTTGGCGAGCTTCATACTGTTTTATTCAACGATTTCAATGAATTAAAGACGGAATCTGCACGAATTTAATATTCTTTTTATCACATACCTTTAAAGATACGGCGAACACCAACATACCTGTTTGACATCGCTACTAATAACAAAAAAGTGACACATGCGTAATAAGGCTTTTTAATCAGGAGCACAAAAAAATTACATTACGAAACATCACAAATAATAAATGTGTGAAGACGATTTAACAAACAGTATCTTTGCTTACTCAAATTGTTAAAATTAATTCAACATTACTCCTGTGAAGTTATAATTTTGAAAAAAAAAACATGTATCAACCAATGTCTTTGCTTTATCAAGTTACTTCGTGACGTCATTTACATAATATATACACGGCCGTGCCATATCGTTTTTACGGCACGGCCAAATCGGCACGGGTATGTGATAAAAGTTTGTATTAGGGTCCAATATACTCCAGGGCCCTTTCAGGACTTCATTTGTAAAATATCTGTTGATAATATTGCAGCACTTCAGTCTCGATTGTATATTTTGATTTCCTGTCATCTTACCTCATGCATTGTCCAAACTAATCAAATAAGTGATATATATGACGGGGGGGGGATACTTAGGACACACAAACATAAAAGGGAAACATTTTTGTTGTGTGATTCAGCCTAATTTTCCATTTACCTATTTACTGATGACATGTAGGAGAGAGAGAGTACTTTTAGATTACCATGTTGTTTGCCATTTAAGTTTTGTCTGTGTCCAAAGTCATTTTCCCTACTTTCAAATGTAATTCAAGTGTAAGAAGAACAAAGCTCACAAGATAGAGAAGTAAATGCATAGTACGAGTGGGATATATATCATGTTGGCCAACTAAGATGTCACGTCTTAATTTCAATTTCATCGTACTTCTAGAACTGGCGACAACTATCACTAAAGGTGATGAATACCCCATGGTGCGGCCTTGACACAGTTATTGTTACATTTTACAGAGGGAAATATAATGCATTTTCATTTTTTTAATACCTGCAAATTGTTGCTTAGATATATCCTGACCAGTTTCTAAATATACATTATATAAAAAATAACAAAGGGCCATAACTCATTAAAATTTACTTGAACAAAACCTATTGTGGACATGCACAACTTGGCAAACTTTTAACTTATCACTTCTAAGAAGTTTCACTGAATTCCTGAATGTAGTTGCTGAGAAATGGTACGGGCAAAATTTACCTAATTGTATAAAACAAAGGGCCATAACTAAGTGAAAATTAATCCAAACAAAACCTGGTTATTGCATGCACAACTTGACTTACTTTTTACAACTTCTGTGAAGTTTCATTCAATTCCTATGAGTAGTTACTGAGATATTGTATATACACTGTATAAAAAACAACAAAGGGCCATAACTCAGTGATAATTTAACCAACCAAGACAAGCTTAATGCATGCACAACTAGGCTAACTACTTATGACTTCTGAGAAGTTTTATTGAATTCCTGGCAGTAGTCAATGAAAAATAGTCAGGATAAAATTTGCCTATTGTATATACTGTAGAAAAAAACAAAGGGTTATAACTCAGTGAAAATCAATCCAAATGAAAAATGATTTAAGCATGCACAACTAGGCTAACTACTGTTTACTTCTGTGAAGTTTCGTAACAATCCTGTGAGTAGTTGCTGAGAAATTGTCTGGACAAAATTTGCCTATTGTATATACTGCATAAAAACAACAAAGGGGTATAACTCAGAGAAAATTAATCCGAACGAAAAATGCTTTAAGTATGCACAACAAGGCTTAATACTGATCACTTCTGTGAAGTTTCATTGAGATCCTGTGAGGAGTTGCTGAGAAATTGTCCGGACAAAATTTGCCTATTGTATATACTGCATAAAAACAACAAAGGGGTATAACTCAGTAATAATTAATCTGAACGAAAATTGCTTTAAGCATGCACAACTAGGCTTACTACTGATCACTTCTGTGCAGTTTCATTGAAATCCTGTAAGTAGTTGCTGAGAAAATCTCCGGACAAATTGTGTCTACAGACGCACGGACCGACCGGCCAATCAACCGACCGACCGTCTAGCGTGAATCCAATATAGCCCCCATATATTTCATATCTGGGGGTATAATGATGCAAATGTTCTCTGAAACGGCAGAGTAAGTTATTTAAAGGGTACACTTATTAACTTTTTCAGATGCGGTATCGGATTATTCTAAGGTGAAATAACTTACAATTATCCATACATACGCTTTCTCAATATTTCCATCTACTGATGTACATACTCACATACCAAATTTCATCACCATAGTTTCCGAGGCAGTAACAATTTTGACCAAGGAGTGAACAAAAAAGATATTTTCTAGGTAAATAAGAATTCCGGGTGCATGCCCCCGGATCTCCCTAGAGTGACCCTGGGGCTGGACCTCCCTAGAGTACCCCGGCTTAAATTTGTTTCTGGCTACGCCACTGTATATACATGTATATACGACTCATTGGTGTAATTAAGACAGTGTCATTATCAACAACATCATTACTCAGTAATATGATAGAACATTTGTGAACTTTAAAACGTATTTTGCATGATAATGCTGAATTGATAATTGATTTATTTATCTTATATTTTCACAGATGTGCGGGCGCGAGCGTGATAGAAATCATTTCGATTCTATTTTTAGGAAGGAAAACCCCGAAATTCCGTAGCAACGCCATCTTAAAATATCTTCTAGATTAAGAATTTTCTTGACTAAAATATGTCTTTAGTGGGTTCATAAATATCACTTATCTTAAGATAAATATATTTCTTAGCTTAGCTAATTTTGACCGAATTTAAGAAAATAATTAAGATGCTTTATAAATACGGGCCCAGATATATAACCCTGTTACAATGATGCATGTATGTATGTATAACATGACTTACATTATCTTTATTTTGTTGTTTTAATTTTCTAGGCGGTATATTATCATTTAGGTGCTCTCATAATACATTATGTAGTTGGATATGTATTTCCATTACCTTGTGCGTATATGTTTGTTTGTATGTTGTTTACGACGATGAGCTTTCGAGTATAATAAAGTATATGTTATGTTCTGTTATGTCCTGTTTATTTCGAAATTTCGGGATCTTACAAAATGTACATTGTTGAAAACAATGAAGCAGGTTTAATAAAAATACTATGTACAGTATTTCTCTATATATTGCATATGCACAAAATAAACAAAGGGCCATAATTCCGTCAAAAATGATCGAATCACAAAACCCGGAATATCTGTGTGGGGGTTCTTGGTAACAACAAGTCTGTGAAAGTTTCGTCAAAATCCCATGAAGAATGTAGGAGTAGTATCCAAAAAGAAATGATTTCTCTATATATTACATATGTATGCACAAAATAAACAAAGAGCCATAATTCCGTCAAAATGTATCGAATCATAAAACCTTTACAACATGCATTGGGTATCTCGATAACAATAGTTCCATGAAAGTTTTAACAAAGTCCCTGGAGAAAACAAGGAAACAAGAGTATTCCGCTGTTACAATCACACAAATAAAAACATAATTAAAGGGCCATAATTCCGTCAAAAATGATCCTTGGTAACAACAAGTCTGTGAAAGTTTCGTCAAAATCCCATGAAAAATGTAGGAGTAGTATCCTAAAGAAAATGTCGGATTTTTTTAAACACAATGACCCTGTGACCTCGACATTTGACCTACTGACCTGAAAATGCACAGGTCCTGTAGAGGTTGTCATGAGGAACCTACATATGATGTTTTATGGACGTAGGTGCTGGCGTTTTGATTTTATAGGCAAGTTTAAAGTTTGGTACAAACAGACAGACAAACAGAGAGGCCAAAAACAATGTGCCCCCGATCTATCGATACGGGGGCATAAAAAGTAAAATCATTACTTACAAAGATAAAATTGACGACGTTTAATGATATTAAAACAGGTTTTGGCACATTGTCTTATTAATGGTTGACTAGTAAACAAAAAAGTGAGTTGATTATTCTTACTAAAATCCATGAAAGTAGGTTCAAATATCACAGCTCTAGAAAATAATTCTGATCTAAAATCACCATACATTGCGTGGGGTTAATGCCAGAAGGTACTACGCGACATTTTCATGTTTTTGAGAAAATCGCATTTAAAGGTTCTGTAAATCAGAGAAAATAGAGTTTATGTTGAAACTTAACAACATATAAGGGTATATTAAAGTCTACATATCCAAGTGATTTACCTGTCTTTATCTTAATTAGTTACTGATAATTAGCTAATTTTGCACTTGGTCCCTTCTGGCAATCACAAAAAATGACGCCAGAAGGTACCATATGGCATTATGGTACCTTCTGGCTCAAATTATTTTAGGGTAGTTCACACATTTAAGTGTACAGAAGGAGCCATATGACACTTGGTACATTATGACTATCTTCATAAAATGCAAAACCAAGCAGGGGATTATAGTTTAATGTGAACTTGTATGCATAATAAATGAATCACACGTTATTTCGTATTATTTTGCAATCACAAGTGATAACAATAAACAATAAAGCACAACTACTAACCAGATGAAGCTAAATCAAGCATTCAATATGCAGGAACATGACATTCTAAAATACTCTATGTAAAATAAACTATTTACAACACCGTTGTGTGGATAATGTATGATCTGACTTAAAGAATTAACAATAATTTTGTCTACAATAGCAGTTCTATAAATGTGCACATTTACTTTACTCTCTCCGTCAGTGTCCTCATCATCTGAGTTATTGGTACATAGACTTTTTGTGACTTACTGGCTGGCAGAGATGCATGGTACTGGTTGAACCCCTCGAAGAAGAAGTCTTTGCACACACGTCTTTTAGGTTAACCCACAAAACACATGATAAACCGACTGTTTTGACTTTCTTTCCTTTTCGCTGCTGCCTGTCAATAATTTTACCAAAAACTTTCTTCAATTAAGGATTTTGACATTGAGAATTGTTCAGGTTGTAATAGAATGTAAATATTCCTTTTTGTTTCTCATGATCACATTTCTGTTCACTTTTAAATTTGCCCCTTTTAGAGTTACATGAGTTTTCACACACTTTGCGGCCTTTACTTTTCCAGTTGTGTCATTAAATTCTTTGCCTTGTGTTTTTTTTTCTTTTGAAAATGCTCTTTTTCTATAAAACATATCTTAAAAATACTTATTCTTCTGACTGGATAGCATTTTTCTCAGGACTTTTATAAGCTGCTTGTTTGTGGCGGTGGTTGATTGAGTGCCACTCACATTATCTGAGTGATTAGTGTCCACCAAAGAATCAGATGAAAGGGTGTTACAGTTTCTATTTCTCATCATCTTTATGTTCTGCCCTTCTTATATCATCAGTAACAGGGGTTGTACTGTCAGTATTGTCAAATTTATCTGCACTACTTTCTTCATATGCACCAATAATCCCTGTTGCATTATAATGTTTACCTCCCCGCATTGCTGTATAGGCAATGTTTAATAGGGGCGGATATTGCGGGAAAGTTCGTATCGCGATATACAATGTATTGTTATACGCAACACTGTATTGCAGTTTGTATTGCGATATATTAGGAGTTTAAAAGTCTTTATTTATTAAGTATTCAAACTCGGATTTTAATGAAAATATTCGTTTCATTAACCATTTGCATGATGGCATCTTTATTTAAGCTATCACAAAAATGTCAGAGACTAGAATGAAACTTCATGCTGTATAGTATACAACAATTTTTCATATACAACTGTCCTTGAGCAAGGCAACACATGCAATCTTAATATGAATACAGTTACACAATACATTGCTAACAACAACCCCTGAACCGATTCTCCAGACATTCATCACTTAATATAATGAACACAGTATAACAGTATAAAAATATTTTATTGTAATATGGGGTGGAATCGTATACAGGTATTATCGTGCATCACTTATATTTATTATTTTCTTTTGGTTGATCAGGCTAAATTTTTACTACAGGTGTTGTTACTGAAATGGAGTAAATTCCGAGCACACATTGGTACAATTGTTCTAGTTTACCAATTATAATGTCTGCCTTGTCTGTATTCCATTCTCTGCTTGTCTTGAATTTTTCAATTTCATTAACAAAATCCTCATTTAGGTTTCAAGATTTCTCTCTCCTTGCACAGAATGCGACATACTTGTGCATGTATTTATAAGGATTTGCTATCGCAATAGTGTGTGAATGTATACTTTTTTCATTACCTTCATGCAAATGTCAACTAGTTTATATTGCGGTAACAAAACATTGATCTTTCATTCATTTTTTGTACAAGCACAGGTCCACAAGGTACCAAGTAAACACATGAATGGTAGAAATTCCTTGTATTTTGTGTAAAATAAAATTTCTATAAGGTACGAAGTGGCATTTGGTTCCTTCTGGCTTTGATTTAGTTCTAAATGTGAAATACAGGTATTGCCATAAGGTGCCAAATGACTACTTGGTACCTTCTGGCAATAGCTGACTAGCGTATGGTACCTTCTGGCACTTAAGAATTCATCAATAATCAGTTCGTACCTTTTGACTTTGTATCATAAATAGGTCAATATTTGGAATATAGGTTTGATATTTACACAGTATGTGGACACTATAAAACTACATTCAAAAATACAAAAATGTCATTTTCACCAAAAATGTCGGTAAGTTAAAAATTTACTATCACCCAGTGACAGTAAAAATGTTCAGTCACGTGGTACCATGAATGTAACAGTAAAAATGTTACCTTTTTGCCTATGGGAAATTGACATTACGAAAAAAGTGAGGGGTAATAATCTAAAACGACATGCAGCTCATCCTCAATACCGTGACAGAAAGGACAATGGCGATCATCGGGTCTCAGGTTCTAGTAGCTACCCGTCTCAATACGAATAGGAACCACCCCACACCTAAATTTACAGAATGGTGACCTATGCTTAGGAGGTAAAATCATTATGTATAAATAATTAAGCTTATCCGATTAATATGTTTGCAATTTCATCCAATGTGCCTGTAATTTATTCTACGCGCTTCTTTCACCGAATCGTTTGATGATGATGTTACCGCTTTAACAAATGTTTAAAACTACTTTTTTAATTATAATAGTATTGTTAATCACGTTACAACAAACAACATCTGAATCACTAATTATAAAAATGATCAAAGGAAATGTCCCGCGAAATGTCTAACTTCTTTATGAACGTCAGTTACCTGACCATATGTTACTCCATTAAATCATGTTCAACACACTGATACAAGTCTTTATAAACATCACACTCGCTTGCAAACGCCACACTTGCATCATTCGTGATATCAGAACACAACTTTATCAGACAATTCCTGAGTTTCGTGTTAATTCAACCATGAGATATCTAATCAGTGGTTTGGTGTTCACTTTGTTTACGGGGCTGGTTGTCACGCAACCACAGAGCGCCTGGATGAGCCAGAATAGCTTTGAATTTGAGAGAATCCCAAATAATTCAGCCGGTTATAATATATGGCGATCACAATCGTCAGGAAAAAAAATTCGGCACATTGTATCCATGAATAATGGTACTTATTTGAGAATACCGGTCTGCTTAACACCTTTGAACAAACTTTTTGGCATGTGGGCAAATGTCGCTTGTTTGATGTATTCCAACGATGGATTACCTGATGAGGTTCATGCTTATTTCGGTACCAGAGATCTTGGTAGTGTGTACACAGAAGAAGAGAAGACACCAGGTGATGAATGGAATGTGATGAAGAACTCTAAATCGTTCGGAAAAAGATTTGAAGTTACTCCTGGACTGCATTATTTGACATTTAGTTTTAATACTAGCTTTCATGGAGTTGATGTTGACAAAGTGCAAATAAACCTGTGGAACCAAAACCCCAGGAAAACTGTGTTCTGCATGAAACACTATAAGGAAGAAGAATATGAATAGGCAATTCTGAATTTCCCTGTCAGTCTCCGGTAAAACATTAAATTTCTTCAAACTGCATTAATTGAGTGTTTCTTATTTCTTTAACACTGTAACGCTTACACAGATGGGTAAATACTGTGTGTAGTTGTTATGTATTCGTTATAATTATTATTTTTCGTTGTTGCCGACGAATGGTTGATGAATAATAATACTAACGAATGTATTTAGTGTCAAAGTTGCTTGCGGCGAATTAGTATTGATTACAAGTATTGTTAATTATACAATTATTTGTTTCAAGCAAAATGAAGCTTCAAATTATGACGTATTTGTTTGATAGAACATAGTGATCGAATATGTATACAACATAAAGCCATGATTCAAAGCAGTTATCAAGAACAGAACAGAACATAATTTTCTTGAAGACTTGTACATAGTACATCTATATAAATGCACATTTACATAATACAAAACACGTACGTGATTTAACAAGATAACGGTACAAAGTTACATGTATTTCAACGAAACAATCAAGGAATGGTGGATGATTTTTTAGTTAAGTTTAATAAATAGAATCATATGATTAAATAGCTGAATGGAGAAATGATAATTTTATTAGTAGATCGCGTTATTTCAACGCACGCTATTTGTATTTGTTAATTATGTCTAATTTCTCCATTCAATTGTTTAATCATATAGTTTCATCTCGATTGCATTTTATTTGTTTAAAACTGATTAAATCAATAGAAAGATTAGGTTTGATCAACAGTCGAATAAATTTCTATGTTGTATAGAACACATGAATGGAAGTTCGAAATATGTGTAAATCATACATTAGCAGCAATGTTTTTATAGAAATATTTCTTTGAAAAAGTCCGGCTTTATTTTGTATTTCTAACGCACTTCTGTAACATTAATGATGGTTTCGGATTCAAAAGTAATACTGTATTACAAAAGAAATGTTTTTTCACAAAACAGATCGTCACATTTTTAAATAAAGTACAAAATACGTAAAACGGATACTGCAAACGATTGTTGACAAATAAATCTACGATCCAAAGTATTCACGTAATCTGATCAAATTCTGTTTAAAGATCAATTTATTAGGGAAATTAGGACGAAATTTTATAAACAAACTTCCGAGGGAGCCGATTTCATACGAACAGAAATGAGCGTTACTTCAAAACATCTGTTAGTGATTGAAGGATAAAAGCAATATCATTGTATAATAAAATCAACATGTACATCTCCGGATAGGCCATTGTATCTTTCTATGTAGATTTCCTAAGTGCAGAACTTTAATAAAAATCCTTGGAAGAAGAGTAAAATGTATCATTTTCTGTATACCGGCATGCTATCGCACTGACGTCCTCTATCTAACAATTTGAAGCGTATAAAATTATAAGTGACAAGATCTACCAAATAAATTTTAAAAAGTGTAAAAAATATGTAGCTTCCATACTTATTTGGTCGAGTTTTAACAAAAACTGTCATGGAAATATTTATTACTTGTTATCAGAATAATTCTATGAAACTTTATTCGACTGTTTTCCGATACAAATTTAACAGATTTTGTCAATTAATTCGTGCATTCTCTGTTTGTTTTTATAGAAATTTCTAAATAACAATGACGTCTCAAATAAATGACAATCGACTCCGGCAAACAGCAGGTTGTATTGACCATTAAATCTTAAAGAGAACAACTGCATACATTTGCATTAATGCTATTAGATTATTGTAATAGATGGAAGTTAGCAGTTAATACAAATAAAAAAAAAAGATTTTCAGAAAGGCAGGACGGATATCGAGAAATATGAACTTTTATTACAATAATATTTATTTAGAAATATTCGCTAAATTCACATATCACGCTAAATTCACATATCACGGGGTAGTTTTCTGCTCAGGTGGATCTTTTTCAAATGCTCAAAATGCTTTGTCTGGCCAATCCTCAAAGGGTATTTTTCAAATGAACAAATAATTTTCGGATTTATCCGTAAAACATAGATTAGAACTCTTCGATAAGTTAATATCGCCTATTCTTAATTATGCTAGTCAGGTATGGGGGTTTATACCGCGCGTGTTCATTTACAATTTTGTAAAGGATTACTTGGTGTTTAAGGCATTTAACTATCATAAAATATTATATTAAATCATTAAGAACTAGTGAAAATAAATTCAACAGAAAAGTATATGACATGTTGAAATTAGACATGGAATTGCATCCTAATAAACAAAATTGGTGTTCCCTTTTCAAACGATATGTTATGTAATATTGGTTTATATGATGCTTGGTACTTTCAAGACATTGGTAATGTTGATATATTTTTATCTCTGGTCAAACAAAGACCAAGTTAAATGTTTGAACGGCGCAAAATCGCATCCGGCAATTCAATACGTATGCTAGAATGTGGCCTATGTAACATTTTTGAAGTTTCAGATCAAACGAATTTGTTATTTTGACTTAACTGATACCGAAACTAAAGTGATCATCTACTCCATCAAACATACAAGCCGTTGATGTTTCATGAATCTCATGAATCTGGTCACATGGTTCTACAGTTCACGAGGTACTCTATATGTAGTCCCTGATTCCACCCTAAAATTAAAATCAGGGGAAACTATCACCTCGATGTATCAGACGTTGCAATAACTGCTGGAATGCATTTAAAATATTTAAATAAAGTCTCCAAAAATAATATACTCCGTTGTCTGAGGGTACGTTGTCGTAAAAACCTGGTATAACGGTCCCAAACATAGATTTTCAACTGTAAAGTGACCATCTATATCGAACCATAAAGTGACCGTCTATGTCGAACCAATTAAGTCATCATTTCTCACCTGATCGGACATTTTGTGTATTGAGCTCCGAAATCGATATTTAATTAATGACAATTGCGTAAACAAGTCAGTGTCCACGCTCGCGATTATAAAATTAGTCTGTGTGAATATGTTTATAATGTTTTGTTTATTTGCGACATGTTGCTAAAATAAATACATCGAAACGTATAAATACCGTGTTCCGTATCTTATAACACGATTAAATTATTAATACAACACACCGACGATCGCTCCAAAATGTAATAAACACAGCGAATTTCTCTAATAATTTATACATCGAAGTTCATTTAGATCGAACATTTTTTCCTTAGTCCTTTGATGTAAAGAGGTTCGGCTGCATTTTCAAGAGCACGACCATTCGGGGGCTACCAAATAGCAAGATGCACTAGACTGGACCAGTAAGCTATTGCTTGTCGTTCGGACCTGCCTTAATGTCGAACCCTGTCGTCACAGTGCCCATATAGAAATACTAAACTAGTTCTCGTTGAAGCGCATCAGACGGAGTCAAATTCTCAGTCAACTGAAACCACTTTTATTGAAATATTGACACGTTTCTAGTAATTTATAGGTGATTGACATTGACGAGACGACAACGATATGAAACAGCTACTAGTATTCGGTGAATGTCACGTGATCATTGATACTATTAGCGAGTCCGATTAACAACTTGAATAATACACAGTCTGTATGAACACATGAACACCACTTAAAAAGCAGTTATGCTTCATCCTCAGTAATATAACACAATGCTTGATAGTGTACTAAATTCAACGCCATGTTTGTTTACTATAGTAGGATTGGATTCGGTTCGTTTATTGACAGATGGGCAGATTCATTCCCGTCGTTGTTTATCGAGCTCGCTCCATTCTTAGACTATAAATAGCGACTGCGTCATCAAGCTAACACTAGTTGGTGTGAGTAACACGTGACCTCGCTCTATTTCTGTTTTGTTTATATCACGTGATGACCATTGCGGATATTTCGGGCACTGTCAGTAATCTGCATCGGTGCAAGAAGTTGCGATTTTGCATTGCCACTTATCACGTGATGACCATTGCGGATATTTCGGGCACTGTCAGTAATCTGCTTCGGTGCAAGAAGTTGCGATTTTGCATTGCCACTTAAAAATAAGCATTCCAGAGTGTACGGCGACTTCCGTCACTGTACAATAACGAATCATGAATTCGTTCAAAACTGGCGGAGTAGATTAAATTATTCAAGTAGAGCATAATTTTATAAAAACATAGCTGATTTTAAGTTTCGGTCATATTTAGATATCTTAAATATACAAACATTTCGCTTTAACTTTTCTAAACTTAAGATGTCATCTCATAGACATATTGAATCTGGTAGATGGAATAAACCAAAAGTAACTCCCGTAAATGATAGAATTTGTGTAAATTTTAATATTTCAGATGATGAGTACCATTTTTTGTTCGAGTGTGAGTTATATTCTGAACTAAGAAACAATTATATTCCTTTGTATGATAGGGAAATCCTGTTTAAATTGATTGAATTATTAAATAATGAAAATAGAAACATACTAACAAAATTAAGTATTTATATCCAAAAGGCATCTTATATAAGAAACAACGTAAGATATGCCTAAACAATGTTAAGCAATATTTGTATCGTCTATACAATTATTACGAGTATCCATATTATATTGATGTATCATCTTGTATTTTTGTAAACATGACAGCGCGTATGTACATTAGTTAAATTGAGGTAAAATATGTATATCAATTTGTATATTGTGTATACATTACTTGGAAATTCTTATACTTAATGAGGTCAACTTATTTGGCTGGGGGTGTACAATTTGTTTTAATATGTTACTGGTAATAGTGTTTATTTTACATTGTGTCTTTTGTATGCTTATTTTTATAAACATGTATATTAATATGTACATATTTTGTATACATGAGATGAAAGGTTCATACTTCATGATTTCAACCTATTCGTCAAGGGTGTGTACAATTTATCATGGATATTTGAGACTAGAAATGTGCCCGGAGGGCAAGGATGCCCCCGCCATTTCACACTGGACACAGAAATGAGTGTTGTGTGGCAAATATGTGAATACAACAGAGAGCAGGTTGCTTGGGACTGCTACTATAGTGGGAGGTAAAGATCACATAAGGGTGGTAAACACACAACTACATGTACATTCACTATTTCAATGTAAGGAATGAACATAAATATATAAGTGTCCACTGTGAACTTGACCTTTGAGTAAGCGACACAGTTTTTGGGCATGACACGTCGTCTTTATTTGAAGAATATTTGTGCCAATTTATTTCAAAATCCCATCATGCATGACAAACTTATAAGCCGGACACGAACATACACTTTCACTATATCCATAAATAACATGCACATACTTTTAACGTCCACTGTGACCTTGACTTTTGAGCAAGTGACGCAGTTGATCCGCAGGACACCTCGTCTTGATATGATGAACATTTGTGCCGATTTATTTCAAAATTCAATCATGCATGACAGAGTTATAAGCTGGACACAAACATAATACATATCATGCTTTAAGTGTCAACTGTGACCTTTGAGCAATCGACACAGTCAGCGCGCAAGACACATCGTCTTGTTATGATGAATATTTGTGCCAATTTATTTTAAAATCCAATCATGCATGACAGAGTTATAAGCCGGACACGAACATAAACTTTCACTATATTCATAATAACATGCACAAACTTTTAACGTCTTGATATGATGAACATTTATGCCGATTTATTTCAAAGTTCAATCATGCATGACAGAGTTATAAGCTTGACACAAACGTAATACATATAATGCTTTAAGTGTCAACTGTGACCTTTGAGCAAGCGACACAGTCAATGCACAAGACACATAGTCTTGTTATGATGAACATTTGTGCCAATTTATTTTAAAATCCGATCATGCATGACATAGTTATAAGCCGGACACGAACATACACATATAATGCTTAAAGTGTCCACTGTGACCTTGACCTTTAAGCAAGCGGCACAGTTATTGCTCATGACACGTCGTCTTGATTTGATGAACATTTGTGCCAAATTATTTCAAAGTTCAATCATGCATGACAAAGTTATGAGCCGGTCACGAAAATCCGTAACACACACACACACCAACGGACAGGTTTAACACTATATGACATCCGCCATTTCATGGCGGGGGCATAATAAACTTGGTGTATGTATTATGTCTGTCGTATGAATATTTGTGTATACATGTGTATACGTATGTATTATTCTGTATGCATTATGTACATTGGATACAGTGTTTCTCTGTACATTTCGTTTCGGTCTAGAGTAACTACTATAATGTTCTTATTGTACGATTATTATCATTATTTATTTCAGTATAAAAAGCATGGTACATATATCACAGACATTAGATTGCCAAAATGAAAACCTATAGAAATATTAAATGAATATAAGTCTAAAAATATTGTATTTAATATAAATATAATCAATTTTAACTATAAAATCAAATTTAATAAATAGTGGTAACCATGTCAACTTTACATACCAAGGATGACACGAAAAAGGGGAAACCCCTTATTTCCATTGTGGTCCTTCTAAATAGGATTTGACACAGAGAGGCAAATGCAGATGTATATTAATTTCTAGATAAGATAACAACAACTATTTATGAACATATTACTAAAAATAAAAATGTGGATATATTCACTAAAAAGGTATCACAATTCTTATATGAATATCACAGTAAACATTAAATACCAATCTCTACCTAGAGTTGTCGTTCCCGCTACGCTCACACTAACATCTGTCAACGTCTTAAAAGTAGTCCGGCTTCATAATGACAGATGCGTGATTTAAAAATGGTGACAACACCTCAAAAAGAAACTAACATAGATTGTGTTGTTTTGTTTATCTGAAAAAGAATCACATACTTAAACAGAATGATAGGAAACTGACATCCAAGCCGGTATCCCTTCGTTGTATTATCCGTGTTTTGAATTGTTTACTTCGCAATTATTCCGCTAAATTAGTTTTAGAGTTGCAAGGTTAAATAATCCCTAATGGCACAGCTTATAACGGAGCAACCTGAAGCGTTTTTTCTAAAACGACATGACATATTTCATTATGACATCTAACAAATAATTATAAAATATACACAAAAGCATGTTTATTGATCAGAGTGTAGTTTGCCAAGATTCTTGGCATTGAGACGTTGACAGAGGTATGTGTGGATTGGAAAGGAACGACAACTCTGGGTAGAGATTGATTAAATACTAGTTAAAAGATGCTGTATGATCTCAGATTTAAATTTACCTAACTGATTAATATTTTAAATATGGACTGGAAGGTAATTCCACAGTTTGATACCAGTGAAGTAGAATGATTTTAAACCAAAAGAGCCAACTTTAGAAACAGCACAACATCCATGGTGACTGAATCTGGCGCTATATGAATGAACTCAATCTTGAGAAATAAAATAAGTGCAGAGATACTTTGGGCTTGCACCAAAAATCTAAAACAATTTGTTCCACTCTTTTATCTACAGGTAACCAATTTAGTTGAACAAATGATCTTTACTAATACGGGCCCTATGATCAAGATTAAGTATAAAAAACGTATCCGCTTGTTTTGGGTGACTCGTAACTTATTTTTCCAATATTAAGTTAAGCCATGATACCGAAAAGAACATGCATAATCAAGATGACACTGAATAAGGGAAGAAACTATAAGCTTTTTGGTTTGTTCATTAAGAAAGCTACTATTCCTATAAAGAAATTTCAGTCTAGCATTAGCTTTATTTATTACTGAACAATCTTATCACAGGACAATGACTAATCAAGTGTGTCACCAAGATATTTAAAAAAGTAGCTGACTGGATAAAAGTTTCATTACAAGTTACATTTAATGACTGACACTTTTTTAATTTAAGTTTTGAACAAAAAAAACAGATGTAATGACAGTTTATTATCTATTAGCCATGATTGAACTGATTAAGAGCATTCTCAATAACTGATTTGTCTTTATCTGCCACAAGTATAGCTGAATCATCTGCAACTAAAAGAAGCTGTTTTTTACAACTGCAGACATGTAATTGACATAAATTAAAAAAGAGGTCCTAGGATTGATCCTTGAGGCACTCCACAAGACACATTTTGTAGGTCTAGTAAAACCATCCGAGCAAGATTACCTTTATCAAGTTTAAAACGTATGAGATCAGCTAAATGAATGAGACAGTTTTCATAGGAATATCTACTTCTGAACCCAGACTGAAGATTATATAATAAGTCTTTATCATTGAGGTATGTTGTTTTTCTTCTACATAGAATAACCCTTGCTGGTTTTTAATAATCAGGAACAAATCCTTTGATCAAAGACAAATAAATAACATGTGTTTGAGGGCTAGCAATTAAAGATGAATCATTAACAATACATTTTGCAGGGATACTATACAGCCCAGTAGCTTTATCTGCACTCATCCTATTTAAATATTTAAGTACTTAATTCTAAGAAGCGATTTTCTGAGTGTGTGCTTATATGTTGCGAAAATTACTGATTTATTTATTTTATTTATACTGAGGTATATGTTCATTTTATGAGTGTAAATGTGTGTATGAATGTCAATCTGTCACACAGTAAATAGTTGCCGCATTTGTAAAAGACCTTCCGGTATTTAATGACTTTGAAACATTGATACATATCTACAACTTATTTCGGAAGACACAAATATTCGTGAAATCAATATTTTTATTTTTGAACATAACTTTTATTGATAACTTTTTACTGAATTGATAATTGATTTATTTATCTTATATTTTCACAGATGTGCGGGCGCGAGCGTGATAGAAATCATTTCGATTCTATTTTTAGGAAGGAAAACCCCGAAATTCCGTAGCAACGCCATCTTAAAATATCTTCTAGATTAAGAATTTTCTTGACTAAAATATGTCTTTAGTGGGTTCATAAATATCACTTATCTTAAGATAAATATATTTCTTAGCTTAGCTAATTTTGACCGAATTTAAGAAAATAATTAAGATGCTTTATAAATACGGGCCCAGATATATAACCCTGTTACAATGATGCATGTATGTATGTATAACATGACTTACATTATCTTTATTTTGTTGTTTTAATTTTCTAGGCGGTATATTATCATTTAGGTGCTCTCATAATACATTATGTAGTTGGATATGTATTTCCATTACCTTGTGCGTATATGTTTGTTTGTATGTTGTTTACGACGATGAGCTTTCGAGTATAATAAAGTATATGTTATGTTCTGTTATGTCCTGTTTATTTCGAAATTTCGGGATCTTACAAAATGTACATTGTTGAAAACAATGAAGCAGGTTTAATAAAAATACTATGTACAGTATTTCTCTATATATTGCATATGCACAAAATAAACAAAGGGCCATAATTCCGTCAAAAATGATCGAATCACAAAACCCGGAATATCTGTGTGGGGGTTCTTGGTAACAACAAGTCTGTGAAAGTTTCGTCAAAATCCCATGAAGAATGTAGGAGTAGTATCCAAAAAGAAATGATTTCTCTATATATTACATATGTATGCACAAAATAAACAAAGAGCCATAATTCCGTCAAAATGTATCGAATCATAAAACCTTTACAACATGCATTGGGTATCTCGATAACAATAGTTCCATGAAAGTTTTAACAAAGTCCCTGGAGAAAACAAGGAAACAAGAGTATTCCGCTGTTACAATCACACAAATAAAAACATAATTAAAGGGCCATAATTCCGTCAAAAATGATCCTTGGTAACAACAAGTCTGTGAAAGTTTCGTCAAAATCCCATGAAAAATGTAGGAGTAGTATCCTAAAGAAAATGTCGGATTTTTTTAAACACAATGACCCTGTGACCTCGACATTTGACCTACTGACCTGAAAATGCACAGGTCCTGTAGAGGTTGTCATGAGGAACCTACATATGATGTTTTATGGACGTAGGTGCTGGCGTTTTGATTTTATAGGCAAGTTTAAAGTTTGGTACAAACAGACAGACAAACAGAGAGGCCAAAAACAATGTGCCCCCGATCTATCGATACGGGGGCATAAAAAGTAAAATCATTACTTACAAAGATAAAATTGACGACGTTTAATGATATTAAAACAGGTTTTGGCACATTGTCTTATTAATGGTTGACTAGTAAACAAAAAAGTGAGTTGATTATTCTTACTAAAATCCATGAAAGTAGGTTCAAATATCACAGCTCTAGAAAATAATTCTGATCTAAAATCACCATACATTGCGTGGGGTTAATGCCAGAAGGTACTACGCGACATTTTCATGTTTTTGAGAAAATCGCATTTAAAGGTTCTGTAAATCAGAGAAAATAGAGTTTATGTTGAAACTTAACAACATATAAGGGTATATTAAAGTCTACATATCCAAGTGATTTACCTGTCTTTATCTTAATTAGTTACTGATAATTAGCTAATTTTGCACTTGGTCCCTTCTGGCAATCACAAAAAATGACGCCAGAAGGTACCATATGGCATTATGGTACCTTCTGGCTCAAATTATTTTAGGGTAGTTCACACATTTAAGTGTACAGAAGGAGCCATATGACACTTGGTACATTATGACTATCTTCATAAAATGCAAAACCAAGCAGGGGATTATAGTTTAATGTGAACTTGTATGCATAATAAATGAATCACACGTTATTTCGTATTATTTTGCAATCACAAGTGATAACAATAAACAATAAAGCACAACTACTAACCAGATGAAGCTAAATCAAGCATTCAATATGCAGGAACATGACATTCTAAAATACTCTATGTAAAATAAACTATTTACAACACCGTTGTGTGGATAATGTATGATCTGACTTAAAGAATTAACAATAATTTTGTCTACAATAGCAGTTCTATAAATGTGCACATTTACTTTACTCTCTCCGTCAGTGTCCTCATCATCTGAGTTATTGGTACATAGACTTTTTGTGACTTACTGGCTGGCAGAGATGCATGGTACTGGTTGAACCCCTCGAAGAAGAAGTCTTTGCACACACGTCTTTTAGGTTAACCCACAAAACACATGATAAACCGACTGTTTTGACTTTCTTTCCTTTTCGCTGCTGCCTGTCAATAATTTTACCAAAAACTTTCTTCAATTAAGGATTTTGACATTGAGAATTGTTCAGGTTGTAATAGAATGTAAATATTCCTTTTTGTTTCTCATGATCACATTTCTGTTCACTTTTAAATTTGCCCCTTTTAGAGTTACATGAGTTTTCACACACTTTGCGGCCTTTACTTTTCCAGTTGTGTCATTAAATTCTTTGCCTTGTGTTTTTTTTTCTTTTGAAAATGCTCTTTTTCTATAAAACATATCTTAAAAATACTTATTCTTCTGACTGGATAGCATTTTTCTCAGGACTTTTATAAGCTGCTTGTTTGTGGCGGTGGTTGATTGAGTGTCACTCACATTATCTGAGTGATTAGTGTCCACCAAAGAATCAGATGAAAGGGTGTTACAGTTTCTATTTCTCATCATCTTTATGTTCTGCCCTTCTTATATCATCAGTAACAGGGGTTGTACTGTCAGTATTGTCAAATTTATCTGCACTACTTTCTTCATATGCACCAATAATCCCTGTTGCATTATAATGTTTACCTCCCCGCATTGCTGTATAGGCAATGTTTAATAGGGGCGGATATTGCGGGAAAGTTCGTATCGCGATATACAATGTATTGTTATACGCAACACTGTATTGCAGTTTGTATTGCGATATATTAGGAGTTTAAAAGTCTTAATTTATTAAGTATTCAAACTCGGATTTTAATGAAAATATTCGTTTCATTAACCATTTGCATGATGGCATCTTTATTTAAGCTATCACAAAAATGTCAGAGACTAGAATGAAACTTCATGCTGTATAGTATACAACAATTGTACATATACAACTGTCCTTGAGCAAGGCAACACATGCAATCTTAATATGAATACAGTTACACAATACATTGCTAACAACAACCCCTGAATCGATTCTCCAGACATTCATCACTTAATATAATGAACACAGTATAACAGTATAAAAATATTTTATTGTAATATGGGGTGGAATCGTATACAGGTATTATCGTGCATCACTTATGTTTATTATTTTCTTTTTGTTGATCAGGCTAAATTTTTACTACAGGTGTTGTTACTGAACTAGAGTAAATTCCGAGCACACATTGGTACAATTGTTCTAGTTTACCAATTATAATGTCTGCCTTGTCTGTATTCCATTCTCTGCTTGTCTTGAATTTTTCAATTTCATTAACAAAATCCTCATTTAGGTTTCAAGATTTCTCTCTCCTTGCACAGAATGCGACATACTTGTGCATGTATTTATAAGGATTTGCTATCGCAATAGTGTGTGAATGTATACTTTTTTCATTACCTTCATGCAAATGTCAACTAGTTTATATTGCGGTAACAAAACATTGATCTTTCATTCATTTTTTGTACAAGCACAGGTCCACAAGGTACCAAGTAAACACATGAATGGTAGAAATTCCTTGTATTTTGTGTAAAATAAAATTTCTATAAGGTACGAAGTGGCATTTGGTTCCTTCTGGCTTTGATTTAGTTCTAAATGTGAAATACAGGTATTGCCATAAGGTGCCAAATGACTACTTGGTACCTTCTGGCAATAGCTGACTAGCGTATGGTACCTTCTGGCACTTAAGAATTCATCAATAATCAGTTCGTACCTTTTGACTTTGTATCATAAATAGGTCAATATTTGGAATATAGGTTTGATATTTACACAGTATGTGGACACTATAAAACTACATTCAAAAATACAAAAATGTCATTTTCACCAAAAATGTCGGTAAGTTAAAAATTTACTATCACCCAGTGACAGTAAAAATGTTCAGTCACGTGGTACCATGAATGTAACAGTAAAAATGTTACCTTTTTGCCTATGGGAAATTGACATTACGAAAAAAGTGAGGGGTAATAATCTAAAACGACATGCAGCTCATCCTCAATACCGTGACAGAAAGGACAATGGCGATCATCGGGTCTCAGGTTCTAGTAGCTACCCGTCTCAATACGAATAGGAACCACCCCACACCTAAATTTACAGAATGGTGACCTATGCTTAGGAGGTAAAATCATTATGTATAAATAATTAAGCTTATCCGATTAATATGTTTGCAATTTCATCCAATGTGCCTGTAATTTATTCTACGCGCTTCTTTCACCGAATCGTTTGATGATGATGTTACCGCTTTAACAAATGTTTAAAACTACTTTTTTAATTATAATAGTATTGTTAATCACGTTACAACAAACAACATCTGAATCACTAATTATAAAAATGATCAAAGGAAATGTCCCGCGAAATGTCTAACTTCTTTATGAACGTCAGTTACCTGACCATATGTTACTCCATTAAATCATGTTCAACACACTGATACAAGTCTTTATAAACATCGCACTCGCTTGCAAACGCCACACTTGCATCATTCGTGATATCAGAACACAACTTTATCAGACAATTCCTGAGTTTCGTGTTAATTCAACCATGAGATATCTAATCAGTGGTTTGGTGTTCACTTTGTTTACGGGGCTGGTTGTCACGCAACCACAGAGCGCCTGGATGAGCCAGAATAGCTTTGAATTTGAGAGAATCCCAAATAATTCAGCCGGTTATAATATATGGCGATCACAATCGTCAGGGAAAAAAATTCGGCACATTGTATCCATGAATAATGGTACTTATTTGAGAATACCGGTCTGCTTAACACCTTTGAACAAACTTTTTGGCATGTGGGCAAATGTCGCTTGTTTGATGTATTCCAACGATGGATTACCTGATGAGGTTCATGCTTATTTCGGTACCAGAGATCTTGGTAGTGTGTACACAGAAGAAGAGAAGACACCAGGTGATGAATGGAATGTGATGAAGAACTCTAAATCGTTCGGAAAAAGATTTGAAGTTACTCCTGGACTGCATTATTTGACATTTAGTTTTAATACTAGCTTTCATGGAGTTGATGTTGACAAAGTGCAAATAAACCTGTGGAACCAAAACCCCAGGAAAACTGTGTTCTGCATGAAACACTATAAGGAAGAAGAATATGAATAGGCAATTCTGAATTTCCCTGTCAGTCTCCGGTAAAACATTAAATTTCTTCAAACTGCATTAATTGAGTGTTTCTTATTTCTTTAACACTGTAACGCTTACACAGATGGGTAAATACTGTGTGTAGTTGTTATGTATTCGTTATAATTATTATTTTTCGTTGTTGCCGACAAATGGTTGATGAATAATAATACTAACGAATGTATTTAGTGTCAAAGTTGCTTGCGGCGAATTAGTATTGATTACAAGTATTGTTAATTATACAATTATTTGTTTCAAGCAAAATGAAGCTTCAAATTATGACGTATTTGTTTGATAGAACATAGTGATCGAATATGTATACAACATAAAGCCATGATTCAAAGCAGTTATCAAGAACAGAACAGAACATAATTTTCTTGAAGACTTGTACATAGTACATCTATATAAATGCACATTTACATAATACAAAACACGTACGTGATTTAACAAGATAACGGTACAAAGTTACATGTATTTCAACGAAACAATCAAGGAATGGTGGATGATTTTTTAGTTAAGTTTAATAAATAGAATCATATGATTAAATAGCTGAATGGAGAAATGATAATTTTATTAGTAGATCGCGTTATTTCAACGCACGCTATTTGTATTTGTTAATTATGTCTAATTTCTCCATTAAATTGTTTAATCATATAGTTTCATCTCGATTGCATTTTATTTGTTTAAAACTGATTAAATCAATAGAAAGATTAGGTTTGATCAACAGTCGAATAAATTTCTATGTTGTATAGAACACATGAATGGAAGTTCGAAATATGTGTAAATCATACATTAGCAGCAATGTTTTTATAGAAATATTTCTTTGAAAAAGTCCGGCTTTATTTTGTATTTCTAACGCACTTCTGTAACATTAATGATGGTTTCGGATTCAAAAGTAATACTGTATTACAAAGGAAATGTTTTTTCACAAAACAGATCGTCACATTTTTAAATAAAGTACAAAATACGTAAAACGGATACTGCAAACGATTGTTGACAAATAAATCTACGATCCAAAGTATTCACGTAATCTGATCAAATTCTGTTTAAAGATCAATTTATTAGGGAAATTAGGACGAAATTTTATAAACAAACTTCCGAGGGAGCCGATTTCATACGAACAGAAATGAGCGTTACTTCAAAACATCTGTTAGTGATTGAAGGATAAAAGCAATATCATTGTATAATAAAATCAACATGTACATCTCCGGATAGGCCATTGTATCTTTCTATGTAGATTTCCTAAGTGCAGAACTTTAATAAAAATCCTTGGAAGAAGAGTAAAATGTATCATTTTCTGTATACCGGCATGCTATCGCACTGACGTCCTCTATCTAACAATTTGAAGCGTATAAAATTATAAGTGACAAGATCTACCAAATAAATTTTAAAAAGTGTAAAAAATATGTAGCTTCCATACTTATTTGGTCGAGTTTTAACAAAAACTGTCATGGAAATATTTATTACTTGTTATCAGAATAATTCTATGAAACTTTATTCGACTGTTTTCCGATACAAATTTAACAGATTTTGTCAATTAATTCGTGCATTCTCTGTTTGTTTTTATAGAAATTTCTAAATAACAATGACGTCTCCAATAAATGACAATCGACTCCGGCAAACAGCAGGTTGTATTGACCATTAAATCTTAAAGAGAACAACTGCATACATTTGCATTAATGCTATTAGATTATTGTAATAGATGGAAGTTAGCAGTTAATACAAATAAAACAAAAAGATTTTCAGAAAGGCAGGACGGATATCGAGAAATATGAACTTTTATTACAATAATATTTATTTAGAAATATTCGCTAAATTCACATATCACGCTAAATTCACATATCACGGGGTAGTTTTCTGCTCAGGTGGATCTTTTTCAAATGCTCAAAATGCTTTGTCTGGCCAATCCTCAAAGGGTATTTTTCAAATGAACAAATAATTTTCGGATTTATCCGTAAAACATAGATTAGAACTCTTCGATAAGTTAATATCGCCTATTCTTAATTATGCTAGTCAGGTATGGGGGTTTATACGGCGCGTGTTCATTTACAATTTTGTAAAGGATTACTTGGTGTTTAAGGCATTTAACTATCATAAAATATTATATTAAATCATTAAGAACTAGTGAAAATAAATTCAACAGAAAAGTATATGACATGTTGAAATTAGACATGGAATTGCATCCTAATAAACAAAATTGGTGTTCCCTTTTCAAACGATATGTTATGTAATATTGGTTTATATGATGCTTGGTACTTTCAAGACATTGGTAATGTTGATATATTTTTATCTCTGGTCAAACAAAGACCAAGTTAAATGTTTGAACGGCGCAAAATCGCATCCGGCAATTCAATACGTATGCTAGAATGTGGCCTATGTAACATTTTTGAAGTTTCAGATCAAACGAATTTGTTATTTTGACTTAACTGATACCGAAACTAAAGTGATCATCTACTCCATCAAACATACAAGCCGTTGATGTTTCATGAATCTCATGAATCTGGTCACATGGTTCTACAGTTCACGAGGTACTCTATATGTAGTCCCTGATTCAACCCTAAAATTAAAATCAGGGGAAACTATCACCTCGATGTATCAGACGCTGCAATAACTGCTGGAATGCATTTAAAATATTTAAATAAAGTCTCCAAAAATAATATACTCCGTTGTCTGAGGGTACGTTGTCGTAAAAACCTGGTATAACGGTCCCAAACATAGATTTTCAACTGTAAAGTGACCATCTATATCGAACCATAAAGTGACCGTCTATGTCGAACCAATTAAGTCATCATTTCTCACCTGATCGGACATTTTTTGTATTGAGCTCCGAAATCGATATTTAATTAATGACAATTGCGTAAACAAGTCAGTGTCCACGCTCGCGATTATAAAATTAGTCTGTGTGAATATGTTTATAATGTTTTGTTTATTTGCGACATGTTGCTAAAATAAATACATCGAAACGTATAAATACCGTGTTCCGTATCTTATAACACGATTAAATGATTAATACAACACACCGACGATCGCTCCAAAATGTAATAAACACAGCGAATTTCTCTAATAATTTATACATCGAAGTTCATTTAGATCGAACATTTTTTCCTTAGTCCTTTGATGTAAAGAGGTTCGGCTGCATTTTCAAGAGCACGACCATTCGGGGGCTACCAAATAGCAAGATGCACTAGACTGGACCAGTAAGCTATTGCTTGTCGTTCGGACCTGCCTTAATGTCGAACCCTGTCGTCACAGTGCCCATATAGAAATACTAAACTAGTTCTCGTTGAAGCGCATCAGACGGAGTCAAATTCTCAGTCAACTGAAACCACTTTTATTGAAATATTGACACGTTTCTAGTAATTTATAGGTGATTGACATTGACGAGACGACAACGATATGAAACAGCTACTAGTATTCGGTGAATGTCACGTGATCATTGATACTATTAGCGAGTCCGATTAACAACTTGAATAATACACAGTCTGTATGAACACATGAACACCACTTAAAAAGCAGTTATGCTTCATCCTCAGTAATATAACACAATGCTTGATAGTGTACTAAATTCAACGCCATGTTTGTTTACTATAGTAGGATTGGATTCGGTTCGTTTATTGACAGATGGGCAGATTCATTCCCGTCGTTGTTTATCGAGCTCGCTCCATTCTTAGACTATAAATAGCGACTGCGTCATCAAGCTAACACTAGTTGGTGTGAGTAACACGTGACCTCGCTCTATTTCTGTTTTGTTTATATCACGTGATGACCATTGCGGATATTTCGGGCACTGTCAGTAATCTGCATCGGTGCAAGAAGTTGCGATTTTGCATTGCCACTTATCACGTGATGACCATTGCGGATATTTCGGGCACTGTCAGTAATCTGCTTCGGTGCAAGAAGTTGCGATTTTGCATTGCCACTTAAAAATAAGCATTCCAGAGTGTACGGCGACTTCCGTCACTGTACAATAACGAATCATGAATTCGTTCAAAACTGGCGGAGTAGATTAAATTATTCAAGTAGAGCATAATTTTATAAAAACATAGCTGATTTTAAGTTTCGGTCATATTTAGATATCTTAAATATACAAACATTTCGCTTTAACTTTTCTAAACTTAAGATGTCATCTCATAGACATATTGAATCTGGTAGATGGAATAAACCAAAAGTAACTCCCGTAAATGATAGAATTTGTGTAAATTTTAATATTTCAGATGATGAGTACCATTTTTTGTTCGAGTGTGAGTTATATTCTGAACTAAGAAACAATTATATTCCTTTGTATGATAGGGAAATCCTGTTTAAATTGATTGAATTATTAAATAATGAAAATAGAAACATACTAACAAAATTAAGTATTTATATCCAAAAGGCATCTTATATAAGAAACAACGTAAGATATGCCTAAACAATGTTAAGCAATATTTGTATCGTCTATACAATTATTACGAGTATCCATATTATATTGATGTATCATCTTGTATTTTTGTAAACATGACAGCGCGTATGTACATTAGTTAAATTGAGGTAAAATATGTATATCAATTTGTATATTGTGTATACATTACTTGGAAATTCTTATACTTAATGAGGTCAACTTATTTGGCTGGGGGTGTACAATTTGTTTTAATATGTTACTGGTAATAGTGTTTATTTTACATTGTGTCTTTTGTATGCTTATTTTTATAAACATGTATATTAATATGTACATATTTTGTATACATGAGATGAAAGGTTCATACTTCATGATTTCAACCTATTCGTCAAGGGTGTGTACAATTTATCATGGATATTTGAGACTAGAAATGTGCCCGGAGGGCAAGGATGCCCCCGCCATTTCACACTGGACACAGAAATGAGTGTTGTGTGGCAAATATGTGAATACAACAGAGAGCAGGTTGCTTGGGACTGCTACTATAGTGGGAGGTAAAGATCACATAAGGGTGGTAAACACACAACTACATGTACATTCACTATTTCAATGTAAGGAATGAACATAAATATATAAGTGTCCACTGTGAACTTGACCTTTGAGTAAGCGACACAGTTTTTGGGCATGACACGTCGTCTTTATTTGAAGAATATTTGTGCCAATTTATTTCAAAATCCCATCATGCATGACAAACTTATAAGCCGGACACGAACATACACTTTCACTATATCCATAAATAACATGCACATACTTTTAACGTCCACTGTGACCTTGACTTTTGAGCAAGTGACGCAGTTGATCCGCAGGACACCTCGTCTTGATATGATGAACATTTGTGCCGATTTATTTCAAAATTCAATCATGCATGACAGAGTTATAAGCTGGACACAAACATAATACATATCATGCTTTAAGTGTCAACTGTGACCTTTGAGCAATCGACACAGTCAGCGCGCAAGACACATCGTCTTGTTATGATGAATATTTGTGCCAATTTATTTTAAAATCCAATCATGCATGACAGAGTTATAAGCCGGACACGAACATAAACTTTCACTATATTCATAATAACATGCACAAACTTTTAACGTCTTGATATGATGAACATTTATGCCGATTTATTTCAAAGTTCAATCATGCATGACAGAGTTATAAGCTTGACACAAACGTAATACATATAATGCTTTAAGTGTCAACTGTGACCTTTGAGCAAGCGACACAGTCAATGCACAAGACACATAGTCTTGTTATGATGAACATTTGTGCCAATTTATTTTAAAATCCGATCATGCATGACAGAGTTATAAGCCGGACACGAACATACACATATAATGCTTAAAGTGTCCACTGTGACCTTGACCTTTAAGCAAGCGGCACAGTTATTGCTCATGACACGTCGTCTTGATTTGATGAACATTTGTGCCAAATTATTTCAAAGTTCAATCATGCATGACAAAGTTATGAGCCGGTCACGAAAATCCGTAACACACACACACACCAACGGACAGGTTTAACACTATATGACATCCGCCATTTCATGGCGGGGGCATAATAAACTTGGTGTATGTATTATGTCTGTCGTATGAATATTTGTGTATACATGTGTATACGTATGTATTATTCTGTATGCATTATGTACATTGGATACAGTGTTTCTCTGTACATTTCGTTTCGGTCTAGAGTAACTACTATAATGTTCTTATTGTACGATTATTATCATTATTTATTTCAGTATAAAAAGCATGGTACATATATCACAGACATTAGATTGCCAAAATGAAAACCTATAGAAATATTAAATGAATATAAGTCTAAAAATATTGTATTTAATATAAATATAATCAATTTTAACTATAAAATCAAATTTAATAAATAGTGGTAACCATGTCAACTTTACATACCAAGGATGACACGAAAAAGGGGAAACCCCTTATTTCCATTGTGGTCCTTCTAAATAGGATTTGACACAGAGAGGCAAATGCAGATGTATATTAATTTCTAGATAAGATAACAACAACTATTTATGAACATATTACTAAAAATAAAAATGTGGATATATTCACTAAAAAGGTATCACAATTCTTATATGAATATCACAGTAAACATTAAATACCAATCTCTACCTAGAGTTGTCGTTCCCGCTACGCTCACACTAACATCTGTCAACGTCTTAAAAGTAGTCCGGCTTCATAATGACAGATGCGTGATTTAAAAATGGTGACAACACCTCAAAAAGAAACTAACATAGATTGTGTTGTTTTGTTTATCTGAAAAAGAATCACATACTTAAACAGAATGATAGGAAACTGACATCCAAGCCGGTATCCCTTCGTTGTATTATCCGTGTTTTGAATTGTTTACTTCGCAATTATTCCGCTAAATTAGTTTTAGAGTTGCAAGGTTAAATAATCCCTAATGGCACAGCTTATAACGGAGCAACCTGAAGCGTTTTTTCTAAAACGACATGACATATTTCATTATGACATCTAACAAATAATTATAAAATATACACAAAAGCATGTTTATTGATCAGAGTGTAGTTTGCCAAGATTCTTGGCATTGAGACGTTGACAGAGGTATGTGTGGATTGGAAAGGAACGACAACTCTGGGTAGAGATTGATTAAATACTAGTTAAAAGATGCTGTATGATCTCAGATTTAAATTTACCTAACTGATTAATATTTTAAATATGGACTGGAAGGTAATTCCACAGTTTGATACCAGTGAAGTAGAATGATTTTAAACCAAAAGAGCCAACTTTAGAAACAGCACAACATCCATGGTGACTGAATCTGGCGCTATATGAATGAACTCAATCTTGAGAAATAAAATAAGTGCAGAGATACTTTGGGCTTGCACCAAAAATCTAAAACAATTTGTTCCACTCTTTTATCTACAGGTAACCAATTTAGTTGAACAAATGATCTTTACTAATACGGGCCCTATGATCAAGATTAAGTATAAAAAACGTATCCGCTTGTTTTGGGTGACTCGTAACTTATTTTTCCAATATTAAGTTAAGCCATGATACCGAAAAGAACATGCATAATCAAGATGACACTGAATAAGGGAAGAAACTATAAGCTTTTTGGTTTGTTCATTAAGAAAGCTACTATTCCTATAAAGAAATTTCAGTCTAGCATTAGCTTTATTTATTACTGAACAATCTTATCACAGGACAATGACTAATCAAGTGTGTCACCAAGATATTTAAAAAAGTAGCTGACTGGATAAAAGTTTCATTACAAGTTACATTTAATGACTGACACTTTTTTAATTTAAGTTTTGAACAAAAAAAACAGATGTAATGACAGTTTATTATCTATTAGCCATGATTGAACTGATTAAGAGCATTCTCAATAACTGATTTGTCTTTATCTGCCACAAGTATAGCTGAATCATCTGCAACTAAAAGAAGCTGTTTTTTACAACTGCAGACATGTAATTGACATAAATTAAAAAAGAGGTCCTAGGATTGATCCTTGAGGCACTCCACAAGACACATTTTGTAGGTCTAGTAAAACCATCCGAGCAAGATTACCTTTATCAAGTTTAAAACGTATGAGATCAGCTAAATGAATGAGACAGTTTTCATAGGAATATCTACTTCTGAACCCAGACTGAAGATTATATAATAAGTCTTTATCATTGAGGTATGTTGTTTTTCTTCTACATAGAATAACCCTTGCTGGTTTTTAATAATCAGGAACAAATCCTTTGATCAAAGACAAATAAATAACATGTGTTTGAGGGCTAGCAATTAAAGATGAATCATTAACAATACATTTTGCAGGGATACTATACAGCCCAGTAGCTTTATCTGCACTCATCCTATTTAAATATTTAAGTACTTAATTCTAAGAAGCGATTTTCTGAGTGTGTGCTTATATGTTGCGAAAATTACTGATTTATTTATTTTATTTATACTGAGGTATATGTTCATTTTATGAGTGTAAATGTGTGTATGAATGTCAATCTGTCACACAGTAAATAGTTGCCGCATTTGTAAAAGACCTTCCGGTATTTAATGACTTTGAAACATTGATACATATCTACAACTTATTTCGGAAGACACAAATATTCGTGAAATCAATATTTTTATTTTTGAACATAACTTTTATTGATAACTTTTTACTGAATTGATAATTGATTTATTTATCTTATATTTTCACAGATGTGCGGGCGCGAGCGTGATAGAAATCATTTCGATTCTATTTTTAGGAAGGAAAACCCCGAAATTCCGTAGCAACGCCATCTTAAAATATCTTCTAGATTAAGAATTTTCTTGACTAAAATATGTCTTTAGTGGGTTCATAAATATCACTTATCTTAAGATAAATATATTTCTTAGCTTAGCTAATTTTGACCGAATTTAAGAAAATAATTAAGATGCTTTATAAATACGGGCCCAGATATATAACCCTGTTACAATGATGCATGTATGTATGTATAACATGACTTACATTATCTTTATTTTGTTGTTTTAATTTTCTAGGCGGTATATTATCATTTAGGTGCTCTCATAATACATTATGTAGTTGGATATGTATTTCCATTACCTTGTGCGTATATGTTTGTTTGTATGTTGTTTACGACGATGAGCTTTCGAGTATAATAAAGTATATGTTATGTTCTGTTATGTCCTGTTTATTTCGAAATTTCGGGATCTTACAAAATGTACATTGTTGAAAACAATGAAGCAGGTTTAATAAAAATACTATGTACAGTATTTCTCTATATATTGCATATGCACAAAATAAACAAAGGGCCATAATTCCGTCAAAAATGATCGAATCACAAAATCGGAATATCTGTGTGGGGGTTCTTGGTAACAACAAGTCTGTGAAAGTTTCGTCAAAATCCCATGAAGAATGTAGAAGTAGTATCCAAAAAGAAATGATTTCTCTATATATTACATATGTATGCACAAAATAAACAAAGAGCCATAATTCCGTCAAAATGTATCGAATCATAAAACCTTTACAACATGCATTGGGTATCTCGATAACAATAGTTCCATGAAAGTTTTAACAAAGTCCCTAAAGAAAACAAGGAAACAAGAGTATTCCGCTGTTACAATCACACAAATAAAAACATAATTAAAAGGCCATAATTCCGTCAAAAATGATCCTTGGTAACAACAAGTCTGTGAAAGTTTCGTCAAAATCCCATGAAAAATGTAGGAGTAGTTTTTAAACACAATGACCCTGTGACCTCGACATTTGACCTACTGACCTGAAAATGCACAGGTCCTGTAGAGGTTGTCATGAGGAACCTACATATGATGTTTGATGGACGTAGGTGCTGGCGTTTTGATTTTATAGGCAAGATTAAAGTTTGGTACAAACAGACAGACAAACAGAGAGGCCAAAAACAATGTGCCCCCGATCTATCGATACGGGGGCATAAAAAGTAAAATCATTACTTACAAAGATAAAATTGACGACGTTTAATGATATTAAAACAGGTTTTGGCACATTGTCTTATTAATGGTTGACTAGTAAACAAAAAAGTGAGTTGATTATTTTTACTAAAATCCATGAAAGTAGGTTCAAATATCACAGCTCTAGAAAATAATTCTGATCTAAAATCACCATACATTGCGTGGGGTTAATGCCAGAAGGTACTACGCGACATTTTCATGTTTTTGAGTAAATCACATTTAAAGGTTCTGTAAATCAGAGAAAATAGAGTTTATGTTGAAACTTAACAACATATAAGGGTATATTAAAGTCTACATATCCAAGTGATTTACCTGTCTTTATCTTAATTATTCACTGATAATTAGCTAATTTTGCACTTGGTCCCTTCTGGCAATCACAAAAAATTACGCCAGAAGGTACCATATGGCATTATGGTACCTTCTGGCTCAAATTATTTTAGGGTAGTTCATACATTTAAGTGTACAGAAGGAGCCATATGACACTTGGTACATTATGACTATCTTCATAAAATGCAAAACCAAGCAGGGGATTATAGTTTAATGTGAACTTGTATGCATAATAAATGAATCACACGTTATTTCGTATTATTTTGCAATCACAAGTCATAACAATAAACAATAAAGCACAATTACTAACCAGATGAAGCTAAATCAAGCATTCAATATGCAGGAACATGACATTCTAAAATACTCTATGTAAAATAAACTATTTACAACACCGTTGTGTGGATAATGTATGATCTGACTTAAAGAATTAACAATAATTTTGTCTACAATAGCAGTTCTATAAATGTGCACATTTACTTTACTCTCTCCGTCAGTGTCCTCATCATCTGAGTTATTGGTACATAGACTTTTTGTGACTTACTGGCTGGCAGAGATGCATGGTACTGGTTGAACCCCTCCAAGAAGAAGTCTTTGCACACACGTCTTTTAGGTTAACCCACAAAACACATGATAAACCGACTGTTTTGACTTTCTTTCCTTTTCGCTGCTGCCTGTCAATAATTTTACCAAAAACTTTCTTCAATTAAGGATTTTGACATTGAGAATTGTTCAGGTTGTAATAGAATGTAAATATTCCTTTTTGTTTCTCATGATCACATTTCTGTTCACTTTTAAATTTGCCCTTTTTAGAGTTACATGAGTTTTCACACACTTTGCGGCCTTTACTTTTCCAGTTGTGTCATTAAATTCTTTGCCTTGTGTTTTTTATTCTTTTGAAAATGCTCTTTTTCTATAAAACATATCTTAAAAATACTTATTCTTCTGACTGGATAGCATTTTTCTCAGGACTTTTATAAGCTGCTTGTTTGTGGCGGTGGTTGATTGAGTGCCACTCACATTATCTGAGTGATTAGTGTCCACCAAAGAATCAGATGAAAGGGTGTTACAGTTTCTATTTCTCATCATCTTTATGTTCTGCCCTTCTTATATCATCAGTAACAGGGGTTGTACTGTCAGTATTGTCAAATTTATCTGCACTACTTTCTTCATATGCACCAATAATCCCTGTTGCATTATAATGTTTACCTCCCCGCATTGCTGTATAGGCAATGTTTAATAGGGGCGGATATTGCGGGAAAGTTCGTATCGCGATATACAATGTATTGTTATACGCAACACTGTATTGCAGTTTGTATTGCGATATATTAGGAGTTTAAAAGTCTTTATTTATTAAGTATTCAAACTCGGATTTTAATGAAAATATTCGTTTCATTAACCATTTGCATGATGGCATCTTTATTTAAGCTATCACAAAAATGTCAGAGACTAGAATGAAACTTCATGCTGTATAGTATACAACAATTGTACATATACAACTGTCCTTGAGCAAGGCAACACATGCAATCTTAATATGAATACAGTTACACAATACATTTCTAACAACAACCCCTGAACCGATTCTCCAGACATTCATCACTTAATATAATGAACACAGTATAACAGTATAAAAATATTTTATTGTAATATGGGGTGGAATCGTATACAGGTATTATCGTGCATCACTTATGTTTATTATTTTCTTTTTGTTGATCAGGCTAAATTTTTACTACAGGTGTTGTTACTGAACTAGAGTAAATTCCGAGCACACATTGGTACAATTGTTCTAGTTTACCAATTATAATGTCTGCCTTGTCTTTATTCCATTCTCTGCTTGTCTTGAATTTTTCAACTTCATTAACAAAATCCTCATTTAGGTTTCAAGATTTCTCTCTCCTTGCACAGAATGCGACATACTTGTGCATGTATTTATAAGGATTTGCTATCGCAATAGTGTGTGAATGTATACTTTTTTTCATTACCTTCATGCAAATGTCCACTAGTTTATATTGCGGTAACAAAACATTGATCTTTCATTCATTTTTTGTACAAGCACAGGTCCACAAGGTACCAAGTAAACACATGAATGGTAGGAATTCCTTGTATTTTGTGTAAAATAAAATTTCTATAAGGTACGAAGTGGCATTTGGTTCCTTCTGGCTTTGATTTAGTTCTAAATGTGAAATACAGGTATTGCCATAAGGTGCCAAATGACTACTTGGTACCTTCTGGCAATAGCTGACTAGCGTATGGTACCTTCTGGCACTTAAGAATTCATCAATAATCAGTTCGTACCTTTTGACTTTGTATCATAATTAGGTCAATATTTGGAATATAGGTTTGATATTTACACAGTATGTGGACACTATAAAACTACATTCAAAAATACAAAAATGTCATTTTCACCAAAAATGTCGGTTAGTTAAAAAATTACTATCACCCAGTGACAGTAAAAATGTTCAGTCACGTGGTACCATGAATGTAACAGTAAAAATGTTACCTTTTTGCCTATGGGAAATTGACATTACGAAAAAAGTGAGGGGTAATAATCTAAAACGACATGCAGCTCATCCTCAATACCGTGACAGAAAGGACAATGGCGATCATCGGGTCTCAGGTTCTAGTATCTACCCGTCTCAATACGGGACCACCTCACACCTAAATTTACAGAATGCTGACCTATGCTTAGGAGGTAAAATCATTGTGTATTAATAAGCATGTCCGATTAATATGTTTGCCATTTCATCTAATGTGCCTGTAATATATTCTACGCGCTTCTTTCACCGAATCGTTTGATGATGATGTTACCGCTTTAACAAATGTTTAAAACTACTTTTTTAATTATAATAGTATTATTTATCACGTTACAACAAACAACATCTGAATCACTAATTATAAAAATGATCAAAGGAAATGTCCCGCGAAATGTCTAACTTCTTTATGAACGTCAGTTACCTGACCATATGTTACTCCAATTAAATCATGTTCAACACACTGATACAAGGCTTTATAAACAGCACACTCGCTTGCAAATGCCACACTTGCATCATTCGTGATATCAGAACACAACTTTATCAGACAATTCCTGAGTTTCATGTTAATTCAACCATGAGATATCTAATCAGTGGTTTGGTGTTCACTTTGTTTACGGGGCTGGTTGTCACGCAACCACCGAGCGCCTGGATGAGCCAGAATAGCTTTGAATTTGAGAGAATCCCAAATAATTCAGCCGGTTATAATATATGGCGATCACAATCGTCAGGAAAAAAAATTCGGCACATTGTATCCATGAATAATGGTACTTATTTGAGAATACCGGTCTGCTTAACACCTTTGAACAATCTTTTTGGCATGTGGGCAAATGTCGCTTGTTTGATGTATTCCAACGATGGACTACCTGATGAGGTTCATGCTTATTTCGGTACCAGAGATCTTGGTAGTGTGTACACAGAAGAAGAGAAGACACCAGGTGATGAATGGAATGTGATGAAGAACTCTAAATCGTTCGGAAAAAGATTTGAAGTTACTCCTGGACTGCATTATTTGACATTTAGTTTTAATACTAGCCTTCATGGAGTTGATGTTGACAAAGTGCAAATAAACCTGTGGAACCAAAACCCCAGGAAAACTGTGTTCTGCATGAAACACTATAAGGAAGAAGAATATGAATAGGCAATACTGAATTTCCCTGTCAGTCTCCGGTAAAACATTAAATTTCTTCAAACTGCATTAATTGAGTGTTTCTTATTTCTTTAACACTGTAACGCTTACACAGATGGGTAAATACTGTGTGTAGTTGTTATGTATTCGTTATAATTATTATTTTTCGTTGTTGCCGACGAATGGTTGATGAATAATAATACTAACGAATGTATTTAGTGTCAAAGTTGCTTGCGGCGAATTAGTATTGATTACAAGTATTGTTAATTATACAATTATTTGTTTCAAGCAAAATGAAGCTTCAAATTATAACGTATTTGTTTGATAGAACATAGTGATCGAATATGTATAGAACATAAAGCCATGATTCAAAGCAGTTATCAAGAACAGAACAGAACAGAACATAATTTTCTTGAAGACTTGTACATAGTACATCTATATAAATGCACATTTACATAATACAAAACACGTACGTGATTTAACAAGATAACGGTACAAAGTTACATGTATTTCAACGAAACAATCAAGGAATGGTGGATGATTTTTTAGTTAAGTTTAATAAATAGAATCATATGATTAAATAGCTGAATGGAGAAATGATAATTTTATTAGTAGATCGCGTTATTTCAACGCACGCTATTTGTATTTGTTAATTATGTCTAATTTCTCCATTCAATTGTTTAATCATATAGTTTCATCTCGATTGCATTTTATTTGTTTAAAACTGATTAAATCAATAGAAAGATTAGGTTTGATCAACAGTCGAATAAATTTCTATGTTGTATAGAACACATGAATGGAAGTTCGAAATATGTGTAAATCATACATTAGCAGCAATGTTTTTATAGAAATATTTCTTTGAAAAAGTCCGGCTTTATTTTGTATTTCTAACGCACTTCTGTAACATTAATGATGGTTTCGGATTCAAAAGTAATACTGTATTACAAAGGAAATGTTTTTTCACAAAACAGATCGTCACATTTTTAAATAAAGTACAAAATACGTAAAACGGATACTGCAAACGATTGTTGACAAATAAATCTACGATCCAAAAGTATTCACGTAATCTGATCAAATTCTGTTTAAAGATCAATTTATTAGGGAAATTAGGACGAAATTTTATAAACAAACTTCCGAGGGAGCCGATTTCATACGAACAGAAATGAGCGTTACTTCAAAACATCTGTTAGTGATTGAAGGATAAAAGCAATATCATTGTATAATAAAATCAACATGTACATCTCCGGATAGGCCATTGTATCTTTCTATGTAGATTTCCTAAGTGCAGAACTTTAATAAAAATCCTTGGAAGAAGAGTTAAATGTATCATTTTCTGTATACCGGCATGCTATCGCACTGACGTCCTCTATCTAACAATTTGAAGCGTATAAAATTATAAGTGACAAGATCTACCAAATAAATTTTAAAAAGTGTAAAAAATATGTAGCTTCCATACTTATTTGGTCGAGTTTTAACAAAAACTGTCATGGAAATATTTATTACTTGTTATCAGAATAATTCTATGAAACTTTATTCGACTGTTTTCCGATACAAATTTAACAGATTTTGTCAATTAATTCGTGCATTCTCTGTTTGTTTTTATAGAAATTTCTAAATAACAATGACGTCTCCAATAAATGACAATCGACTCCGGCAAACAGCAGGTTGTATTGACCATTAAATCTTAAAGAGAACAACTGCATACATTTGCATTAATGCTATTAGATTATTGTAATAGATGGAAGTTAGCAGTTAATACAAATAAAAAAAAAAGATTTTCAGAAAGGCAGGACGGATATCGAGAAATATGAACTTTTATTACAATAATATTTATTTAGAAATATTCGCTAAATTCACATATCACGCTAAATTCACATATCACGGGGTAGTTTTCTGCTCAGGTGGATCTTTTTCAAATGCTCAAAATGCTTTGTCTGGCCAATCCTCAAAGGGTATTTTTCAAATGAACAAATAATTTTCGGATTTATCCGTAAAACATAGATTAGAACTCTTCGATAAGTTAATATCGCCTATTCTTAATTATGCTAGTCAGGTATGGGGGTTTATACCGCGCGTGTTCATTTACAATTTTGTAAAGGATTACTTGGTGTTTAAGGCATTTAACTATCATAAAATATTATATTAAATCATTAAGAACTAGTGAAAATAAATTCAACAGAAAAGTATATGACATGTTGAAATAAGACATGGAATTGCATCCTAATAAACAAAATTGGTGTTCCCTTTTCAAACGATATGTTATGTAATATTGGTTTATATGATGCTTGGTACTTTCAAGACATTGGTAATGTTGATATATTTTTATCTCTGGTCAAACAAAGACCAAGTTAAATGTTTGAACGGCGCAAAATCGCATCCGGCAATTCAATACGTATGCTAGAATGTGGCCTATGTAACATTTTTGAAGTTTCAGATCAAACGAATTTGTTATTTTGACTTAACTGATACCGAAACTAAAGTGATCATCTACTCCATCAAACATACAAGCCGTTGATGTTTCATGAATCTCATGAATCTGGTCACATGGTTCTACAGTTCACGAGGTACTCTATATGTAGTCCCTGATTCCACCCTAAAATTAAAATCAGGGGAAACTATCACCTCGATGTATCAGACGTTGCAATAACTGCTGGAATGCATTTAAAATATTTAAATAAAGTCTCCAAAAATAATATACTCCGTTGTCTGAGGGTACGTTGTCGTAAAAACCTGGTATAACGGTCCCAAACATAGATTTTCAACTGTAAAGTGACCATCTATATCGAACCATAAAGTGACCGTCTATGTCGAACCAATTAAGTCATCATTTCTCACCTGTTCGGACATTTTTTGTATTGAGCTCCGAAATCGATATTTAATTAATGACAATAGCGTAAACAAGTCAGTGTCCACGCTCGCGATTATAAAATTAGTCTGTGTGAATATGTTTATAATGTTTTGTTTATTTGCGACATGTTGCTAAAATAAATACATCGAAACGTATAAATACCGTGTTCCGTATCTTATAACACGATTAAATGATTAATACAACACACCGACGATCGCTCCAAAATGTAATAAACACAGCGAATTTCTCTAATAATTTATACATCGAAGTTCATTTAGATCGAACAATTTTTCCTTAGTCCTTTGATATAAAGAGGTTCGGCTGCATTTTCAAGAGCACGACCATTCGGGGGCTACCAAATAGCAAGATGCACTAGACTGGACCAGTAAGCTATTGCTTGTCGTTCGGACCTGCCTTAATGTCGAACCCTGTCGTCACAGTGCCCATATAGAAATACTAAACTAGTTCTCGTTGAAGCGCATCAGACGGAGTCAAATTCTCAGTCAACTGAAACCACTTTTATTGAAATATTGACACGTTTCTAGTAATTTATAGGTGATTGACATTGACGAGACGACAACGATATGAAACAGCTACTAGTATTCGGTGAATGTCACGTGATCATTGATACTATTAGCGAGTCCGATTAACAACTTGAATAATACACAGTCTGTATGAACACATGAACACCACTTAAAAAGCAGTTATGCTTCATCCCCAGTAATATAACACAATGCTTGATAGTGTACTAAATTCAACGCCATGTTTGTTTACTATAGTTTGATTGGATTCGGTTCGTTTATTGACAGATGGGCAGATTCATTCCCGTCGTTGTTTATCGAGCTCGCTCCATTCTTAGACTATAAATAGCGACTGCGTCATCAAGCTAACACTAGTTGGTGTGAGTAACACGTGACCTCGCTCTATTTCTGTTTTGTTTATATCACGTGATGACCATTGCAGATATTTCGGGCACTGTCAGTAATCTGCATCGGTGCAAGAAGTTGCGATTTTGCATTGCCACTTATCACGTGATGACCATTGCGGATATTTCGGGCACTGTCAGTAATCTGCTTCGGTGCAAGAAGTTGCGATTTTGCATTGCCACTTAAAAATAAGCATTCCAGAGTGGAAGTCGCCGTACAATAACGAATCATGAATTCGTTCAAAACTGGCGGAGTAGATTAAATTATTCAAGTAGAGCATAACTTTATAAAAACATAGCTGATTTTAAGTTTCGGTCATATTTAGATATCTTAAATATACAAACATTTCGCTTTAACTTTTCTAAACTTAGGATGTCATCTCATAGACATATTGAATCTGGTAGATGGAATAAACCAAAAGCAACTCCCGTAAATGATAGAATTTGTGTAAATTTTAATATTTCAGATGATGAGTACCATTTTTTGTTCGAGTGTGAGTTATATTCTGAACTAAGAAACAATTATATTCCTTTGTATGATAGAGGAAATCCTGTTTAAATTAATTGAATTATTAAATAATGAAAATAGAAACATACTAACAAAATTAAGTATTTATATCCAAAAGGCATCTTATATAAGAAACAACGTAAGATATGCCTAGACAATGTTAAGCAATATTTGTATCGTCTATACAATTATTACGAGTATCCATATTATATTGATGTATCATCTTGTATTTTTGTAAACATGACAGCGCGTATGTACATTAGTTAAATTGAGGTAAAATATGTATATCAATTTGTATATTGTGTATACATTACTTGGAAATTCTTATACTTAATGAGGTCAACTTATTTGGCTGGGGGTGTACAATTTGTTTTAATATGTTACTGGTAATAGTGTTTATTTTACAAGTTTATTTTACATTGTGTCTTTTGTATGCTTATTTTTATAAACATGTATACTACTCAAAATTTGATAAGGATCACTTTTTTAGTTATGTATAAAGACTTAACCAAATAGGTATGCTTATTTATTTTTAATGCATTACTTTTATCCCTTCGTATGCCTCTAGAATGTGCGATTATTACGTTTGTATTGCTACCAGCGCCTGCACGGGCGGCACTGAAAACTGCATACCCACGAAATAAGGCGTTTTGGCATACATGTAACATTTGAACAAGTGGTCATTTCTTGTTTTTCGCTTCGTGTATTCGATTCTTACCCAGACTATCTACCAAATTGTGTTCAAAATGCCGTATAGAAGACGTTTAACTCCTGATGAAATGCATGTTGGCATTGGAATGCTTGAGGCAGAGTTGTCTCAGAGAAGTGTAGCAGAACACCTGAATGTGTCACAAAGTGTTGTTTGCAGAATGTGGAATCGTTACCAATTGAATGGAAATGTTCAGCATCGACATGGTGGTGGTCGTTCAAAGGCAACATCTGACATTCAGGATCGTTATATTGTTGTTTTAGCCAGACGCAACCGCTTCCGTAACGCCACTTCGTTACGTAATGACTTCCAGAATGCCACGAATGTAAGACTTTCAACGCAAACCATCAGAAATCGTTTGCACAGTGCTGGATTGATGGCACGACGACCGGCAATTCGCATCCCGTTGACCCGATACCACACCCAGGAGCGTTTGAACTGGACACGTCAACACGTTGGATGAACGTTAAACGACTGGACCCCTGTGCTTTTTACAGACGAGTCAAAGTTTTGCATTGACTTTACGGATCGACGTGCTCGAGTGTGGAGAGCACGTAATGACCGTTTTGCACAGGTTTGTGTCGCTGAACATGACCGTTATGGCAAGGGCTCAGTCATGGTATGGGCCGGAATCAGCATGCGCGGGAAAACGGACTTACACATCATTGAAAACGGTACATTGACGGCTGTTCGTTATTGTAACGAGATCCTAGACGTTTATGTTCGACCGTATGCATGTGCAGTCGGTCCTGATTTCATTCTCATGGACGATAATGCGCGTCCACACAGAGCGCACGTCACAAACCGATTTCTCGAAGCTGCTACCATCGTGAGAATGGACTGGCCAGCTCGCTCCCCCGACATGAACCCAATCGAGCATGCCTGGGACATGCTTCAGAAGGCGATTTCTACTCGACCGGTCCAGCCAACAACGGTACAGCGCTTCTGGAGAAATGGGCCAGACTCCCTCAGCAACAGCTCCGGTCGCTTATCAGCAACATGCGGAGGCGATGTCAAGCTGTTATTGACGCTCGTGGACGTCACACACGCTATTGACATTGGTTTAAGTAAAGTTCCAAGGTTTTCTGTTGACTTTCCAAATTTGGTGACAACCTGATCTACGCCTGTTTTTTACCCCTATCATGTTTAGGAGTCCGTTACGCTTGAACGGAATGAGTGTGATACTGATATTGCATGTCATTTGAAACCTGAAACCGTGCCATTTGACAATATTTAGTGTTAATATATCGTATTCTTGTCATGTGTATGTACTATGTATAACAAAACATGATCCCTATCAAATTTTGAGTAGTATATATTAATATGTACATATTTTGTATACATGAGATGAAAGGTTCATACTTCATGATTTCAACCTATTCGTCAAGGTTGTGTACAATTTATCATAATATGTTATTGGTAATGTTTATTTTACTACTATAATGGATATTTGAGACTAGAAATGTGCCCGGAGGGCAAGGATGCCCCCGCCATTTCACACTGGACACAGAAATGAGTGTTGTGTGGCAAATATGTGAATACAACAGAGAGCAGGTTGCTTGGGACTGCTACTATAGTGGGAGGTAAAGATCACATAAGGGTGGTAAACACACAACTACAAGTACATTCACTATTTCAATGTAAGGAATGAACATAAATATATAAGTGTCCACTGTGAACTTGACCTTTGAGTAAGCGACACAGTTTTTGGGCATGACACGTCGTCTTTATTTGATGAATATTAGTGCCAATTTATTTCAAAATCCCATCATGCATGACAAACTTATAAGCCGGACACGAACATACACTTTCACTATATCCATAAATAACATGCACAGACTTTTAACGTCCACTGTGACCTTGACTTTTGAGCAAGTGACGCAGTTGATCCGCAGGACACCTCGTCTTGATATGATGAACATTTGTGCCGATTTATTTTAAAATTCAATCATGCATGACAGAGTTATAAGCTGGACACAAACATAATACATATCATGCTTTAAGTGTCAACTGTGACCTTTGAGCAATCGACACAGTCAGCGCGCAAGACACATAGTCTTGTTATGATGAATATTTGTGCCAATTTATTTTAAAATCCAATCATGCATGACAGAGTTATAAGCCGGACAGGAACATAAACTTTCACTATATTCATAATAACATGCACAGACTTTTAACGTCCACTGTGACCTTGACTTTTGAGCAAGTGACGCAGTTGATCCGCAGGACACCTCGTCTTGATATGATGAACATTTGTGCCGATTTATTTCAAAATTCAATTATGCATGACAGAGTTATAAGCTGGACACAAACATAATACATATCATGCTTTAAGTGTCAACTGTGACCTTTGAGCAATCGACACAGTCAGCGCGCAAGACACATCGTCTTGATATGATGAACATTTATGCCGATTTATTTCAAAATTCAATCATGCATGACAGAGTAATAAGCTTGACACAAACATAATACATATAATGCTTTAAGTGTCAACTGTGACCTTTGAGCAAGCGACACAGTCAATGCACAAGACACATAGTCTTGTTATGATGAACATTTGTGCCAATTTATTTTAAAATCCGATCATGCATGACAGAGTTATAAGCCGGACACGAACATACACATATAATGCTTAAAGTGTCCACTGTGACCTTGACCTTTAAGCAAGCGGCACAGTTATTGTTCATGACACGTCGTCTTGATTTGATGAACATTTGTGCCAAATTATTTCAAAGTTCAATCATGCATGACAAAGTTATGAGCCGGTCACGAAAATCCGTAACACACACACACACACCAACGGACAGGTTTAACACTATATGACATCCGCCATTTCATGGCGGGGGCATAATAAACTTGGTGTATGTATTATGTCTGTCGTATGAATATTTGTGTATACATGTGTATACGTATGTATTATTCTGTATGCATTATGTACATTGGATACAGTGTTTCTCTGTACATTTCGTTTCGGTCTAGAGTAACTACTATAATGTTCTTATTGTACGATTATTATCATTATTTATTTCAGTATAAAAAGCATGGTACATATATCACAGACATTAGATTGCCAAAATGAAAACCTATAGAAATATTAAATGAATATAAGTCTAAAAATATTGTATTTAATATAAATATAATCAATTTTAACTATAAAATCAAATTTAATAAATAGTGGTAACCATGTCAACTTTACATACCAAGGATGACACGAAAAAGGGGAAACCCCTTATTTCCATTGTGGTCCTTCTAAATAGGATTTGACACAGAGAGGCAAATGCAGATGTATATTAATTTCTAGATAAGATAACAGCAACTATTTATGAACATATTACTAAAAATAAAAATGTGGATATATTCACTAAAATGGTATTACAATTCTTATATGAATATCACAGTAAACATTAAATACCAATCTCTACCCAGAGTTGTCGTTCCCGCTACGCTCACACTAACATCTGTAAACGTCTTAAAAGTAGTCCGGCTTCATAATGACAGATGCGTGATTTAAAAATGGTGACAACACCTCAAAAAGAAACTAACATAGATTGTGTTGTTTTGTTTATCTGAAAAAGAATCACATACTTAAACAGAATGATAGGAAACTGACATCCAAGCCTGGTATCCCTTCGTTGTATTATCCGTGTTTTGAATTGTTTACTTCGCAATTATTCCGCTAAATTAGTTTTAGAGTTACAAGGTTAAATAATCCCTAATGGCACAGCTTATAACGGAGCAACCTGAAGCGTTTTTTCTAAAACGACATGACATATTTCATTATGACATCTAACAAATAATTATAAAATATACACAAAAGCATGTTTATTGATCAGAGTGTAGTTTGCCAAGATTCTTGGCATTGAGACGTTGACAGAGGTATGTGTGGATTGGAAAGGAACGACAACTCTGGGTAGAGATTGATTAAATACTAGTTAAAAGATGCTGAATGATTTTAAACCAAAAGAGCCAACTTTAGAAACAGCATAACATCCATGGTGACTGAATCTGGCGCTATATGAATGAACTCAATCTTGAGAAATAAAATAAGTGCAGAGGTACTTTGGGCTTGCACCAAAAATCTAAAACAATTTGTTCCACTCTTTTATCTACAGGTAACCAATTTAGTTGAACAAATTATCTTTACTAATACGGGCCCTGTGATCAAGATTAAGTATAAAAAACGTATCAGCTTGTTTTGGGTGACTCGTAACTTATTTTTCCAATATTAAGTTAAGCCATGATACCGAAAAGAACATGCATAATCAAGATGACACTGAATAAGGGAAGAGACTATAAGCTTTTTGGTTTGTTCATTAAGAAAGCTACTATTCCTATAAAGAAATTTCAGTCTAGCATTAGCTTTATTTATTACTGAACTATCTTATCACAGGACAATGACTAATCAAGTGTGTCACCAAGATATTTAAAAAAGTAGCTGACTGGATAAAAGTTTCATTACAAGTTACATTTAATGACTGACACTTTTTTAATTTAAGTTTTGAACCAAAAAACAGATGTAATGACAGTTTATTATCTATTAGCCATGATTAAACTGATTAAGAGCATTCTCAATAACTGATATGTCTTTATCTGCCACAAGTATAGCTGAATCATCTGCAACTAAAAGAAGCTGTTTTTTACAACTGCAGACATGTCATTGACATAAATTAAAAAATAGGTCCTAGGATTGATCCTTGAGGCACTCCACAAGACACATTTTGTAGGTCTAGTAAAACCATCCGAGCAAGATTACCTTTATCAAGTTTAAAACGTATGAGATCAGCTAAATGAATGAGACAGTTTTCATAGGAATATCTACTTCTGAACCCAGACTGAAGATTATATAATAAGTCTTTATCATTGAGGTATGTTGTTTTTCTTCTACATAGAATAACCCTTGCTGGTTTTTAATAATCAGGAACAAATCCTTTGATCAAAGACAAATAAATAACATGTGTTTGAGGGCTAGCAATTAAAGATGAATCATTTACAATACATTTTGCAGGGATACTATACAGCCCAGTAGCTTTATCTGCACTCATCCTATTTAAATATTTAAGTACTTAATTCTAAGAAGCGATTTTTTGAGTGTGTGCTTATATGTTGCGAAAATTACTGATTTATTTATTTTATTTATACTGAGGTATATGTTCATTTTATGAGTGTAAATGTGTGTATGAATGTCAATCTGTCACACAGTAAATAGTTGCCGCATTTGTAAAAGACCTTCCGGTATTTAATGACTTTGAAACATTGATACATATCTACAACTTATTTCGGAAGACACAAATATTCGTGAAATCAATATTTTTATTTTTGAACATAACTTTTATTGATAACTTTTTACTGAATTGATAATTGATTTATTTATCTTATATTTTCACAGATGTGCGGGCGCGAGCGTGATAGAAATCATTTCGATTCTATTTTAGGAAGGAAAACCCCGGAATTCCGTAGCAACGCCATCTTAAAATATCTTCTAGATTAAGAATTGTCTTGACTAAAATATGTCTTTAGTGGGTTCATAAATATCACTTATCTTAAGATAAATATATTTCTTAGCTTAGCTAATTTTGACCGAATTTAAGAAAATAATTAAGATGCTTTATAAATACGGGCCCAGATATATAACCCTGTTACAATGATGCATGTATGTATGTATAACATGACTTACATTATCTTTATTTTGTTGTTTTAATTTTCTAGGCGGTATATTATCATTTAGGTGCTCTCATAATACATTATGTAGTTGGATATGTATTTCCATTACCTTGTGCGTATATGTTTGTTTGTATGTTGTTTACGACGATGAGCTTTCGAGTATAATAAAGTATATGTTATGTTCTGTTATGTCCTGTTTATTTCGAAATTTCGTGTTCTTACAAAATGTACATTGTTGAAAACAATGAAGCAGGTTTAATAAAAATACTATGTACAGTATTTCTCTATATATTGCATATGCACAAAATAAACAAAGGGCCATAATTCCGTCAAAAATGATCGAATCACAAAACCCGGAATATCTGTTTGGGGGTTCTTGGTAACAACAAGTCTGTGAAAGTTTCGTCAAAATCCCATGAAGAATGTAGGAGTAGTATCCAAAAAGAAATGATTTCTCTATATATTACATATGTATGCACAAAATACACAAAGAGCCATAATTCCGTCAAAATGTATCGAATCATAAAACCTTTACAACATGCATTGGGTATCTCGATAACAATAGTTCCATGAAAGTTTTAACAAAGTCCCTGGAGAAAACAAGGAAACAAGAGTATTCCGCTGTTGCAGTCACACAAATAAAAACATAATTAAAGGGCCATAATTCCGTCAAAAATGATCCTTGGTAACAACAAGTCTGTGAAAGTTTCGTCAAAATCCCATGAAAAATGTAGGAGTAGTATCCTAAAGAAAATGTCGGATTTTTTTAAACACAATGACCCTGTGACCTCGACATTTGACCTACTGACCTGAAAATGCACAGGTCCTGTAGAGGTTGTCATGAGGAACCTACATATGATGTTTGATGGACGTAGGTGCTGGCGTTTTGATTTTATAGGCAAGATTAAAGTTTGGTACAAACAGACAGACAAACAGAGAGGCCAAAAACAATGTGCCCCGATCTATCGATACGGGGGCATAAAAAGTAAAATCATTACTTACAAAGATAAAATTGACGACGTTTAATGATATTAAAACAGGTTTTGGCACATTGTCTTATTAATGGTTGACTAGTAAACAAAAAAGTGAGTTGATTATTCTTACTAAAATCCATGAAAGTAGGTTCAAATATCACAGCTCTAGAAAATAATTCTGATCTAAAATCACCATACATTGCGTGGGGTTAATGCCAGAAGGTACTACGCGACATTTTCATGTTTTTGAGAAAATCACATTTAAAGGTTCTGTAAATCAGAGAAAATAGAGTTTATGTTGAAACTTAACAACATATAAGGGTATATTAAAGTCTACATATCCAAGTGATTTACCTGTCTTTATCTTAATTAGTCACTGATAATTAGCTAATTTTGCACTTGGTCCCTTCTGGCAATCACAAAAAATGCCGCCAGAAGGTACCATATGGCATAATGGTACCTTCTGGCTCAAATTATTTTAGGGTAGTTCATACATTTAAGTGTACAGAAGGAGCCATATGACACTTGGTACATTATGACTATCTTCATAAAATGCAAAACCAAGCAGGGGATTATAGTTTAATGTGAACTTGTATGCATAATAAATGAATCACACGTTATTTCGTATTATTTTGCAATCACAAGTGATAACAATAAACAATAAAGCACAATTACTAACCAGATGAAGCTAAATCAAGCATTCAATATGCAGGAACATGACATTCTAAAATACTCTATGTAAAATAAACTATTTACAACACCGTTGTGTGGATAATGTATGATCTGACTTAAAGAATTAACAATAATTTTGTCTACAATAGCAGTTCTATAAATGTGCACATTTACTTTACTCTCTCCGTCAGTGTCCTCATCATCTGAGTTATTGGTACATAGACTTTTTGTGACTTACTGGCTGGCAGAGATGCATGGTACTGGTTGAACCCCTCGAAGAAGAAGTCTTTGCACACACGTCTTTTAGGTTAACCCACAAAACACATGATAAACCGACTGTTTTGACTTTCTTTCCTTTTCGCTGCTGCCTGTCAATAATTTTACCAAAAACTTTCTTCAATTAAGGATTTTGACATTGAGAATTGTTCAGGTTGTAATAGAATGTAAATATTCCTTTTTGTTTCTCATGATCACATTTCTGTTCACTTTTAAATTTGCCCCTTTTAGAGTTACATGAGTTTTCACACACTTTGCGGCCTTTACTTTTCCAGTTGTGTCATTAAATTCTTTGCCTTGTGTTTTTTTTCTTTTGAAAATGCTCTTTTTCTATAAAACATATCTTAAAAATACTTATTCTTCTGACTGGATAGCATTTTTCTCAGGACTTTTATAAGCTGCTTGTTTGTGGCGGTGGTTGATTGAGTGCCACTCACATTATCTGAGTGATTAGTGTCCACCAAAGAATCAGATGAAAGGGTGTTACAGTTTCTATTTCTCATCATCTTTATGTTCTGCCCTTCTTATATCATCAGTAACAGGGGTTGTACTGTCAGTATTGTCAAATTTATCTGCACTACTTTCTTCATATGCACCAATAATCCCTGTTGCATTATAATGTTTACCTCCCCGCATTGCTGTATAGGCAATGTTTAATAGGGGCGGATATTGCGGGAAAGTTCGTATCGCGATATACAATGTATTGTTATACGCAACACTGTATTGCAGTTTGTATTGCGATATATTAGGAGTTTAAAAGTCTTTATTTATTAAGTATTCAAACTCGGATTTTAATGAAAATATTCGTTTCATTAACCATTTGCATGATGGCATCTTTATTTAAGCTATCACAAAAATGTCAGAGACTAGAATGAAACTTCATGCTGTATAGTATACAACAATTGTACATATACAACTGTCCTTGAGCAAGGCAACACATGCAATCTTAATATGAATACAGTTACACAATACATTTCTAACAACAACCCCTGAACCGATTCTCCAGACATTCATCACTTAATATAATGAACACAGTATAACAGTATAAAAATATTTTATTGTAATATGGGGTGGAATCGTATACAGGTATTATCGTGCATCACTTATGTTTATTATTTTCTTTTTGTTGATCAGGCTAAATTTTTACTACAGGTGTTGTTACTGAAATGGAGTAAATTCCGAGCACACATTGGTACAATTGTTCTAGTTTACCAATTATAATGTCTGCCTTGTCTGTATTCCATTCTCTGCTTGTCTTGAATTTTTCAACTTCATTAACAAAATCCTCATTTAGGTTTCAAGATTTCTCTCTCCTTGCACAGAATGCGACATACTTGTGCATGTATTTATAAGGATTTGCTATCGCAATAGTGTGTGAATGTATACTTTTTTCATTACCTTCATGCAAATGTCAACTAGTTTATATTGCGGTAACAAAACATTGATCTTCATTTTTTGTACAAGCACAGGTCCACAAGGTACCAAGTAAACACATGAATGGTAGAAATTCCTTGTATTTTGTGTAAAATAAAATTTCTATAAGGTACGAAGTGGCATTTGGTTCCTTCTGGCTTTGATTTAGTTCTAAATGTGAAATACAGGTATTGCCATAAGGTGCCAAATGACTACTTGGTACCTTCTGGCAATAGCTGACTAGCGTATGGTACCTTCTGGCACTTAAGAATTCATCAATAATCAGTTCGTACCTTTTGACTTTGTATCATAATTAGGTCAATATTTGGAATATAGGTTTGATATTTACACAGTATGTGGACACTATAAAACTACATTCAAAAATACAAAAATGTCATTTTCACCAAAAATGTCGGTTAGTTAAAAAATTACTATCACCCAGTGACAGTAAAAATGTTCAGTCACGTGGTACCATGAATGTAACAGTAAAAATGTTACCTTTTTGCCTATGGGAAATTGACATTACGAAAAAAGTGAGGGGTAATAATCTAAAACGACATGCAGCTCATCCTCAATACCGTGACAGAAAGGACAATGGCGATCATCGGGTCTCAGGTTCTAGTAGCTACCTGTCTCAATACGAATAGGAACCACCCCACACCTAAATTTACAGAATGCTGACCTATGCTTAGGAGGTAAAATCATTATGTATTAATAATTAAGCTTATCCGATTAATATGTTTGCAATTTCATCCAATGTGCCTGTAATTTATTCTACGCGCTTCTTTCACCGAATCGTTTGATGATGATGTTACCGCTTTAACAAATGTTTAAAACTACTTTTTTAATTATAATAGTATTGTTAATCACGTTACAACAAACAACATCTGAATCACTAATTATAAAAATGATCAAAGGAAATGTCCCGCGAAATGTCTAACTTCTTTATGAACGTCAGTTACCTGACCATATGTTACTCCATTAAATCATGTTCAACACACTGATACAAGTCTTTATAAACATCACACTCGCTTGCAAACGCCACACTTGCATCATTCGTGATATCAGAACACAACTTTATCAGACAATTCCTGAGTTTCGTGTTAATTCAACCATGAGATATCTAATCAGTGGTTTGGTGTTCACTTTGTTTACGGGGCTGGTTGTCACGCAACCACCGAGCGCCTGGATGAGCCAGAATAGCTTTGAATTTGAGAGAATCCCAAATAATTCAGCCGGTTATAATATATGGCGATCACAATCGTCAGGAAAAAAAATTCGGCACATTGTATCCATGAATAATGGTACTTATTTGAGAATACCGGTCTGCTTAACACCTTTGAACAAACTTTTTGGCATGTGGGCAAATGTCGCTTGTTTGATGTATTCCAACGATGGATTACCTGATGAGGTTCATGCTTATTTCGGTAACAGAGATCTTGGTAGTGTGTACACAGAAGAAGAGAAGACACCAGGTGATGAATGGAATGTGATGAAGAACTCTAAATCGTTCGGAAAAAGATTTGAAGTTACTCCTGGACTGCATTATTTGACATTTAGTTTTAATACTAGCCTTCATGGAGTTGATGTTGACAAAGTGCAAATAAACCTGTGGAACCAAAACCCCAGGAAAACTGTGTTCTGCATGAAACACTATAAGGAAGAAGAATATGAATAGGCAATTCTGAATTTCCCTGTCAGTCTCCGGTAAAACATTAAATTTCTTCAAACTGCATTAATTGAGTGTTTCTTATTTCTTTAACACTGTAACGCTTACACAGATGGGTAAATACTGTGTGTAGTTGTTATGTATTCGTTATAATTATTATTTTTCGTTGTTGCCGACGAATGGTTGATGAATAATAATACTAACGAATGTATTTAGTGTCAAAGTTGCTTGCGGCGAATTAGTATTGATTACAAGTATTGTTAATTATACAATTATTTGTTTCAAGCAAAATGAAGCTTCAAATTATAACGTATTTGTTTGATAGAACATAGTGATCGAATATGTATAGAACATAAAGCCATGATTCAAAGCAGTTATCAAGAACAGAACAGAACAGAACATAATTTTCTTGAAGACTTGTACATAGTACATCTATATAAATGCACATTTACATAATACAAAACACGTGATTTAACAAGATAACGGTACAAAGTTACATGTATTTCAACGAAACAATCAAGGAATGGTGGATGATTTTTTAGTTAAGTTTAATAAATAGAATCATATGATTAAATAGCTGAATGGAGAAATGATAATTTTATTAGTAGATCGCGTTATTTCAACGCACGCTATTTGTATTTGTTAATTATGTCTAATTTCTCCATTCAATTGTTTAATCATATAGTTTCATCTCGATTGCATTTTATTTGTTTAAAACTGATTAAATCAATAGAAAGATTAGGTTTGATCAACAGTCGAATAAATTTCTATGTTGTATAGAACACATGAATGGAAGTTCGAAATATGTGTAAATCATACATTAGCAGCAATGTTTTTATAGAAATATTTCTTTGAAAAAGTCCGGCTTTATTTTGTATTTCTAACGCACTTCTGTAACATTAATGATGGTTTCGGATTCAAAAGTAATACTGTATTACAAAGGAAATGTTTTTTCACAAAACAGATCGTCACATTTTTAAATAAAGTACAAAATACGTAAAACGGATACTGCAAACGATTGTTGACAAATAAATCTACGATCCAAAGTATTCACGTAATCTGATCAAATTCTGTTTAAAGATCAATTTATTAGGGAAATTAGGACGAAATTTTATAAACAAACTTCCGAGGGAGCCGATTTCATACGAACAGAAATGAGCGTTACTTCAAAACATCTGTTAGTGATTGAAGGATAAAAGCAATATCATTGTATAATAAAATCAACATGTACATCTCCGGATAGGCCATTGTATCTTTCTATGTAGATTTCCTAAGTGCAGAACTTTAATAAAAATCCTTGGAAGAAGAGTTAAATGTATCATTTTCTGTATACCGGCATGCTATCGCACTGACGTCCTCTATCTAACAATTTGAAGCGTATAAAATTATAAGTGACAAGATCTACCAAATAAATTTTAAAAAGTGTAAAAAATATGTAGCTTCCATACTTATTTGGTCGAGTTTTAACAAAAACTGTCATGGAAATATTTATTACTTGTTATCAGAATAATTCTATGAAACTTTATTCGACTGTTTTCCGATACAAATTTAACAGATTTTGTCAATTAATTCGTGCATTCTCTGTTTGTCTTTATAGAAATTTCTAAATAACAATGACGTCTCCAATAAATGACAATCGACTCCGGCAAACAGCAGGTTGTATTGACCATTAAATCTTAAAGAGAACAACTGCATACATTTGCATTAATGCTATTAGATTATTGTAATAGATGGAAGTTAGCAGTTAATACAAATAAAAAAAAAAGATTTTCAGAAAGGCAGGACGGATATCGAGAAATATGAACTTTTATTACAATAATATTTATTTAGAAATATTCGCTAAATTCACATATCACGGGGTAGTTTTCTGCTCAGGTGGATCTTTTTCAAATGCTCAAAATGCTTTGTCTGGCCAATCCTCAAAGGGTATTTTTCAAATGAACAAATAATTTTCGGATTTATCCGTAAAACATAGATTAGAACTCTTCGATAAGTTAATATCGCCTATTCTTAATTATGCTAGTCAGGTATGGGGGTTTATACCGCGCGTGTTCATTTACAATTTTGTAAAGGATTACTTGGTGTTTAAGGCATTTAACTATCATAAAATATTATATTAAATCATTAAGAACTAGTGAAAATAAATTCAACAGAAAAGTATATGACATGTTGAAATTAGACATGGAATTGCATCCTAATAAACACAATTGGTGTTCCCTTTTCAAACGATATGTTATGTAATATTGGTTTATATGATGCTTGGTACTTTCAAGACATTGGTAATGTTGATATATTTTTATCTCTGGTCAAACAAAGACCAAGTTAAATGTTTGAACGGCGCAAAATCGCATACGGCAATTCAATACGTATGCTAGAATGTGGCCTATGTAACATTTTTGAAGTTTCAGATCAAACGAATTTGTTTTTTTGACTAAAGTGATCATCTACTCCATCAAACATACAAGCCGTTGATGTTTCATGAATCTCATGAATCTGGTCACATGGTTCTACAGTTCACGAGGTACTCTATATGTAGTCCCTGATTCCACCCTAAAATTAAAATCACGGGGAAACTATCACCTCGATGTATCAGACGTTGCAATAACTGCTGGAATGCATTTAAAATATTTAAATAAAGTCTCCAAAAATAATATACTCCGTTGTCTGAGGGTACGTTGTCGTAAAAACCTGGTATAACGGTCCCAAACATAGATTTTCAACTGTAAAGTGACCATCTATATCGAACCATAAAGTGACCGTCTATGTCGAACCAATTAAGTCATCATTTCTCACCTGTTCGGACATTTTTTGTATTGAGCTCCGAAATCGATATTTAATTAATGACAATAGCGTAAACAAGTCAGTGTCCACGCTCGCGATTATAAAATTAGTCTGTGTGAATATGTTTATAATGTTTTGTTTATTTGCGACATGTTGCTAAAATAAATACATCGAAACGTATAAATACCGTGTTCCGTATCTTATAACACGATTAAATGATTAATACAACACACCGACGATCGCTCCAAAATGTAATAAACACAGCGAATTTCTCTAATAATTTATACATCGAAGTTCATTTAGATCGAACAATTTTTCCTTAGTCCTTTGATATAAAGAGGTTCGGCTGCATTTTCAAGAGCACGACCATTCGGGGGCTACCAAATAGCAAGATGCACTAGACTGGACCAGTAAGCTATTGCTTGTCGTTCGGACCTGCCTTAATGTCGAACCCTGTCGTCACAGTGCCCATATAGAAATACTAAACTAGTTCTCGTTGAAGCGCATCAGACGGAGTCAAATTCTCAGTCAACTGAAACCACTTTTATTGAAATATTGACACGTTTCTAGTAATTTATAGGTGATTGACATTGACGAGACGACAACGATATGAAACAGCTACTAGTATTCGGTGAATGTCACGTGATCATTGATACTATTAGCGAGTCCGATTAACAACTTGAATAATACACAGTCTGTATGAACACATGAACACCACTTAAAAAGCAGTTATGCTTCATCCTCAGTAATATAACACAATGCTTGATAGTGTACTAAATTCAACGCCATGTTTGTTTACTATAGTAGGATTGGATTCGGTTCGTTTATTGACAGATGGGCAGATTCATTCCCGTCGTTGTTTATCGAGCTCGCTCCATTCTTAGACTATAAATAGCGACTGCGTCATCAAGCTAACACTAGTTGGTGTGAGTAACACGTGACCTCGCTCTATTTCTGTTTTGTTTATATCACGTGATGACCATTGCGGATATTTCGGGCACTGTCAGTAATCTGCATCGGTGCAAGAAGTTGCGATTTTGCATTGCCACTTATCACGTGATGACCATTGCGGATATTTCGGGCACTGTCAGTAATCTGCTTCGGTGCAAGAAGTTGCGATTTTGCATTGCCACTTAAAAATAAGCATTCCAGAGTGTACGGCGACTTCCGTCACCGTACAATAACGAATCATGAATTCGTTCAAAACTGGCGGAGTAGATTAAATTATTCAAGTAGAGCATAATTTTATAAAAACATAGCTGATTTTAAGTTTCGGTCATATTTAGATATCTTAAATATACAAACATTTCGCTTTAACTTTTCTAAACTTAGGATGTCATCTCATAGACATATTGAATCTGGTAGATGGAATAAACCAAAAGCAACTGCCGTAAATGATAGAATTTGTGTAAATTTTAATATTTCAGATGATGAGTACCATTTTTTGTTCGAGTGTGAGTTATATTCTGAACTAAGAAACAATTATATTCCTTTGTATGATAGGGAAATCCTGTTTAAATTGATTGAATTATTAAATAATGAAAATAGAAACATACTAACAAAATTAAGTATTTATATCCAAAAGGCATCTTATATAAGAAACAACGTAAGATATGCCTAAACAATGTTAAGCAATATTTGTATCGTCTATACAATTATTACGAGTATCCATATTATATTGATGTATCATCTTGTATTTTTGTAAACATGACAGCGCGTATGTACATTAGTTAAATTGAGGTAAAATATGTATATCAATTTGTATATTGTGTATACATTACTTGGAAATTCTTATACTTAATGAGGTCAACTTATTTGGCTGGGGGTGTGCAATTTGTTTTAATATGTTACTGGTAATAGTGTTTATTTTACAAGTTTATTTTACATTGTGTCTTTTGTATGCTTATTTTTATAAACATGTATATTAATATGTACATATTTTGTATACATGAGATGAAAGGTTCATACTTCATGATTTCAACCTATTCGTCAAGGGTGTGTACAATTTATCATAATATGTTATTGGTAATGTTTATTTTACTACTATAATGGATATTTGAGACTAGAAATGTGCCCGGAGGGCAAGGATGCCCCCGCCATTTCACAATGGACACAGAAATGAGTGTTGTGTGGCAAATATGTGAATACAACAGAGAACAGGTAACCATGTCAACTTTACATACCAAGGATGACACGAAAAAGGGGAAACCCCTTATTTCCATTGTGGTCCTTCTAAATAGGATTTGACACAGAGAGGCAAATGCAGATGTATATTAATTTCTAGATAAGATAACAACAACTATTTATGAACATATTACTAAAAATAAAAATGTGGATATATTCACTAAAAAGGTATCACAATTCTTATATGAATATCACAGTAAACATTAAATACCAATCTCTACCCAGAGTTGTCGTTCCCGCTACGCTCACACTAACATCTGTCAACGTCTTAAAAGTAGTCCGGCTTCATAATGACATATGCGTGATTTAAAAATGGTGACAACACCTCAAAAAGAAACTAACATAGATTGTGTTGTTTTGTTTATCTGAAAAAGAATCACATACTTAAACAGAATGATAGGAAACTGACATCCAAGCCTGGTATCCCTTCGTTGTATTATCCGTGTTTTGAATTGTTTACTTCGCAATTATTCCGCTAAATTAGTTTTAGAGTTACAAGGTTAAATAATCCCTAATGGCACAGCTTATAACGGAGCAACCTGAAGCGTTTTTTCTAAAACGACATGACATATTTCATTATGACATCTAACAAATAATTATAAAATATACACAAAAGCATGTTTATTGATCAGAGTGTAGTTTGCCAAGATTCTTGGCATTGAGACGTTGACAGAGGTATGTGTGGATTGGAAAGGAACGACAACTCTGGGTAGAGATTGATTAAATACTAGTTGAAAGATGCTGTATGACCTCAGATTTAAATTTACCTAACTGATTAATATTTTAAATATGGACTGGAAGGTAATTCCACAATTGGATACAAGTGAAGTAGAATGATTTTAAACCAAAAGAGCCAACTTTAGAAACAGCAAAACATCCATGGTGACTGAATCTGGCGCTATATGAATGAACTCAATCTTGAGAAATAAAATAAGTGCAGAGGTACTTTGGGCTTGCACCAAAAATCTAAAACAATTTGTTCCACTCTTTTATCTACAGGTAACCAATTTAGTTGAACAAATGATCTTTACTAATACGGGCCCTATGATCAAGATTAAATATAAACAAGAGGGCCAAGATGGCCCTATATCGCTCACATGACAATCACTGTTCACTCATTAAAACATTGTTTTGAACCGGTGACCTAGTTTTTGACCCCAGACGACCTATGTTCGAATTTGTCTTACATATCATTAAGACAAACAGTCTGACTAGGTTTGGTGAAGATACGATCAAAATTTGACATCTACAGTGTTAATAAGGTTTTCCTAAGATTTGACCTTGTGACCTGGTTTTTAATCCTAAGTGACCCATACTTGAACTTGTCCTTAATATCATTAAGGCAAACAATCTGACAAGGTTTGGCCAAGATCCAATCAAAACCATGACATTTAGAGCTTTTACAAGATTTTTACCTAAGATTTGACCTTGTGACCTAGTTTTTGAACCCGGCTGACCCATGTTCATCCTTGATCCACATATCATTGAGGCAAACATTTTGACAAGGTTTGGTGAAGATCCAATTAAAACTGTGACATCTACAGTGTTAACAAAGTTTTCCTAAGATTTGACCTGGTGACCTAGTTATTGACCCCAGATGACCCATATTTATACTTGACCGTTATATCATTAAAACAAACGATTTGACAAAGTTTGGTGAATATCCAATAATAACTGTGAAATCTACAGTGTTAACATGGTTTTTCATAAGATTTGACCTAGCGACCTAGTTTTTGACCCAAGATGACCCATGTTCGAACTCGTCCAAGATATTATGAAGACAAACATTCTGACAAGGTTACATGATCATCCAATCAAAACAGTGACTTCTAGAGTGTTCACAAGGTTTTCCAGCAATTTGCCCTAGTGACCTAATTTTACTACAGAAATTACCCATTTTCAAACTTGACCTAAATATTATTAAAATAAACATTCTGACAAAGTTTCATGAAGATAAATTCAAAACAGTGATTTCTAAAGTGTTCACAAGGTTTTCCCTAATTTGGCCCTGGTGACCTAGTTTTTTACCCCAAATGGCCCAATATCGAACTCGTCCGAGATTTTGTTGATATTAAGGTTCTGACCCAGTTTTGCTAAAATTGAGCCAAAAATGTGGCCCCTATTGTGGTCACAACAAAAAGTTTGACGACGCACGACGCACACCGTACGACGCACGACGCCGGACGCCGGACGGAGAGTGATCCTAATAGCTCACTTTGTCACTTTGTGACATGTGAGCTAAAAACGTATCAGCTTGTTTTGGGTGACTCGTAACTTATTTTTCCAATATCAAGTTAAGCCATGATACCGAAAAGAACATGCATAATCAAAATGACACTGAATAAGGGAAGAGACTATAAGCTTTTTGGTTTGTTCATTAAGAAAGCTACTATTCCTATAAAGAAATTTCAGTCTAGCATTAGCTTTATTTATTACTGAACTAACTATCTTATCACAGGACAATGACTAATCAAGTGTGTCACCAAGATATTTAAAAAAGTAGCTGACTGGATAAAAGTTTCATTACAAGTTACATTTAATGACTGACACTTTTTTTAATTTAAGTTTGGAACCAAAAAACCAGATGTAATGACAGTTTATTATCTGTTAGCCATGATTGAACTGATTAAGAATATTCGTGAAATCAATATTTTTATTTTTGAACATAACTTTTATTCGCACACCGCCATTGCAATCACTAATGTTACGTGATTTCTGATTGGTTAGTATTGATTATATAGACATGGTGGTATACTTTTACATTTAAACTGGTCCCCGTTCCATTTTGCAATGTAGACATCATCGGGTACCAGTTTAATTTACATTTTGATAGATATATAAAGCCGCATTTAGAATACACGGCGGAAAAGACAAATATGTCATGAAACGTCAAAACAATGATTTTTTTTTCGAAACATTAATTATTCTAATGAATGTTTTGCAGATTTTTTTTTGTTCGGTTTTCCCTTGGTATACAAACTTTTGGATAGTTTTGGTCCGATTTATTTGAGCGTCATCGAACTATACTACTCAAAATTTGATAAGGATCACTTTTTGTTTTTTATGACATTATCGTCGATTTTGGATTGCATACATAAGAAATAAATTTTGGTTATTTTCAAAGATACCTGCATATCATGAGTGCAACATGTAATCCATACATTAAATCATTCCAGCGTAACGAGCGTCGAAATGAGGACGGGGTCAAAATTAGACATTTTATAATTCAAAATTGACGATAAAGCCATACAGAATAAAAAGTGATCCTTATCAAATTTTGAGTAGTATATTTTGGTAAACGTTTGCATTTGTTGTTCTTGTGCCCATGCAGATAGAAACGGCGACATAGGCATGCGATAAATCTCTTTCCAAAAATAAAATTATTCTAGACTTGCATTTCGTTCGATAAATAGAATAAGTAAATATTCTTTTTTGGAACAGATGTATTAAAAATGATTTTGACCTGCATTTGTAACCAATGAAATTGTTAGATAAAAAAGTTTCAGTAGAAGAAGGAAATTTGTCATTGGTTAGAAGTGTTGTTGTTATGAAATTTTGGGCAGATTTCGTAATGGTTTGTTCAATGGTCTTTGAAAATAATGCAATAATCATAATCATGAAAACAACTGTAGTTTAAATATCAAAACGTTTTAACCATGCAAAATAAACTCAGAGTTTTGTTCATAGCCTTAACTGTTATGGAATTCAGTAGTACGCTTTGTTTAAATTTCAAATCTGGCACATTCAACCAAACAAAGCTTAACAAGAAAAACTATAACGAAACGTTATAGGCAGACGAATTACAAGAAGCATTGGTTTAAGTTTTTTTGTATGAAGTTGGTTTTCTTCATAAAGGATATTGACAATCTTATTCATTCCTCCATTATGGAGAGTATAACATATTTACAAGTTATAGATAATAGACATATATTGAAAATCATGAGTAATTGACAAATGAATGTATTCATGTATATAGTTCACAGGTACATGGTAATACCATACCATACATCAATGGAATAAAGTACACCCTAAATACTACCAAATCCACCATAATCTGCTATGATACAACCATATTAAACTCACTTCTAATGTCGTTTCTGATATTAGACCACAATAACTTATCTAGGTCAACATCATAGAACAATGCATACATTACTTACTTACCTGTCAACAAAAGAGCACATTCATTCAAACACGACAGGTTACGCGACGAATAGCCAGTCCAATGACTGACCAATCAAAGGACCGATATCACCATTAGCCAATCAAATGGCAAGGATTACCCAAAATAGTAATACACTATGCTATATACCCGCAAACAACTATAATAAGCTAGCACCCATGACTAAAATTCGTCTAGAAAAACATGTAAACTGAGTAACAGATCTAGTGCACTTGTATGGTAAACAAAAACAAATAAGACAGATACACCTCTAATTTCATTACTATTATTTAGAGTCATATCATTAGTCAGTTATTTTTACAACTTGAGGATTTCCTGACATAGCTGGTGAGCAAAAGAAAATGGAACCACTGAGTACATTTACCAAAAAGTCAATACAGTTAATTATTTCCAGTAACACAGTGTCGCCATGCTTCACTTTGCCAATGTCCGAAAACTATATAGCTATATGGCATTATTTTTACTGTATCTGCACCGATTGTCTTTTTTTCAAGATATTTCTTGTTATCTTATATTAACCGTCAAGGGTTTACAACCTTCCACTTCCCTCCATTTAGTTTAAACAATTACATAGAATTATTTCGTCCACCTAAATTTCCTACATCATCGTCATATTTAAAACTTAAAAATCCGGAAAACCAAATCATAATCACGAATGTTCGGCCAATATGTATATTATCCGGTGTGAAGCTATCTGTGAGTTTTACATACAGTCTACTTGCAAATAAAGGTTACCCTTGGGAAAGACGAAGACATGTACCCTTTGACAGTTGGCCTTCATTCGGAAGCCATTTAGTTCTAAAAATCAGTTATTGTTACTAAAAGAAAACCCTTTCTTCATAGGATGACCTTTATTCGGAGCTGACCGCTAACACATGTTCGACTGTACAGTCATGTGGCTTTTAATGACATGAGGACTTTAATCGGGGGTTATTTTGCTCTAAATGATTAATGACTGTTTTTAAAAGAATGGCCTTTATTCACATGGTGACCTTGATTCGGAGGTAGTCACTGACACAGGTTTGACAGTATATTGACAGAAACTTCATTTAAAAAAACATTGATGTCTTAAATATAATGTACAGTGCAACCTCTCCAAAGCAACACCCTTTTAGAGGTACTTTCAATGTTGAGAGGTTGTTGCTCTTGAGAGATTAAATTAGTAGTTAAATCTTACAGTGGAAAAAAATCATGTTTTTGAAGGGAGATAGTTGCTCAAGAGATGGCCGCTCTGGAGAGGTTGTAATGTATATATAGTCTAATGACGAAACCGGTCGGCTATTACATGTAATTAATATATAATACCTATGGAATGTTGATTATTTTTCTTTATTAATATACTTGACTCGGATATTTTTTTAATTTATATATATTATATATATATATATATGTACTTATAGCTTTCCATTATACCATAGTGAACAGTTCAGTACGAACAAATCAAACTTTTCACAGCTTAGGCGAACATAATTAACATGCTAATGATATAAGGCCAGTGACAATCGTTTAACTGCGTTCAATGACGGTACTAGTTATTCCCCTTGTATATTCTCAATCAACGTTAGTTACATACATGTGGTATAGTGGCAACGCACTGGACTACTGAACGAAAGGACGTAGGTTCGAATCTCGGCTCTGCCTTCTAATTTTAGAGCCATTTATAGTCTCCCTTCACAATTACCGAGCCAAATACTGAGTTAAGAAAATTACAGGAAACGGGTGAGGCGTGCACCGGTGCTTACGCCGGACGAAGAGCCAGGAAGTAATATTTGAAAAAAGGAGGAATATATTGAATACCGGGTTGTTCGGTATCTTATCCCCCCCCCCCCCTCTCTCTCTCTCTCTCTCTCTCTCTCTCTCTCTCTCTGAAATGGCCATAGCTGTCGAACTGGCTTTTAAATCACAGATAAATAAATAAACGGATCATTAAATTCATGAATTTGATTTGTACTACGTTCACCAATACCTGTATAAAAATACGAGAGCCGCTGTTATTTCTTGAAAAAAGACGTGTCAGCTAATGCGATACAACATTAGACCACGTCAAAATTGGTTCGACGAAATAAATGATAAATTATGTTGACAATATACATCCAGTGTGACATTTCAGTATGACACATTCTAACAGAGTCAAGTTAATTAAAAAATGCGAAAGAAAGAAATTATGCGATCAATTTCCTTTTCAAAGCAAATAACACTGCCAATTATTGTAGTTTATGTATGTCTTTATTTATTATACCGAAACGTCACGAAGTTGCATGACTGTATACCAATAAGTAGACGACGTCAATAATGCTGAATTATACGATGGCAAAATGTATCGTGTTGTTTTGTTGTTGTTGTTTTTTCTAAAACATTTATCTGATTCGACCATTTGTATAACTTCCTGTTAAGCATGGATGCATAAAAAAACAAGAACAAAAGAATATGTAAAAAGGTATATTAATGAAATGTTAATAATGTAACGTAAAATGTCAATAGTACAATAAACTCACTGCACTGAATTATAAATATACGTGTAGTCAGAATTGGTACAATGATCACTCTTATACGAAAGAGAGTAAACAATTGTGTCCCATCACCATTTTCTGTACATTCTTGCACCGCAAAATACGTTCATCTCTGGATCTTGATTTTCGGCATTAATCACAATTCTGTCGAGTTCGACTCCCCACTGGTCCGTCTCCACTTCTATGGTCAATGTGTAATTACCTTTTGACATTTTGAGAGTCTGGCCGATTTTTCCGGAGTTCCGGAAAACATTCCAGTCTTGTCCGTGCCTCCATTCTTCAAGTGTCGTAAAATCCCCAATTTTAATTCCATTTGCCGAGAGATACAATTTATCAGATGGTCCGTCATTTGAATATACAACATCGTCAACGACCACCGTTACATTTCTACCAATTAGAACTGGTTCTATACAAAGTATTAATTCGATAGTGTGAGTCATGTTCATATCCTCAAGTCGTAAGGTCTTTAAGTTGTACGCCTCCGATCTCCATACCCAATAATCATCTTGAGAATCGGTCAACACGTCCTCAAATTCTAAATGATTTTGTATTTCATTCATCAATTGCCCTTCTGCACATAAGATATACATGCATACAATAAACAAAGATTTAATGCTTATCTCCATTTTGATTTTCTGCTATCAAAAGTCAGTATTGTTAATCGGCTGAAGACAGTATGTTCACAAACAATAGTAATGATGTTTATAAATGGTAATTTACTGCTTTTCTATAAGTTTCTGCACGCCCTTTTTGGGGGTAATTTGTCTTTATTTCGATTTGTAATCATTATCCCTTGATAGATGGGAAATTCTTTGGGAAAGTGATTTTTATTCATACGTCAATGTGTTTAATATGGGATACGTCTGTATGTCATTAAGACTGTCATTAACAGCATACATAAATCATTCTATCATGTTTGTCAAAGTATCAGAATTAGTCTACAGTAGCCTAGTATGAATACAATTATGATTCATTTCATACCCTTTTCTTTTTTTCTCTTTATTCAATCCTTTGTAAATCAATGTTGTTTTTTTCTCACGTGTTTGTCATTGTTACTTTCGCATGTTCGTAACAAGATACTTTGTCTATACGTTACTTAATAAATTAATATGTATGTCAATATGTTCACATAGGCCTCCGGCCTAATGAATTTGAAATAAATATCTATCTATCTTATAAATTCACTTCTGTTCTGTTTTCTCTATAGATGAAATGAATATTTAATTATTCTAGAAAAAGCTACTTAATTAAAAGGTTACTACTAGTGCGAAAGCATGCTTGTAATCAATTTGAATGATAATATTATATCTAAAGGTTACATCTGATAAGAAATGCGACATAAATTCCCTAAAATGCCCCGCTCGCGTTCACAAAAAGTTATAACCTACAATGTCAAATTAGGTTGTTTGATGTAAAAGTGTAAAAAGCTATATCTGCCAGTCCTATTTTGGCAGAATAATAATATATATAATAATAATAATTGTATGTGATAAGATTCATACCAAGTACCTAAATTAAAATCATTAATATTGGAAGTGAACTACATTATATAAGTTTTGATAAGCAACTATAAATATAGGGAACAATTTATTCTGATAACTGGTAACATTGTTTGTTACATGATTGTGGCAGGTTTAGTTAAAATTCTGTTAGAAAACATTTTTAGGCAAGCTCATAAAAAATGTGATTTTCCACTTGTTGAAATGTGTAGTCTTTTTGTCAGATTTAGCTTTAAACACTTTAACTGCCATTTTTTTAATCGGAACTCCTCGGGTTTTGTCTAGAGAGAATTGTTTCTCAGTTACGGAAACACCCGAGTAGTTATGATTTTTTAACAGCGTCAATGAACGTGCATTAATTCTGTTCAGGAATCCTGCTATATTTTAAGCACGTTCAATAATTCTCTTCCATTTAATTATTACCTTCAATAAAGGTAACTTTCCTTAATCTGAAAGTTAATGTATGATAATGAAATTACAAATGACGATGTAATATATAATATAACATATTAATGATGATAGATTGTACGTTGAGGAATGCATTACTTTACATACGTATACCACGTCAAGGTCACAATTTTGAGAGATTTGGATTTCATTGGATGACAGTGAAAACTTTATGTAGTTGAACAAAATAAAAAATATATTTATAACGTAGCACTTAAAATCTTACAATGACTTAACAACTTGGCATATAATTTTAGAAATTAACTGATATTTTCTCAGTTTTGGTTCGTTTAATTTACAATATTCAAAATATGACATGGTCAAACCGGTGATCAAGGGCTACCCTTGAAAAAAACATAATGTGTGGTCTCTATGGACAGGTAGTATTTATTTGGATTTCGTTTTCTTCTAAATAACCAATAACGGATATTAAAAGAATGGCCCTTCTTCAATTATTCTGAGTTGACATTGACTGTATTTAGATTTAAATTCAGATTTTGAGTTTTGTTTCGGCATATTGCGTTTAAATCGCACCAATAGCAAAATGGGGGCATCCATGATCGATGGTTATCGTCTCTCGAGTACGTAATCACTAGCCACTCTCCACTGTAAGTTCGAGTCTCAACTGGATCAGAGAAATTCTGTTCAGCTACATTAATGGATCTTCCTCAATTATTAAATCTGGGATTGTTGGCGATTGATCTTAGCTATTGGTTACTAATGTTTGACCCCTTTGAGAAACAGTAGTAAAACTACTTATTATTTGTTTTTATTATTTAGACGCCGTTCATTTACATACTTAACTAAGATGAACAATAAATCTTTACAGTGCCCTTAGTCAATAAACTGCTTTTCTGGATCCCATAATCATAAAGTTTACCTCTCCAGAGTGGCCCCTATCATGAGCAACAATCACCCTAAAACAACAGCATGATTTATGATTTTTCCCACTGCATGATTTAACTTATTTAATCCAAAATCACCAGAGCAACAACCGCTCAACAATAACACAATATATTTTTGCTACTCCCAAAGGGTGTTGCTTTGGAGTGGTTAAAATGTAATTGATTTCCGATTCGACTTAGGGTGTGCAGCGCATCTTCAGTCCATGGGTCACAGAGAAACAAGTGCCACACTCGCACCCGCGGTCTTTCTGTTATTATTCCTTCACCCAACCATCTAGCCGTACTGGGAGATCCAGAGCTATGTCTGACACGGCATGAATGTTTCGAAAACCTGTACGGTGGCAAACCGATCATAGTAAGTGCCTTTATTATTTTGCACGGGAAACAAGGACTTCCTACTGGGGCAAATGATAACAATATTAATTAAACTTGACACTTTGTAAACGTTTCCTTCGTAAAGTGAGCTACCATGGAACTTCAGTTTCAAGAAAAACAGTGTAGTTTGCTTGTCACAAAGAAAATGCTAATTAAACGGCTCTGAATGACAGTGTAATTTATCACCAACAATTAGTGAAATTACGATCATGAACAAATATCCAGTTCTCACCACAAAAGCATTTAAAATAAGACATTCTCCTGTATCATATCCATATTAATTTATTTATCAATTTAATTTATGATTTATTTCTGAATAATATTAAACTGGCGTATCATAAACATGGTTAGCATGACATGCGATATCTTCATTTACATTTAAATTACAAAGTTATAGTTAAACATCTTGTAAAACAGATACCTTTGATCCGTGGAAGGTGGCCGTCTCGTTTTATCTATCGCACTACAAGTATTAATTTCACTTCAAAAGAGTAAATCATTTTATTTGGCTTGTAAATTATAATTTATGAAAGCTCTTGTTCCGAATATCAATGTGTTATGTTGACCTGTGTCATAAATGAATACAATTTGATGAGTTTATGCTGAATAATATTATACTAAATGTTTATTATTCTAATATGCAATTGTTGATCTCACTTGTTTTTCAATCAGAGTATTTCTACTCGGTTAATATCGTAAATGCTTTTTATTCTTTCAAACATTAATTCAACCATACATCTATCAATTCATCCGTCCGTCCGTTTTGTTTTCTTTTTTTCACATTTTATTTATAAAGTGATTTTTGTGATTTAGTTTATTTTTGCCGACAATCGGAAGAAAAGCGTTAAGAATGTTGATTGAGTAAATAGTAGTAGAATTTACCTGGTGATCAATTATCCCACAGTAGTGTATCCGACACTACACTACATCTGAGTTCATTATAGCCGTATTTGTACTTAATGCATCAATTAATAATAATTAAGCATACAAATATAATTATAAAGATGAAAATATAGCAAATACAGTGAAACCTCGATTATCCGAACTCGGATTATTCGAAAATCTGGTGTTATCCGAAATGACTTTTCGGTCCCGATTTTCCCCTCATATATTTCTATGTTAAATAAACACGATTATCCGAATCGTTTTATCCGAAACCACGGATTATCCGAAATGATATTTCGGTCCCGACGATTTCGGATAATGGAGGTTTTACTGTAGTTTGTACTGAAAAGTATGTATACATGGTCTTAATTTGTAGTATACATTTGTATCTATATTCGTCTATATCCACGATATTGTAATTACACGTAATTCACTAAAATCTGCAATTAATATAGATTCTACTTTATACGACTATACCCCCAGCAGAGCTATTCAAAAAGTGTCTTATAACGTTTGTAAGAAGACACTTTTCAATAACTCAACTTTCACGTGGACATAATCCTTTATCGTCGTATAAGTCAGATACACGTACTCGTATTTTCTTCAAAAATGTCTTTGTAAGAAGACACTTTTGAAGAAAAACTCGTACTGTATCTATTACTTAGCGTAGATAAGACATTCACGTGAATATCGAGAGCGTGTGGCGCACGAGGTGTTTCAAGAATCCCTTGCGCAGGTCTTATCTACACATATAGATAGATGTACATTAGCAAGGTTGATATCCGACTTACACAACGTTCAACAGATGGCATCACAGGCAACCAGCGTATGACATAGACCCCCACAGACCCATTACAACCTAGGAATTTCTTTTATACTCTGAAATATGGTAAAATATGATGTTTATATGATTTTTCATAATAAACTAAAAATCTGGCCTAAAGAACGAATGCCCCCGTTAAGCTCTTGGTCAAAAAGTGGCCATAATTCAGGTGAAAATGTTTGGATAAGTTGACCTGTATTTTATTATTATACACCTTCATGTTAAATATGAAACCAATCCATGAAATATTTCTCGAGTCGTCGCTCGGAAATCAAAATTTTAACGGACGGACAGAGGTAACACTATATGCCCTTCGTTGTCGTTAGCAACAGTATAAACACAATTATTCCATCGTTAGCTACAGTATAAACACAATTATTCCATCGTTAGCTACAGTATAAACACAATTATTCCATCGTGAGTTCATACTCAATCAGGCGTTTACCGAAAGAAAAGAAAATTTGTAATCACTTACCACCAACGAATTCTTCAATTGATGGATACCGGATTTGACGCTCTCGCCTGATTCCAATTAATAAACAGTAAACACCGTAACATTTCGTGCTGTCCCGGAGCGGTAAGTCTCAACGTTTGGACAAAATCGGAGGTGTGGCAGTCTTCACCTTTGGTAGTCAGCTACGTAGAGTTGACATCGGGCTACGGTCCTGCAGATGGTAGCGAGATGGTACATTAGTTTATTTATCTACTCCATAATTTTAACCCGCGCTTGACACCATTAAATGTTAATAAATAAGTTCGATCCCATTGTCCATTGCTCGTAGATCCCCCACTGAGCTAATCGGCTGGTTTTAATTCCTATATACCTAAAAGCATTAATTATGAACATTGGCATCTCCGTGGTCGAGTGGTTATGGTCTCTGACCTGCAAAATCACTAGCCTCTCACTTCTGTGCGTTCAAATCTTATTCCGGACAAGATAAATTTTAATATACGAGGAAACTGTCTAACTAGCTTATGGTTGGTCGTTGGTCAGTCTTTCCAGGTTTAGGCCTGTAGGCTTCCTGGCAGACTGACACTGACAGTTGATGCAACGCCAAACACCAATGAAAATAAAGGTTTAAAAATAGACGAGATGAAATAATAACTCCGAGATGAGTGAATCTTTTTTTAGGATTTGATAACTAGATTAGATCTACAAGCTACTGCTTTTCATGAAAAATATCTCAAATAGTATTAATACTTAAAAATGATTGCTCTGAATTGCTTCGAAATACTGCATTAGTCTGGTTTTCGACATTCTTACAGAATGGTGCTACAAACTTGAATACGACAGTCAGACTGAACATTAAATTAGTCTGGTTCTCGACATTCTTACAAAATACTACTTCTTTAACTTGAACACGAAAGTCAGACTGATCACCCGTATCAAAATCACATTATCACACTCCACAATACCTGCGGCCAGGTAACAATTTATAAGAGCAGATGAGAAGACTCACTGTTTAATTATTTCTTGTTGACTCGGGCAAGCTTACAATTAGTTAAGAGATAATGTAAGCCTGTACCAAACACACTAATCATTCAGTAAAATTATTTTCATTTAAGTGTGGTGTTAATAAATCGTCTGTCTGTTAATCACAATGACTGTCACTCAATAAACGTGATATTTTAATCGCTTAATAGAAAAAAAAAGAAATTACTTGCACATGTGAAAAAATTGCTTTACGTAAGTTTGAAAATATTTCAGTGATCGTTAGCATATGGACCAGTAATAACGATAGTTTGTTGTGGCAAGGAACACATTACAAAATCATTATTACAATTGCAATTACATTAAGAAATGCGTTCCATAAAAACGCTGCTGTATCATTGTTAATATATAGATAAATGGCTGGCAATGAGGAAAATAATTTGACAATCAGCTAAATTTATGCCTTTGTTGATTTGTTACTTAATTAATTGACGTAAACAATGTCACAAAGTAAACAGTATTACGATCTCTTTTGAAGATTTATTATGCCGCCAAATAGGTGTTTGTTTGGACATAAATAATGATTTCTGTAAATATCATTTGCGGTTAAGGGCCTTTAATATTAGCTTTGGGTATTTTTTTCACATTTCCCGCCAATTGAAAGCCTATTTACCGATTACTTACGAAAGCAAATGATTTACAAATAGTTTAAACTCCATTTTGCACGTCATTCACCTGTTTTTAATTTTTTTTTTCATCATTTTGTCTTTTCATACAATTCGTGTGACTCATAAGGCCAGAAAAAAGAAGTCTTTTTGTGTTTATCCCAACAAGTTTATTTTAAACACCATCGGTACGGACATATTTGAGTGCGAAAAAGTATCAAAAAAAGTATTTTTAGAAAAAAATATTAGAAAAAATATTAATGTTAGCGAACTATTGACATTAGTTTTGGTTTGGTAATGTTAATTTAAGCCATTCCTAGACCATGCATACAGAGCAAATACTTGTTGTTTCCAAGTTGGATCAATGATGGACATGTTTTGTACTGGAATATTAAAAAAATTGCTTTTCTACTGTTATCCACCTTTTTCCGTTGATAATTAGTATAAATAAGATCTGCTAAGTTAACAAAGCGTTCAATGCTTTAAAGGTGAAAAAATTATCAACAAAATGAGAAGATAGTCTGGACTTTAAAATGCACAGTTATGGTAAAGCCGTACTGTCTATCGATTGTTGACAAATACTAGATTTTATAAGATTGTTTTCCGACACGTTAAAAGATAAATTAATAGTTTTAAAGCTAATTACGCCATATATCAGACAAAGATTATACGATCTATCTTGGCATCGGCGTAATGTTAAGTTTTAAATGGATGAATGAAATTGCGTTTACATCAATGTGAAGTAGAGGTGAATTCGAAGTTTAGTTTACAAATTGAATTTTCATGAAAATTCAGTCTCCATTTCAAAATAATGTTCATGATTTTACGATACAAAAATCGATACTTATGAATGTTAAACAGAACAACATAAAGTACGAAACTGTCGACGTGATAGCACGTCCAGTTTTCTCACGGAGCCAACATTGAAAGTGTTTTAGTTAGAAACACAACTTTGCACTCAACTGAACTAGTATTCATACAGTACCGTGATTGTAAGAATACTAGTTCATTGAGTGTAAATAGTTATTATAGTATTGCACTGTGATATTCAGCCAAGCGATTGACTATTCTAAAAACTGTGCAAATCGTGTCAATTATGTGCCATTTTTTAGTATGCATTCATGAATATTATTAACAAAAAAAAACTATGGTTAACCAAACATCGGAAAATAAAGCACTGAATTCAGCGAAGTTAAATAATGTTTTTTGTCTTTAATTAACTCAATTCATTTTGAATGACATTCATACATGTGAACAAAATTGGGAAAGACTTATGTGAACTTTATTGACAGGTGTCCTGTATTCGGAGGTCAGTTTGTACTTGATAAATAATCACTGATTGGGTTTCGTAGAATGACCTTTAAACATAGAGTCACCTTTATTTTCAGGGGTGCTACTCGGAGATGGGTGCAGGCACAGGATTAACTGTATTTTCCACAGTGTCCTTTCGGAATTTTAAAAAATGTGACAATGTAACTTTATGATAATCTGTGTGTCATGTTAGTTTGGTAGTGTATTTTATAATCCTACTAAAAGATGCTGAACTAAGTTTAGTTACATTTACAAACTTTTATATATTTTTTGTTATCATTTTTTTTTTAATCTTAGACTGTCGTCGGATAGAAGACGTTAGTTACTTACAACGCGATCAGCTGCGTTTGAAGAATAGGAACACAATTAAATGTGATCTAGAATGTGTTCATGAAGACGTGTAGGTAGGTAAAGCCGATGTCGCCAAAAGAATGCATGGAGTTAATATAATTATTAATATTTCACATTTAATGACACCTAGAAACGATTTCATGATCAAAAATATCAATAAAGTGATCTTTTATCGGCTTGTATTACAATCAATCAAACATCGTGTGTCGGTAGTAATGATGGCATGGCTTCAATCGCGTTGGAATTTTTGCAAAGTCGCACCATATATCATTCGATGCCAATCGGGACAATGCCATTTTAGAAGTCAATGACTTGATGTACAGTCATCGTGTACAAATTGCTCTTGTATTACGGATCAACTTTCAGAATACGTTTGATAAACGCGTCAACACATTCGTTGATGTTTTTTTTTCGATCGTATAGCATGCCGCTATTACCACGTCAAACTTTCTAAATGATTTTCTGATTAACGACACATCGCTGCACCTATTAACCTGTAATTGATTATCAACTTACAAAAGTAATTATGATCTATCTGTATTTTTTGTAAGACTTAATCTCGATATGCGCGCATATAAAAACGCACGCAAATGTGAATTACAATTAGATTCGCTCTTGTTACAGAAGAAAATACATCATCGGTATTAAAACATTTAATTATTTTACACGTGGAAATACTAGTAGAACAATTGTGCACTTACATTAGGTATGTATGCAGATTAAATTGTTTTTGAATAATGTATTTGACAGCAATTCAATATTATGATTTCTTAAATTGAATTGAGATATATACTAAGCAAAACTTCCAACGCACTGTTCTATAATAATGATAAATTTTTATTCAATATTATGTCGGATAGAATGCATAGGAATATCGTTCCATTCCTGCTGAATCACTATGGTAAGTTACTGTAGGTTTCTGGGCCATATTTATAAAAATATTTGTTCAATTACTTGTACGATCGATTTGTTGTGCACACCCCTCCCTCAAAAAGTAAAAAAAAAACATTACATTTGTATTTGGTGGGAAGCGTTTCGCTAAACGTGCTTTAACATGTTTATTTGTTTACTTACCAACAAGCTGTCATTTATTCCATAAATTGCACACAGTAGTAACAGTACAGGTTAAAGACCTTGCTACTGCAAGCTGCGGTGCTCCAGCCTGGAGTAGACCAATCGCACGTGCGCGATTTTAGGGGCTGATTCTTGGCACAATTACGACCTAGTGGTCACAAAATCAATTGCTAAAGTGATAAATAAACGTTAACGAATGAGTTAATATCGATTTTAATTTATCGATATGCACGTGTAAATCGTGCCCGCACTCGAGCGTTTAACAGCTTATTGGTGATTAGCCGCGTAATTATGTGACACATTTTGTCAATACACATTGTTTTGATAAGATTGCTTGCTGTGTAACATTTTCTTTTTATTTTATTTAAATGAAATGATAAATGAAGAAAATATGAAGAAATGCAGAAATGCGTTGGAAGATTTGTTTAGTATATTTAAGCGCCCTTGAACGTACAAGCAGGCGCTATACAAATCTGGTTTCTATACTATATTAACGCAATTTCTATAGTTCCTCGTAAGTTAGACTAATGTAATCTGACATTCTTTTTAAAATCTTTTCGATTATTGCAATTAAGTTTATACTTACTAGGCATACGTTCTCTCCAGTCTACGGAAATGTAATATCTAAAGTTATCTGTATATCATGTCCGTGAAGTTGGCAGCCCAGCAGCATAGCAGCCCAGCAGCGTGAAGTTGGCAGCCCAGCAGCCTAGCAGCCCAGCAGCGTGAAGTTAGCAGCCCAGCAGCCTAGCAGCCCAGCAGCGTGAAGTTAGCAGCCCAGCAGCCTAGCAGCCTAATATATTTCTACAGTTAAACTGCACAACAAATCATGCAAAAACTTAAAAACGCATGAAGTAATAACATTATGTTGCTGTCATGTTTATTAAAAGAAAAAAATACGATTTTTATCGATTTTGTGAATCTGGCAGTGTAGCGGCCGCATAGCGGACTATTATAGTCAAACATATAAAATGCACAAGAAATCCGGCTAAACACTTACGAATCGATGATATAATTCGTATAAATCGTATTTTATTCTTCTAATTAACATGACAGCAACATAAATTAATGTTCTTACTTCATGCGTTTTTAAGTTTTTGCATGATTTGTTGTGCAGTTTAACTGTAGAAATATATTAGGCTGCTAGGCTGCTGGGCTGCTAACTTCACGCTGCTGGGCTGCTAACTTCACGCTGCTGGGCTGCTAGGCTGCTGGGTTGCTAACTTCACGCTGCTGGGCTGCTAGGCTGCTGGGCTGCCAACTTCACGGACATGATATACAGACACACGCTCAAAGAAAGTGATTCGGAATAAAACTGTACCTTCAATGATTGAATTGAACCTCTCAAACTACAAATCGTATTTCCGAAGTACGCCCTGCGCTAAGTCGAGCTTGCCAAGCGTGCTTTTTATATTAGATATAATGTTGAAATAGGCAATTTATTTGGTATTTTCATACATGTTTTGTATAGAACATGTGAAAGGACGGACGGGCAGTATAGTGCCCGATTCTGTGATAATGTTCTTACATGCTTCGTCCGTATACTGAGTAAGGTTTTAATGACATGTGAATGAGACGTTTTTATTGTACTAACATCAACATTAAAGGACAAATATGATATAGATGAAGGAAAGCAATTGTGTAATGTGTAAACTTTCGGTTTAAATGATTGATCAGTAATACATTAGCAATGAATCATATCTGATACAATTTTGTTGTTGCAGGTAAAAAAAACAACTTCTATAACAAACCATCTATTCAATTATGGAGTTACGTAAGTGCGCTGGCTGAATTTCAAGAACATCGTCTTAGTTCTCTTTAAAATATCTACAAATTTAATGCGCAGTTTATCCGTGACATCACTGGATGATAGAAGCTGGGATATTTTTTTAAATTTCATCAGAGAACGTAATACTTTTTAACTTTACGTCGACTAAGCTTTTGAAAGACATGAATATGAAGTTTTGTGTTATTATATTACTTTACGTTAGTGAAGTAGTTGGCTATGTTGAGATACAGAGGAGTTTTGACTTTGAGAAGGTTCTGACAGAAAACCAAGATAATTTCTGGGTATGGAGGTCCGAGGCGTCGAATCTGAAAACACTGCGGTTGGTGGATAACTACAGACGTTATCTAGTGGAGATAAAGATTTGTATAGAGCCGGCTGAAAACGAAACGGCTGCTATGATTACATTTGACGATATAAGATATGCCAATGATGGGCCAAATGATTTTATATTTGTACAATTTGAAAACGAAGTTTGGTTCAATTATTCAACGAATGAGAAGTGGGCTCATGGACACGAATGGAATATCTATAGAAACACCGGACAACATGGCAACGTTAAAACGCTTCCAAAGGGTGAATATACAATTGGGGTGAGCGTTACCACGGACAAGTGGGGCATAGAACTGGACAAGATAAGACTTATTGGAGAGTATCAAAAACTTCATTCAAAAATATTTTGCGGTGGAAGGCTTATCGACACCGATCCTTTTCAGTTAAACAATAATACCGATTGGTTTCCGTAAAGCGTGTAACACAAAGGAAACTGACTCTTTATATTGATACAATATTATTGCATGGAACTCGTGCCATTGCGAGAAATATTTACAAATGAGGCGTTGTATAATATATATTACGTTAATCATTTTGTATATAGTAGTTTATTCATAAGTGAAGATGGAATGACAGATGATAATTACGACAATTAGGGCCTGTCATGGTGTCATTTATAAAAGGAATGTAACCCTCAAGTTCTACATCGAATCGTTCACTATGTACTGTTCTAAGTTCGCTAGTAAGATACGCCTTGAAAGCTTTTTTTCAAATTCATTAGAAGCATGTTTGCGGTAAGCGTAACTATACAGGAGAAATATGTCCCATTAGATAATTATAATTGATATGGCCATATTAGCAACCTTGGATAATAAATGGAGTTGTTTAATTCATTAATCATGGCAACGTGACGACATTTTGAATTAATATATTAATACTTCTAAACTTACTATGATAAATTTCTCTTTTATATGAATCTTTTTTGTTTTGTCTTCTTGTTTTTTTTCTATTTGAGAAGATATTGTATATTTTTGCAGCCATAAGTTTACTTGTTAACCAGTTCATGACGTTCAAAACAATGCAAATATGTAAAAAGGAAATGAGACTTCATTTTTACAAATGCAACACCCAAAGTTTGCATTTATAAAGATATAAGAGAAAATAAACAAAGGATACAAACTATTTTACGTGCTCCTTTATGGCGACAGTGAATTATGTTTACGTGCTCCCTTATGTAAACAATGATACAAAAATAATATTTACGTGCTCCCTTATGTAAACAATGATACAAAAATAATATTTACGTGCTCCCGTATGTAAACAGTGATACAAAATAATATTTACGTGCTCCATTATGTAAACAATGATATAAAAATAATATTTACGTGCTCCATTATGTAAACAATGATATAAAAATAATATTTACGTGCTCCCTTATGTAAACAGTGATACAAAATAATATTTACGTGCTCCCTTATGTTAACAATGATATGAAAATAATATGTGCGTGCTCCCTTATGGAGACAATGATACAAAATAATATTTACGTGCTCCCTTATGTAAACAATGATACAAAATAATATTTACGTGCTCCCTTATGGAGATAATGATATGATTATTGTAATACAAAACGTATCAATTATTATACTTGGCTTCAGGGGAACTTAGCCCATTGCACCCCCACATGGCGCATCATAATTGTGGGAGAACATGAGATTTGGACATAGCTACGTCTCTGTCTTCTGTTAGGTTACATATATTTAGAAATTTTAGATACATTTTTGCATGTTTACAAGTAATTTAAGAAGTGCAAATACGTTGTGTTAATTAAGTCAGATTCATAAGGCCATCCCTAAAATGGTTGGTTTGCAGTTAGGCGACCGAGAAATTAAAAAATGTCTCGATCCCCAAAGGAAGTTTGCTATTATTTTTTTTTCTTTATTTCTGCTATTCTTATTCAGGACAATGTAATTCAAAACATGTGATTTATAGATGCAACTTAAATATGCTTGCCTGCCTACCAAATGTTAAATGTTTAGGCCACGTAATCAAAAACCTACGCTTGTTGTATTTAAGACAAATGACATATCTAAATTTTATAGCATTGCGTGAATGTGTATAAATAACATTTTTTCGTTCAATAAATATATTTTTTTGCATGTCTCTCTGTGATTTACGAATACGATACGTTACAAAAACACGTGTTTTAATTAGAGAGGAGTGATTGTATTGTTGTTTTCAAAAGCTTACTTGTTTTGAAAATTCTCTTTAACTGGTTTAAATTTAATTAAAACATTATCATATGTATGAGTTTATGAGGGAATTTTGTAATGATGATAATTGATTACTTAATGACTGGTGGTGCAAAACGATTCATAGCGAACAAACCGATTGTTATAAAAACGGTTATTGTGAACTAAAACAAATTGTTAAAGCAAAATTGTATTTTGTTCGCTTGGGTTTAGCGTCGCATCCTCAACTTATGACGACCTATGACAGATTTAACGTCGGAGGGAGAGGCTTACACGTGATTAGAACTACCAAACTCCCCGTAAAACTGTAATGGTATAAGCATTGTCACATCCTATGGGCTCCCCGAGGAGCTGTATTCGCAAAAGTGTTCGAATACAGCTTCCCGGGGAGTTCTATTCGCCGAATATTGGTGCCATACTCAATAAGAAGCTGTATACGGAATAGTTGTTGCTTTTCCTCGAATAGAGATCTTCAAGTATCTTATGCTAGATAAAAAACATTTTATTTTTTAATGATGATAAATTCACTGTGTATACATTATACACATGACGAGAAGGTATGCATTTACGATGCTGTCTGTCTTGCTGGCAAACTGGCTGTCTGTCCGTCTGTTTGTCAGCTATACATGCCAATATGATATGACATTTAGAGGTTGTTTCAGTTCATTCAGTCATTATGATTTAAAAGTTGTATTCTGGGGATAAGAAGTATATTGTGGGAAATATTATAAAAAAGACCAAAGAGAAACCTCACAAAATCAGCTTTGTGAGAACGCCAGTCTGTCTGTTCGTCTGCCTGTTGACCGTCTTGATTTTATCGTAAGAAGATTGCAGTACATATATATGTACCTTTTGTACTTAATAAAACATAATTGGAATCATTGGCCTACATGAATCGATATTTTTGTTAACCTACTTTTTATCAAAACTCCATTTATTCATATACATATATTCGATTTAACACATGCTTTTTCCGTGTACAGCTCCCCAAATCAAAGAGTGTCATTCACAAAACAGAGCTGCCCCGAGGAGCTATATTCGAAAGAATCCCACAAAGCATGTTACGTTGTATGTATGTCAATGAATGCCGAGTTATTTAATAATTCAAATACTTAGACATACGCAAGCATGTTGTCTTCAAACGATTTCGAAATACTTCGATTAAAAAAAATGTTTAGTGCATGGAATAATTTAATGTCTAGTGGAACGGTATTTTACAACGATCATGCTAAAATATGCAAATGATTGTTTTTAAATAGAACGACGATACGAACTTGGTTAGTTTAGCATGTGACGATGTTCTAGTTTCAGAAAAGGTTGTAAATTCTCCGCATTAATGTAACCAAATTTTCAATTTGACCCTCTAGAAATATACGACTCGGTGTAATAGTTGATTTCTTGTTGTTAGAGATTTAGTTAAGTATGGCCTGTGAAATCTTAAGCATTAGCGACAGTGGCCGAGTGGTAATTAAGTCCGTCTTCGGAGCGGGAGAAGTCCATCTGGGGCTTGGGAAGAACCGATACTTTCGTTTTGAGAGTTGCCATTCAGTTAGTTAAGTAATGGTTACCGTGGGTCAATCATAGCCAGGCACCCGGCGAAAAGAGAAGGAATGTATTTAGGTACTGTGCACACATCACCACGAAGGCTAAACGGCAAGTGCCCGGCCACAAGTACAAAACATAAAATCAAATGATACGAAACATGACAGTCAACAACAAATGACATATAGAACACAATGCAAACATTACCTGAAAAGATGAAGTAACACGCTATAAATGTAAAGTTTACTCAACGCCTCGTGTGTCTTCACACCGCGAAGGCTAACCGGCAATATGCGCACTCGTGCAGTGAACTATGGTTTAAAAATTACATATGACCGTACCATTCCGGACTGAAACAATATTAATGACGATAATAATGATAGTTAATATACAAGTGGCCATAAATATAAATACATATAATAAGATTACAAAATGACACTGTGACATCCCCCACTCACTTTAGAATGTCGTCCTAACATTTAATTTTTCTACCATAAACAACAAAAACTATAAATCTACAAACTACCAAACCAGGAGCAATGCCATAAGGACAATATCAATTACAAAGATGCGCGCTAGCAGACCAATATATTAGTATGTCAATCAAATACAAAAAAACAGGACTTATTCATTGCTAAAGACTGCAGTTCAATCGAACACATAAAAATAGAAATTGAATCACTAAATACATTTGTACTTGACAAAATTGTATGAATGCTTTTCAGATATCAGCTATTAAAATCTGAGAGTGAACATGATAATTAGGTAATGCAAAACCTATTAAGAATTTGCACTTACAAACACGGGTACATAACAGCTATGCTGAATATAAGCTATCAAAAACAATTAAACACTAAATATGATTACATAACATATAATACCATTCATATATCAGCTAAGAAAATCTGAATATAGACACGTCAATGAATTATAATAATGTAAAATATACTAATTTACAAACACACATGTAAAACAGCTATGCTGAGTATAGACTATATCAAACAAAATAAATTGGAAGCGCTAAATAGTAAATACTGCACAGACGTCAGAAGGACTCAAACAGAAATGTTTTAAGTATAAATAGTATAAGTATAAATAGACTTACTCAACTTATTTGTATGAGAAATTTAATGTCTCCTTTGAGGAATTATAGATTTATTGAAAGTTGCCGGTGACGAAGAGGCACAGGAAGGCCGAGGACGCACGCAGTCAGGAAGAGACTGACCACTTTTAGTGAACATTTTTGTTTAAGAATGATAAATTAATTGTACAATCCTTTCGAAATAATTTAAGTATCACATAAGCCTCAAACTGCTCATTATGTATAATATTGGACAGTTTTCGGCTTATATCTATTACCATAGGGGACTAGCACGTTGAAGGGATAGTGTATATGGACTGAAAACGCGTTTATCATATACATATTATATATACATATACACTGTACAAGGGTTACAACTTCCGAAATGACGATTTCCGCCAAAGTTGGTTTAGCACTATGAAACTTTTTGAAAAATCATTGAAATTTCTAATAATTGGTGTCTACAGATAGTTGACATATTTTACTTCACAAAACCAATAAGTAAATGCGACCTCGCAACAAGAAATTGGCCTGAATTATATACCATACCAAATATTAATTAAAACACAAGAGACAGGAACGACAATACATGCTAACCATAAATATTAGTAAAAATGCACTGATCAAGCGCAAAAGACTAATCCAGGAATGCTCTACTCACGTTCATTTAACAAAATCGTTGGATTGACTGAAACGTTCAAATATTATGATTCCGTGATCTTTGCCCTGTGATATACTGGTTCCCGTTGACTTTGGTGCACTGCAACATGGAACGGGAACCAGTTTATGCCCTGTGATTGTTTAAAAGCACACGTTTCATTGGCTGAAGCATTCAGAATCGTAATGGCGTAGCAAGGTGGAAAGGTACGACGGAGTGGACAATATTTGCTAATTGCACGGGAATAGAACATTCCCGTCCATATGCGGGGGCGTTGTCTTAAGATAAATTAAGCACTGTACAGAATACAGTCCAAGTAAACTGGTCAGGTGAACCGGTCGCCGTATATACTGTAACTGAAAAATCATTGTAAAAACGGCTTTAACCCAACTGGAACGAAAGTAAATGGTAAATAAAGCGTTGTAGTTTTTTCATCTTAATAAAGCACCTGTAATTGACAAATCATATTATTTCAATTATAAAAATGTATTTCATAATACGACAATGTCATTAAAACATATAAGGAAATGGTATCAATAAGAGACGTTGATATAAAATCAAATGATTAAGTGTTTCCGAAGACGTATGGGTAAATATTTAATGTGGTCCCAAATTGTGTAAATGTTTGATTTATATTCTGTTTTATACTTTTCGTCTGAAATAACAACAAGGGAGACAATTTCTGGTATTTATTGATTAATTTCTTGTTTTACATCATCATTCATTCCGCCACTCCAGGAAAAAAAATTGTGGACCTTTGCCAACCCCAGTGTAAATTTTTAAGAGTGTCATTTGCCACCCAGTGCTTGCTTTTCAACCAGATTTTGTCCCCCTCCCCTCGCTAGTGTTTAATCAGGAACGGACATTTGCTCCCAAATCGACATTTGTTTTTCAGACTCATCATGTGTAGCAGATTTTCTTCTGCATTTATATGTATTTTGTAGGATATTAATATTTATATAGCTTTAAATGATCACTCTGTTCTGCTTAAAGCATACAAAATTGAATAAATTTGAAAAGTAAAAAGAATAATGATCGTTTTTGCAATAAATTATTAAATGGAAGATGTCTCATTAAGGAGAGAACAAACAATATCATTAATTATTATAATTAATTTGTAATTGATAAGTTTGTATTACATCCGAATATTGTATCAAAAACTGTAATTTCATTTGTCATTTTCATAATTATGCATAAATTTCGCATCTCGACTTGACAAAAATGTATGAAAACTTTATTTCCTCTTGGCTAAAATTCACTGATATCTTATGAAAACCAATAAATTGGTATTAACAGAAATATTATGAAATAAGAACATCTTTCAATGACCGATGTTTTGTTGTCGTTGGGGGGGGGGGGCAATGTCCATTTGTAAAACTAGCGCAAACTGTTGGGCAAATGCCTTTGGGGCAGTGTCCTAGATTCCATTTACAGAACGGAAAGTTCTAGTTCTGTATAACCAAGATGCGTGAAATGCTTTCAGATGGAACATACATGGTTTATCTGCAGATCACCAGCTGGCTAAGGAATAAATCAACGGTCTCACTGATAACTCTATATACCTACAGAGAGCAGAAATATTCTCCCCTTCTCGCACCGACCGACGACTTTAAATAATAGATCAATTCCCACCGTCTCAAACCGACCGACGACTTTAAACAATAGATCAATTCCCACCGTCTCAAACCGACCAACGACTTTAAACAATAGATCAATTCCAGCCTATTCACATCGACCATAGGGCTTTGAGCAGAACTATCAGAACAATAACGGAGCATAACACAAAGCATGCGAAATATATATGATGGTAATAAAACACAAAATATTGTATAGATATACGACTTCCTCACATATTGGACCAATTTATGTGAATAGTGGTCCAAGCTCACGTTGACATGAAAGTTACATCACTCTTGGAATGGTCCACAATGAAGTGATCAAAAGATAAAACCAAAGAAGGAATTATACGTATTGATAAAAATGATATTTTTAATTACCAGGGTCCGGATTTACATAAACTATCTCGTGGACCCTTTTAAGGAAGAAATATATTATGTTTCAGACAAAATGTGACTAATCATTATAGACTTAATTCAGTTCTTAATTGGTATAAACAAAGAGCAAGAATTAATTTTCCAAAGTGGTAACCCTCTGTGTTTTGTCATCCATTGTTTGTATGGTATTATTTGATGGAAAGGTTTAACGCCTGGGTATTTGTTGGTGAGTATTGTGGTAAAGTTGGGACGATTTGTTATGTATTTTTAGGAATCTATCACTCATCTATATAAATATAGCAAGTTTTATACTTTCACATGATGCATTAAACCGCAAAATACGAGGTGTTCATACAAGTCTAGCGAAATCACGTGGGCAGAATTCTGCCCGGAATTTTCATCAATTTACTTCTAATGAAATGTTGGATTGTTCCTGATGCCTCTGTACAGACAGAACCATTTGGGAAACGTTTTAAACGAATGCAATAAAATATTTGTAGATAAAGGGAGACAACCGTATTTCTAATCGAAACTTAAACTGGTTCCCGCTGTTTGTCTGTACATGACTTGGCGCGGTGCAACATGGAACTGGAACCAGTTTAAACGTAGCTTAGCATAGTGTAAGGGAGACAACTACTACAATGTAATAAACAGCTTAACACGACAGTGATATAAATACGGCGATGGTCATAAAAGTCAAAATATTTTATAGATCTATGCAAACAACATGATATATTACTTTCATCATAAAACGCTTTCGTGACTTTTATGAGCACACAATTTTAATATTGTGTCGTTGGAACAGTTTATGATACATTTCTTAACACTAACATGAATTATCATCTAATCTGCAACATAAACTTTTTCAACTTAGTGTTTACAAAAATAATAAAACTGCCTCTTTCTTTGAAGTCATATATTTTCAATAAAAATGAAACAATGGTAATTTGGTACTGTAAAATGACAGGTCACAATGATTAGTTCAACAGATTTGTGTATACGTTTCATGCATGATACACGGAGTTTCAAATCTAAATACCCAGCACTGATATTGAAAACCCTAATACCTGTATTACGTAGAAGAGAACAAACAATGTATGAAAATAATGTTTAATACAGAATACTTTTAACATAGAGACGTTTGTGTCAAGAGACATGTCTGGTTTGCTGCCATTATTATCTGATGACTGTCAGTATGCACAAGACGAATTCAATGAGATCAGAAAATGAAACATACTGTTTATGAATATTGAACATACCAAATTTATCAGAACACATATCTATTAACTTATGAAATCAATCTAATTTTACATATTTGATGTCTATCTAAATTTTATAAAATATCAAAACAGTGTACCCTAATAAGTATAAAGTAAAAAAAGGTTTACAGTGTAAAATCATACCCTTTCTTTAAATAAAAATAAGATAAAATACATAAATGATATATTAAAAGTTCAGCTTACAAGTTGAGCAAATGAAGATAAAACTTGACAAGTGATTAATACATTATTACCACAATTTCGCAGTCTGTGAGCACAGAAAATAAATTATTATCGCACAGTATTGTCTTTGGATCCATCTCCTTCGTCTAGCTCTCTTCCCAATCTCCCCCCCCCCCCCCTCTCTCTCTCTCTCTCTCCCTCTCTCTCATTCTCTCTCTCTTTCTTTCTTTCACTCTCTCTTTTCTAAGCATATCTCTGTCACTTGGGCTTGCAGGTTCGCACGAACGCGTACACATGCACACGTTGGTAAGCACAAACACGAAGGATAACAACCACCACACCCATTTACGCACACAGGTCTACTCAACATGTATTTGTATGATTATCGCCTCCAGTCAGAAAGTGGTACTTTCTGTTGAAATACGATGTCCTTACAAAGTTTGTGTTCTATCACAGAGATGGCAGTTTTACCGTCAGTTTCAGGTAAAGACGGGGTATAAGTAGCACGCCTTGACATCAAAGCATTCACTTGTGTCAAAAGGTTCAAGAAACTTTTAGGTTTCCTTAGATCATATGCCATTAATACTCTGTGTAAATAGTCAATCATCCAAGATCCTTCACGTGTATTTCTCCAAGCAAACATTCCAGGTGGTATAGCGTACATCACCAGCATATCATTATCACATTTCAAAGATGGTGTATCGACGATGGCGTATGGGGTAGGAGTATAAATCTTCTGAACTGTCTGGCTGCTTGCCCAATTCTTTGGCACAGCTCCATGTACATTTATAAAGCCTTGCTTACTTGACGGGTGTGAAACATTTGGTACGTAGAATTGTGGTGACATCCTGGAAGAATGTGCTTCTCTAGAGTGAGACTTCGATTGGTTCGTCGCCCATGAATCATCGCCGTGTCTGGTGTCCGAAACATCGAAAGATTCCGATTTACTGTGAACATTTCCTGAAATAAAGAACACCCTTTGTGAGATATAATAGAACATATAATTTATTCAGACGGGTACAAACTACATAGCCAACATCAGTAGCACATATGAGGCGGACAGTTCATCAAAGCATCGTTCCTTCCTGGGAAGAACCAGTTCTAGACTCCCATCCTCCGTAAGCAACTAAAGAGACATGATGTGTAGCGGGTCATACATGTCAAAGTCTTTCAGTATATTTAGATGCTGCAACACTGTCAAATCTGAAAGTCAATAACTAAATTGAATACTAGTAACGAAATTAAAAATTTGGCCAGTCCACACAAAAATAGACAATAATAAAAACAGACCGAATTGATGTTTTTGTATTTGATCTCACAAGCCAAGGGGTTAATCACTTTAAAAGTTAACAAATGAACAGAAGACCAATTACCTGCTGTACTGGTGACACCACAAGTTCTGTCCTCACTTCTAGGATGAGCTACAAAGATTGTTCCTCCCTGGTCCACCGATTCGCCTGCAAAGTTAATACGCACATTTATTTCAAACATTTGTCCTTCCGTATAAACTTAGAAAGTATCAGGCAATTAACATGAATGATTGATGTTTGTATGTTGTTTAGCGGTTCACTCTACATATATGGTTATTTCAGGATCACCCCAGAAAAAGGGGAGGGAAGATACGGGAGAACTGAGTATTTGTATCCTTATTCTTGTTTTGAATGGCTTTTCTTGGTCCTTTATCTTACGCTTGGTGTGAAGCATCGATACAAGCCTCGTCCTGTTTCCAGTGATTTTTAACACCGTACTTGGCTGGGTAGTTGGGGTGGGGACACTGCAAATGCGCCCCTGAGAAATTCAGAAGGCGGAGCCGAGATTCGATAGTCCATCCCCTTACCACTAGACCACCGATCAACCCAAATAAACCATGTGCTTTGAACTTATCATTGATACTACTAGTACTTACTAGAACAAGTTCAAAGTGTGCTGACAAATGTCTTAACACATCGTAAAAATATGTATTGTATTAAATGATGAATGTCAACGAACTTGTTTACAATGAAATAAATAAATACATGTATTGTTGTGTATATTTTTCGTGTATACGCCTGTTTTTAGTACTTTAATTATATACTGCAGGACAGGTAATCTTGCGAGCTTTCCTGGCTTCTGTACCAGTATTAACCTTGATGGTCGCAAGTAATTATCAGCCTCTTCAAATAAGTACTTTGCGGTGGAGGGTGAATGACCCAGACGCAATAACCTTAACCAGATAGTCTTGAGAACCTTTGCAGCGCCCAGGGTCCCAATATACATGGACCTAATACTCTACAAGCGGGCGGGTAAAATAAAGAATGTTACTTTTTTAAATACTATAATATCTTTACTGTACCTCGACATGCTTGAATCAAAAATATTTTGGGTTTCCCTTTTAGACTTGGACAGTTTGATTCATCGAACATTTCTGTGATGGTGCTAGTGAAGATTAGTTGATCATCCGCACATACAAGGGCGTGATCTGTTTTACCAGCCTTCAATGCGTTAGCACTCTCTAACCCATGGCTGCTTATCATCAGTAGTAAGCAATCACAGTCTGAATGATCAGCTCTCTGAACATCTAACAACACATTCATAAGTTCTGGCTTTGTCAGATTCCTGTCCTTCATTTGGTAATGTAATTCGCGGAAACCAAATTTCCTCCCGACTTCTTTCATTTTCCTGAGGTCCCATATTGCACCATCTCTCGGGGACTGGCGATTAAATCGATCGTTAACTACAAGCACCATGTATCCTCTCTGATGGTGGGTAAAATCATAACAATCATCATCGACAGAGAAGCCATGTTCTTTCTTCGGAAACTGAGCGGTCGCCTGTGAAGCGTTTTGAGACACTTTGTTTCTAGGACTCATGGGACGGCGAACTGGACTCTTGGCATCGGTTCTTTTATGATAAAGAGTTCCCTTTCTTTCTGTTTCGTTTTCTTCTAATTCAACATATTTGTATTTTTCTTTATTTTTCACTGATATTGCTTTGTTTTCATTTGCAATAGACCTTGTAGGTGATCTGATTCTAGCACTCTGGTGCGCTAATCTTTCGCCAATAGCTTCGTTACTTGTTTGAATACTATTAAATGAAGAGTTGGGGTCTTCAGTTTTTACAGGTCTTTTTGAATAAGATTCCGAATCTTCATCGAGAAGTTTTTTCTTGTCGCCACTACAACCTTTCCCAACTAAATACTTTAAAATACCATCATCTTCATCAACGAAAGTTAAATGCGCATCGTTTATATTTTTAGTAACACCCGACGTATTTTTACTTTCATCGCCGCTTTGTGATGCGTTTTCCATGTTACTAGCTAGCTCTGAAATGTCTTCCGTATTATCGACAGAATTATCCTTTTTCTGTTCATTACTATCATGGACTTGTTGTTTCTTTGATCCATTATCCTTTCCGTCAGATCCAACCTTTAAACTAAGGAAGCGGTTTTCACAAGACTCATCATCAATTACATGATGATCATTCTTTGATTCACTTTCCTTTTCAGTCTGTGTAGCTGGTGTATTCAGTAAGTTATTAAACGTGTCATTAGTTGTATCCTCGTCCTTAATTACATTTTTACAAAGTGTGCTATCATCACATGTCGTGTTTTGTTTACTTTGTGATATTTTTTCCGTATTGTTGTTATCAGTTTCATTTGTTCGTTCACAGTTTGTGGACTTCACATTCTCGTCTCCCATGGCGACTTAATTCGTGTCAAAATTATCTTATGCGTTCGATCAATAAGTAGCGCTGGAAAAGAAATTTTATCATTTGAAGATTATGTTGACAAAACCTATTGTAGTATATTTGAATAAAATATTGTTCAAATTTCACGGAAGAATTCATTCTATCAAAAGCTTTAAACATGATCTCCGTTAAAGCGTGTATACGGATTGTTATCTTTAATATCAAACTGTCCAGCAATTTGTAGATATGACATAATTTCTAATAATATACGAATTCTAGACAATTTTTTAAACTTGATTTATGCATTTAATGTTAGTGTTATTTGATACTACATAGAAACAACGATAAAAATATTTCATCCAAGACATTACTAACATTCCCATTCAACGTAGACGGGCAAAAAACGGCTATTTGAGATAAGCGAATGCAAAGGTTGGAAGATAAGCCGTACTGCTCATAACAATAAAAAAAACAATCGAAGGATATTTATAATGTATATGTAATTTGACAGCAAATAACAGCAAATGGAACAAAAAAAAACTTAACCTTGGCCAAAATGATAACTAAAAACATTTCCTAAAGTTAATCCCAGTTTTCATAGCGTCAAAATTTCACCCTTAGTCCCAATAAAAAGTGACCTTAACCTACCAAATAAAATTCAGTAGTCATCCAACGAATATCCTTTCTTCAAATGCTTAACATAGAGATCACTACACTACATGACTGGAATGAAGACCTTTGTCTTTATTAGAAGAAAGAAGTACTTCCCATTTTCATTTAGTCCACCTGAGATTACTGCGTTGTCTGTTTGAACTGTGATAACTTCCTTATACAAAGCTAAATTGAGGTTATCGGAAATATCTTTTAAAAATAGACCTACGTACCACTAATCAAAAATTGATAACAGGATTTTTAGATTTAGTCAATATAGATAACTATATCACGTGTGCACAATACATTTATCAAAAAATAAGACCTCGGGTGTTCATATGAAGAATACAATGTATTTGTTAGTTTTACGTAATAGTAAATTACACGTGTTCAAGAGCGGCGGCGTGTGAGTCATCATAACAGACTAACAGACCTCAGCCCCACTGAAAGTAGTACAGATGCGTGTCCATTTCACGGACACACTACGATCTGTTTACCAAACGTATGCCCATTTCACGGGTATATCTTAGCTAACATGGCAGATTTTAATCTTGAAATTCTTGCAACCCCTTGTTTGTAACTACAAAAAAATATGTCCTATTCATTGTTCGAAGATCTGTTGTCAGCTTTTAAAAGTAAAAGGGTAAGGCATGCATCGTTGTTTTACAACGGGCAACACAGCTCTGTGGATGTTTTTTTTAGGTGTAAGAAGTAAATGTCTAAAATATGTACCATTTGCAAGATTTTTAAACATAAACATTGCTGTTCATAGCTAAGTTTGTCTATGTAACAAGCCCCTGAACTCTACTCTCTGGGCTGCCTGCAAAATAGGAGAATCGAGTGTATTTCGAAAGTTTTGTCATTTTTTCATTTGTGTCCTAATAATTATTACTGTAAATTCAGAATAAAAATATCTGGTAGACCATTGTAGCTTCATGTTGTATTCTCAGAGGAAGTTTTATAATCGTAAATAACAAAGGAATTATCGATTATTGTAAAACCTTAAGTCATTCTTAATCCGTTCATTTACACGTAATAACATGAATGTATGTTCTATAATTGGACTTTGGATGCTATGACCCAATTCAATCGTTTTCAACTTTGAAGAAAATTAAATACTTCGGTACATTTTCCATACTAATCATGCAGATCAGAAATATTTGCATATATACAATTAATATAATATACTTCCTCTCTCACTTGTGATTTTTCACTGACCAGCGTCACATCAACAGCTATGGTCAATTGGTGACTTATTCAGTTTAATGGTTGTGGAAGACCACAAGTCTACACTTGAGTTGAACTAATATGAAATTCGTCAGGTACCGGGTGTGATTCAAACTCACTCTGGCGAGGGGATACTGCGGCGGTTACAAATCAGAGACCTTAATCATTCGATCACAGAGGCAATATTAATTCATCCAGTTTCACGAACTTCATTATTTGTCATTATGTTTAATGTATCGTGTGTCTAGGCAATGACTTACATAAATATAAACACGTGCGTGTGTGTAAGTCCTTGATCAAGGAAAGTTTAGACGGATATTCACCAGTACTTAAAAAATAAATACTGATAAATATATATATATACGAAAACATTCAAATATTGACATATTAGATACGGGTACTTGAATGACTTAAGAAATCAGCATTACATCTAACAAGTCCGTTTACAGTAATATTAGACTATATCACAAGATTGCTTTTTATATAACTTGTTTTAGAATATTTACATAAAATATTAAACTTCTCTGAGAAAGGGAGTATTTATAACACGTTCAAATGCAAGTATATAATACTTTATAATACGTCAAGTGTCTATCCTCATGGACGCTCTAGATAAATAATTTTTAGAAAATGCATTTATAATACATAATATAAATACACCTATGGGAGGACCTGTTGAATAAGTTCATACTATAGAACGCAATTTATAATGCAAACCGTCTGAGAAAATAATCATCTGTATGTTAAAAGATTTCTATGCTGGTTTTACCGGTTATTAACGGGTAATATAAATGCTGATTTCAACAGCAATAATGAGTACTATGCATGAAGACCAACTTCAACATTTATGAAGATATCTTTAAAGATGGGGTGATTATTTTTCTGTTTCCAAGAACAACACTTATTATGAGCTACTGTAAAGTTACAAATCTTCCGGTAATTAATGTATCAACCAAGTACATCTCAAGATAGGTTTACTATATTATTAACATATCTGCTTCCGCTTGAAGTGATCACTCAGTAAGTGCGTATAATCAACATACATGTACACACGTGTTAATTCAACAAATAGTCGACAAAATATGTTTGTGGCGAGATGTTAAGTGAAAAAAGAGTTAGCCTTATTATTGCTTATAACATGAAAGGAAGACACCAATACTAGGGTGTTTCGAGCCCAAGCCTAATATCTAAGATTCTAGATGGGAACAAGACTTTTGAAGTCTTCCTACTATGTCATACAACACAATATCACAAGGACCACAATGGAAATAAGTGTTTAGTGAAAAACTCTCTTTTTGTGTTATCCTTGACATATAATGTTGATTGACATGGCAAATTAATTCATACATGTTGTTAATTGTTAATTGCATGTTTTGATTATGCTTGTACATTTTATCTTGACATAAATCTATCTTTCTCTATCAAAACCCAAGGCCAAATATCAGGACTTATCTACCCCTATACTTTTTTACGCCAATCTTAAGTCTAGTGGAAAAGTATGACACTCAATCAGATGTATACCTTATAATTAAGTAAAGGCTTCCAACATTTCATCAGAAACATAATCGTCACATTTCAGCAAAACGAGTGTTAGAGAATATACATGATTGTAAAAGTAGTATGTACCTCATTTTGTTTTAACTATTCCGTGTAATTATGCTAACATAATATTGAAATAAATCCGTTAAGTAAGCTGAATTATCTTAGTTTCACATGTAGGCATGTATTCTAGTAAGACAACTTACTAATACACTGGTCCACTTAAGTATAAACAATTGTGAGAACAGCTATATGATATGATCGCAATTTCTTTAGTACTATGAAGTGTGTACACACCAGAATGACATATAACAATAAATACCAATATTAGAACTCAATAGTCACGGCATTAAAGTGACATTAAAGTTCGATAGTCATACACAGAGACGTTTTACGGTACATTGCAATGTCCATGTTTATTTCCTACGTACTCGTGAAGTCTAAGAGTACTTTACTTAGCTATAAATAATACTAACCTTATATTTAGTAATCCATAACCCAGTTTTTTTAATATATATATAAACAGTTATGTCAGTTTGCGTAAGCTAACATGAATATTCTTATATTTGTAGCTAAATGTCGATGTTTTCCTCGTTTAAGTTAATACATACGGGTACATACACTATACACAGTTAAACTTGTAAAGGCTTGGATACTTGATACCGTACGTAGTTTGATCATATGTTTGTATGAAACTCCCCACGTCATTTAAGTACTTATGTGTACACAGTTCGTTATCATCCCCTACAATTTGAAAATACCATACTGTACCATGAATCATCTCAAACGGTACGTTCCCTTAATCATATGGGAAATTCCTCTATTCTAAATATAGACATCAATATAATCCTAGTATTGAATTATTTAAATAAAATTTATAATTTCTACGTAACAGATTTGCATAAATCTACCCAGACACCTGTGGAGAGATGTCTATATATTGTGTTTATTTAATCATGATATACTTGTAATTCGACGCCGGTTATATTTCTGCACAATACACGGCTTTCAATAGATTCTTGAAACATTATAATATAATGTACTTGGCTGTAACGTTTGTATAGTTGTTTGCGTTTGAAATACACATTAATTGATATGAAAACACAATTGTGAAATAGAACAAAAAATATAAAGTCAATATTTGTGATACAAAATAATACACAAATACATTTTGATTCTTCAAGATCATATTGCAATACACAATGTAATAACATTAATTACATTATAAACGAATACACAATTAGTTACGTTTTCTAGACTGGAATTGTTGTTTGTTGTTGTTGTTTTTGTTGTTGTCATCGTCATCTTCTGCTGATGTTGCTCTTGTGTTAATTGCTATGTAACCTTAACGTAATTAAACAACGATTTCTGCAAAACAAATTTTAAAATTAAGTAAAGTTCGCACTTGAGTAAGATATATAAGCCTTCTTGTGTGACACAAGTGGGTTATATGATCAGATCTCTGAGTGGTTATAATTTATAATTTAATAACGAAGGAATGGAATGGTTATTCCTCGAATTGTGAAATAAAAAGATCATGGAAAAACTTCAGTGTGAGTGTACTGTGTTTTATTTAAGCTGGGTCCGCTAATAATTATAATGAAATTAACACACTTTTTGTAACAATCAAGGGGGGCAACCGTAATACGCATATGCATTTATTTGTAAGAGTTATTTCCCTTATATTACGCGCAGGCGTGCTGCTAAAATATTTTCAACCATTGGTTGTTAGGTGATTGTATTAGGGGTTAGCACATTAAAAGGATGCTGCATAGTGATGTATTAAGGCACGTTTAGCCCTGCAATAGCCACACGGACCAAAAACACATTTACCATATACGTAAGCGCTTACATTTGGGGTTCGGTACATAAAGTTGGCAAATAAAATCACCATACGCTATATCTATTGACACTAGTGCCGAACCCCTTTGATTTGTACATGATACTGAAAGTGTATTTTGGATTTATACATCTTATTCACCATGTTTTCAACATACTAGTCCCTAATAGATGATTGCATGTTGTTAATTAGACTTCAATCTTTTATAGTATCGGCTAAAACACTATGGTGTGTTAAACGGAACACCTACGCTTGATGTCTCATTTCATGCGTTGGTACATGCATGCATATAAGTTCAAAATCAAATTTTTGAATGGTATCACTAAATAACCTCCAAATAAAAAGAATGGTTTGCCTTTGATTGTAAACCACTTGCTTAATAGATTATAAGTTTATAACGAAATGTCAAATTGGGTGACCCCGAGTGAAACAGACATATCTGCCATCAAAATCTAGTAAGCCGTCATTGTATGGACCACAAAAATGGATGGAATGTGGGATACGGAATTTTGAAAAGTTTTAATTGTACTCTGTATTCATGTTCTCATTATACATGTAGATAAGTTATACAATGCTCGTTTAAACGGACTAGTCTCCATATTTCTCATTTATCCATCGAAATTTGGAATGTTTTATTAGAAAGTTAGCCTACATTATATTACTTAGACTTGGTAGTAAAATGTACCAATTTTTTTTAATGATTTTCAGTTCTTTATTGTGTTAACAGATCCTGATTACAAGTACTAAAAACCAAATGCTAATGTATGTACATGTATAGTATATAAAGAAGGACTTTTTGGGACAAAATTGCAAAACTTTGTTTAATTTGCGTCGAGGACTTTTTAATTAACTGGTCACGTATAACAATCAACCAACACTTCTAATGGCTGGTCTAGAATGTGATTACTTAAAACTTGTCAAATTCGTCCACTGCATCTTAACATCCGTATATTTGTTTATGATTTATCATAAACTGTTCAAAAATTGTTTTCAGTGATCATGTGACTTTTATGACTTTAAATGTCTACACCTCAACACTCCTCCGTGTTTTATGAAGTTATATCAAATTGTACGGTGGTGGATCCTATAACTAAATTTGGAACACGAATCGCGAGGTCTATTCAACTTTAAGATGGTCGAGCGAAATTTAATCAGGATGATACTGGTTAGTTAGGATTCGTTTTCTCGTTTCCCACCATCAGATATTACATGTTGCATGTATCTCATCTATAATATGTATAATTATTGCTCTCTCTACTTTTTTATCCATTCAGTGACAATTAATGATTTTTTAAATAAATTTTGGCTTAATTTCCTATCCTAACAGAGCATAAAAACAGCTAGACGTTATAACTTCTTAGTTTCGAAGAAAGACTTAATTAGTACACACTGGGCGCTCAAATGTGGAGCACTAAGATGGTATGAGTGCATATTTTGTGTGTTCTTTGCAATAAGAAAGCTACAGTAACTGTTGCTAGCTACCGCTGCTATTAGCTCAAACATGCACTCTAACCTATAAATGGTTTGTATTTCAAGCTATATCTTCAATTAACAATATGTCTGACGCACACAGGGCTTAATTCATCTACGAATTCACGATCATACAAGAATTGAATACGGTATGAATCTAACACAATATGCTTGCGTCACCTTGTAATGGTTTCACTTAAAATGATATAATACAAACGTCCGTTTATGTGGCATTTACATTTTGTTATGGATAACAAAAATGATATGTTTTGTAATACTCATATATATAGTAGCCTGTGGCTGATCTATGTATTGTGCCAAACAAACAAAAATCGGTACGTTTCCGTGATATTATGGTGAACAAAGGCTACCCTTGGGAAAGACATAATGTGGTCTTTATTGACAGATGGCCTTTATTTTGATTATTTTATTCTTGATAATCAATGACAGTTTTTAAAAACGGCCTTTATTCGAAAGGTGGCTTTTATTCGGGGGTGGCCATTAACACACATGTTTGACTGTATTGTGTTAAGTGAACGTTTTCGTGATACATGTAGTATGAAATACATTAAATACATTCATCTGTATTCCGCTATACATGTATTCAAGGTAACCTTTCTTAACACTAAACAGAAAGCGTTCTGAATTGGTCGGTACTTAACTACCTCATACTTAATAAGATAGAGTCAATTATAAAAATGTCAAAGATAAGGAAGAGAGACTGTATAATAATAAACTAGCTGTATATGCGCGCAAATTTTACGGAAATACAAGAATAGGGATTTTCACATGGGGAATTCTCCATATTTTAAACAGTGAGTATCGGATATGACGGTCTCAGCTGTTCCTATAGCTGAAGTTTAACCTCGCGCCACCAGTCAGTGTCATTTTTTACAACTTTTCCTGTTTTAACGGAAGATGGAGACCTCATGCGTAGACCCTGGAAGAACCACGAACACTCCCTAAACTAGGAAGCATGACAACTTCCTCACATACGAACTTTGGTTGGTCTCGAGTGGGATTCGAATTCACAGTGGAAGTGAGTGGCTAGCGATTGCGTATCACAGACCATATAAAAACTCAGTTACATTCTACATATTCGGGGCCCGAATTCTCTAGAAAGCTAAACTAATTAATGTATAGCAATGCGCATTATGGACTATACACTTGTATTGAGACATTCTTGAAACAAAACGTCTGTTGGTTATTCAGTCTCCAGATGGTATTCTACGGACGGTATTTCAGTAATTGAAATTCAATTAATTCATTACATGCATAGAATTTTTATGACGGAGAGACATTTATTTGGCCCGGCCTGCTTGGGCATAGAGAATAATCGGACCATTTCATGCATTTATGAAATCGGCCAACCGAAAACTTAAATTAGCAAGGCTATAGTGCTGTGTAATTTTGTTTTGAATATTTATTTATGTTATGAGATTTTGAATTTTGATATTCTGGGAATGATATTAAATTTTAAGTTGTTTTGCAATACGATCGAGCGCATTTCAAATGTAAGGATTTTATTGTGCGAAGCAATAACTTGCGCTGCGCAGTATGGTTATATAATATATCGAGAGTTTTTGTCACAATTTATTTGTAATCTATCTGACAGTATCTGTCAAAATAACTGCAGAATATAGTTTTCAAATGTCATTGTTTAAAAACCCACTAAATGTCAATAAGACGTGTATAGGGCAAACAAAATGATTGAATTTTCTGTTAACTTCGTATTTTCAAATCAACTTAGTCATTAGGTATCAATGTAGTGCTAATTGTATAGCAAAATCTTGTTCAAATATTAGACCGTGTCGGACTTTCACAATTTCTTTTGAACCGTAGGCCTACACTAGTTAATACGCCTACACCATATGGACCAGGAATTTCAATGTAGACTGCACTACGTGGTTTTCCTATTAGTGACTACTTGACGTGAAAATTTACCTGTCACAAAGAACGCACCTATTGATTGCTCATTCGGCGATGTCCAATCAGATTTCGTAAAATAGTCACGTGCATCTATTATTGTATTTGTAAAGAAAGTTCTGTGCTCAATTAAATCGTGTTGACTTTATTTACATAATATAAGTTTTAAGTGTGTTCAAATTAGTGCGATATGCACTGGATTAAATGATTAGGGTACAATTGGATGTAATTAAGAAACTTTTCGTTAATTCAAAATGTTCGGATAAATCGGCATCCAAGATGGCTGACCACGTAAATGGTGACAAGTGACGCATACAAATACACTTCGAGTGACACTTTTTATTGTTTAGTAATTATACCAGTGTTAGTAATAATGTACAATATGAACCCTATTCGTACACTCGTAATAAATGGATCAATCGACTTGTCAAACTAGAGCAGAAAAGGGATTTATTTAAAGTTGTATAATTAGAACTTTTCGGACTTACCTGGCCAAGTCAGGTGTGAGATTTTTATTGTTCGATTTTAGGATAATGAGTTCCAACCATAGATTAAAACAACACAGGACAACATATCTGAGATATTTCTCGTTGGTGTTAGTGTTACTACTCACTGACTATGCAACTTGTCAAGGTAAATAAACATGCTTTTATAACAGGTATTGACCAGGTGTGCTAAATTTACCTGTGGAATTCTTAGACACCATGCTATGTTTTTCAAGTCTATTTGATTATTATTTGTATATTGCTTGACAGAGATCAATAAAACAACAAGTGATGCTGTCACTTCTGAACAGTTTTATGTATTATAACTTAAACTATAACCAATATATATAGAAGCAACATGTCAGAACAACCTATAGTTACCAGTTTATACATGAAATACACCAATTAGATTAGTCTTAGGTGAAACATCTGATGAACGACCCCCCCCCCCCCCCCCTAAATCAATGAAGAATCTGAAGAAATGTTGATATCAAGAGACTCAAGTTGTGTGGCTATATTAATTTTTGTGTCCTGTATTGTTCCAAAAAAGTAATACTGATTTCTTAATGTCCATAAATAAGGAAGCTAATTCTCTGTACATATGTATCTCATTATGGTCATGTTATCATGAATTAACTTATTTAAGCACTGAACGTTCAGTCAAGTGAAAATGCGAACTTTACTCAGTCGTCAATTTAGCACCAGACCTTGGACCACCAAAATCATTAATGACCATCGGTCCTGTCCAGTAAATTTGATAAAGTCACTGGTCCGACAGTCCAGTAAATTTTTCAGTGGTAATCACTCCCTGAAATGATTTTAGCCAAATTATAAGAATTTTTTAATGTACTCTTTTTGGTCCACTAAAAGTTCATTCGGTCCAGTAAAGTTTGCATTTTCACTAGACAGAACGTCCAGTGCTTAAACATTTTTTCGTGAAGACTGTTTACTGAAACCGAATGAACTTTTATTGGACCAAAGAAAGTACATACAACATATGTGAAATTTGGATTAAAAAAAAAAAGATTTTACAAAAGTCGGTGATTCAAAATGTTTAATTTTTAGTTCTGAATTTAGCGAAATATGATGAATTATCACAGAAAAAATACTGGTCCACTGACCTTTTCAAATTTACTGGACCAACAGCCATTTTGGTGGACTCGGAACTTGGTCTGTGGCTAAATTCAACTACTGGTACCGATGACCATTAGATATATCACACAGCTTTCTGTGATCCGGATAAGTTAGTATGAACTTCTTCTGCCCAGCCCTTCCCCTTGAGACAAATTCTCCCTTGTAGGTATAGCTGTAAACATGACATTAATCAAACATAATGCAGCAGCAATGTAATGTATTTGATCTGTTGATTAACTAGCTGTGTGCTTTAAATGACTCTCATAGTGTAGTACTAAGTTCTTTTATGATCTTATCTGCCAAAGGATTATTTTAATTCCACTTTGCTCTTTCAGGGTTCTAGCTAGTCGCCAGTGTTTATACAACAATAAATAATTTCTATTAATTTTAAGTACTGGTAATTCTACTTTCAACTTGATATCAATCTTGATAAACAGTCTTAATAATTCTGTGTACAATTATATCAATTTAGTATGCGTTTTGAAATATTAAAATTTTATTCTATTAATTTGTCATTAAAACTTTATTAATTGATTCATTGATTGATTTATTGATTGATTTGTTAACTGTGTCACTACTTTATTACAGCTTTTTAAATGACTAATGCTAAATCAAAATCTACTATATAATCATATATTTCTATCTTATACAATGTAGATCACAATTAGTAAAATAAAATTGAACCTGTTAGTAGGCTATTAATTTTTATTTTGAAAAAAAATATAGGACATTTTCCAAGCATGTCAATGCTTGAAACTATTAGTCTATATTTCTTTTATCATTTTTTCATTTTTTGTGTATGTTTTAGGAATAAAATGTATTTTAAAGTCACTGTTGAAATGATATTTAAATGCATCAAAACAATTTATTACAATTACAATAAACCTCGTCCAGAAAGTTCTTCAGTATTAAGATCACCTCATTTATTAAGGCCACTTATTTTTTTTTAAATCTCTGCAGAAATTATTGTTATTGTATTTTAACCTGATAAAATGACCACCTGAATATAAAGTCTGTTTTTGTCTAGTTGTTGTTCTTGATATGTAGAGGTTTTGCTGTGTATGATATGTTTATGTAATTTTGTTTATGATTATTGTGTCTGAATGTCAGTTTATTGTGTGTAAATAACTGATAACAAGCATGTTTGAAGTCTTTGTAAATTTATTACCAGCATTCTATGTATGGATACATTTATAATGCTTTCAACAAGGGTTTAAATTACTCCTTTGTTCCTATAGAAATATGATATCAGGTACGGAATGTGCAATTACAGTCCCCTAGTACTTGTACATTGTTTAATGTTCAAAACATGTCTTTGACTTGTTTTTAAATTGTTTTTAGTGTTTAAAATTGAATTACTAATCTAAAATCAATTAAATTTGCAAATAGTGTCATTGCCAAGGCTGGTTTATCTGAGAGTAGATGGTTTCACTTGATTGTTGAACTTGTTTTGGCCTTGCACATTAGTAGTCACTTTTTGGCAATTATAACCATCTTTCTAGAATTTGTACTCTTAAACTTTCATTATGGCAATCCAAAATAAGGCCATTTTTTATTGTGAAAAATATTTACTCCTCCCTCAGAAGCATCTCTGACATTCTAGTATATCTCTGACTCACTAAAATAGCTGTGTATGTAGGTAGAGAGCAGGTTGTAGTCCGTCAGGGAGCCGGCTCCTTTTCACAAGTATTTTGACTGAAGATAGTCTTCTTCCTCATTCATTCAGTACAACCTCACCTCAGATTCCAGGGCTTTCTTTCCTTCTATAACAGAGGCCGAAATTCGGTGACTTCCCAATTGCAAAAAGGCTGTTTTTTCCCAATTTTAGGCAAGAAATACCCAAAAATACAATGCTATTCAAACTCAAGCTTGAATTTCCCAAAATCATTGAAAATGAAAGGCGAAGGCCCCTTCCCAATTTTTGGAACAAAGGCCCTGGATTCACACTTATCTTGTACAGCTCTTGTATGCAGTCATTGGAGTGATTGTTATGGGGAGATCTGTGGTTGAGTGGTAACATGCTTGACTACTAAACAAAAGGTAGTGAGTTTATTCTCCGCTCCACCTTTCAGATTCCTCAGACGCTTTTTCAGTGTCCCAATCCCAACTACTGAGCCAAGTACTGTGTCTAAAACATCACAGGAAAAAGTGCAAGGAGTGTATTGGTGCTTTACACTGGGCCATGTAATATTAGAGAAACAGGAAAAACTATTTGAATAGAGTTGGGATATAAATGTCTGGTTCTCCTGTATCTTCTATCCCTCTCTCTCTCTCAGGGCTGACTCTGAAATGACCATAGCTGTTGAATGTGCTGTTAAATATGTTATATTCATATTGTGCAGTAAATATCATATTCCAGTTCTAATGTTAATAATTGATTTACAAACAAAGACAAGCTATAAATACTCTGACTTGGTTATTTTTGCTTGTTTTATGATATGTCTAGAGGATATTACTTTATTTCCCTGAATGTTTGCTGTCATCATTCATATATAATCATTTTGTATCTTTTTTCCTACCTAGAGCAGGTGTCCATGTGATGAAATATAGCAATATTATGTATATCATTACAATCTTCAATCTGCTGTACATGACTTGTAAATAATACTTTTCCAATATCCTCAAAAATTTGAATGACTCATACTTCAGTTGTGTATCAATAAATTTATAGTGAGTGGCCAGTCTTAATGTTGAATATTGGTATAATGTACTAATATACTATGGGGAATCCCCGGATAATCCACTGTAATTTTACATATCTCAGATTCTATGTCCATTGTTGTACACTCTCTATCAAAACCTTAGCCAATTAAAATTGCCTCCTTATTCGAGACATCTTGACCAGGCCCTGTTATTCTGACCATGGGACCTTAAAGGGCATAAAAGGATTGTGGGAGATATATCCAAGCTACATGTAGATTGCTACTCTGAAATCATTATGGTAATGCGTATTACGATATAAACTTGTAACCTCCAGCATTATTTAACTATAAAGTTGATAGTGATTTACTTACAGGTAATGTCTTTCTGTATCTTCCTAACATTACTCATTTAGTCATCAGTGACTGGATACATACACCACGCCACCGGGGCTCGACAAATCCCCTTGTCTGACTGTAATAACAAGAAGAAATAATTAATTGACTCAGGACAAGTTAAAATTGTTGTAAAACTAGTAATAGTAAAATTCTAATTGAGCTAATGTCTAAGATGAGTAGCCTGAAAAAAAAAGTTCAGCTCCGAGGAACAGTACATACACTTTCTCACCTTTTTACCTTTCTGCACGCTTTAAACTGTAATTAAAGAACAATAGAAAAATATTTAAAAATGTCCCTTAACTTACCTTCCCTATTTTTAATGAGCATGTAACCACCAGAAACAAACAAATTATTTGTTACGCTTATTAATTGCAAGGATAAGTCCTTGTTAATTGGTAACTTATACATGTATGTATACATCAGTTTTTGAGGAGGCATGCAGCTTCATGCTGAGTAAATACAATATGTGTGTGTGCAAGATTATTAACTATTTTTGTCAGGTAATTAAATATTTAAAGAATGTTTTCCTCGTTCTTAAGTAACAATTATACAGGTTGTAATCTGTGCATAATAAATAATGAAAGTCAATAGTATGAAACCTTGAACATGTTAGCTACATGTAATTAGTCATGTGGAATTTACCCTGTCTCGATAGAAAATCATTTATCCATACTTGGTCCTGGGTGATATTGATGGTAGCAATCAATATAAGTTTTGTTTGATAGAATAATAAGGTTGTATGTTTAAACCTGGAAGGAATGTGTACACCTTGAGCTCAGCTAGGTGTAAGTAGCTTTGACAGTATGAGCACAGAATGAAGTATTGTTACTTTTTACTTTAACTTCTTTGTTCACTGTTTATGGTGACTTAACATCAATTGTCTTGTTTGAAACAAGATACTGGTACAAAAATAAGTTAAAAATGGATCTATTTTTGCTTTTGTCTTAAATATTTTTTCATGAGAAAAAAGCATCTTCTTGATTATAAACAAATCCCCTAGCTCATCTAGATCTGTCTTAAGATACTGTGCTTCTGAGCTAGATTGTACATTAATTACTGTATGTTTTAACCTGAGTCAGACTAGGAAGCTATTTCAGAGAGTGGGTACTAATTTTTGTATTTTGGCTGAAAGAAACATGCGTACGGCCGTTCCTTAACTTATATTCTCTAGTGATTGACCGTATAATGTGAAGTTGTCATAGTTGATACCAGTACATTCTTGAAAAAAAAATAACATCCAACTGTTCAAATTTGTAACTCAACCACCTGTATCGTATCAGCATGTTTTGTATCCATACATGATGACCATATCGTCTCATTCCGAGAGTAGAAATATCTTACATTAAATTTTGTAGGAATTGAAACACTCCAATATACATGTATTCTCTTAATAAAGTTTCTGTGCTTGTATGTTTGTATAAATATACTTCTACTATTGTTAAACCAGTCAAGTGTTTTTTCTCACACTATTTTATCAAAACTGTTCAATTATATGAATGCAGTAATACCCATGACCTACATGTAGCTAGTAATTGAATTGTTACTATATGTTATCTTACCTATCAGTGAAATGAGAATATAAATGATTAAGGTATACATTGTACAATACATTCTATTGGAAAACATAATAATTGGCTGTTCTGTGTGCTGGCTGTGTATTTGATTTATTTGTCCTAAATTTTGTCCACATTCTTTACTTTAAATGATATATAGAAGTAATAAACCACACACCATACAGTACCCTACATCTGGTCCCTCAATGCTTACTATTTAAACATTTAACTTAAATCAGCAGCTTTCCTGTTACTCCCTGTCTTATAAAACAAGACACAGGAATTAAAGCTTCCTGTCTCATACTTCATGTATACATTAGGTATTACATGTATACTAAGAAATATAGAATAATATAAAAAAAACAAGCATGTATCAAATGAAGGTTTAAACTTATATTAAAAAGTTACATTAATGTTTGTGAAATTGGCCTTGAGTGTGGCAAACTTGTTGAATACTGATAAGAGTGTTTTTACCTGGTCCAAACTTTTTAATCACATGAAATGCCTCATATGAACGTATTGAAGAGACAAACTTTGTTTCACTGTTGAAAGCATTACTACCAATCTTGTGTTGAATGGCAAGAGTTCAAACTTCTCTCCAGATATGCCTTTTCTTCTTATATAAAATTAATAATAAAAGATAGATAAGATGTTTACATTATGCAATCTATATATAAACAATTTATCTTTCTGTTTTCAGAATATCCACCTACTCTATTTACCAGTGAGCCAGCATCAGGGTCCCCCACTGAGGAGGGTGGTACAAAGTTTCTAATATGTAGGACAAACTGTAACCCACTACCAGTTTACAGATGGTTGAAAGATGGGGAATATATATCTAATGCCAGCACAAGTTATTCTTTTAAACTGGTTGGTTTAAGTGTAAATGATGTTGGACGTTATCGTTGTGTAGCTAGTAACTCATTAGGAGCTATTGTCAGTGCTCCAGCAGATCTGAAAGTGTCTTGTAAGTATCTAGTAACATCATGTTGGTTAATATTTTCATAGCTGTCAATTGCTCAGTGAGCATGAATTTTGACAGTATTACGTTTTTCTTCATCAGCAATGCAATGAGTTCCAATGTCATGTTGCAATGCAAATTCAGTTTCCATGAGTACTTCCGTACTTTGATTTGATAACAGTCTCCCTTGTTTGTCAAGTGTTTGCCACTGATGCAGTTAAGGTTGATCCTTGATAATGGTCTACACCCATTTGGAAACTGCTTGATCATTGAAGCACATGATCGTTCCCTGTAGACAGACCCCTGTTAAATAGTGATTCACATACATCATGAACAAGCCATGAAGTGTGCAAGAATAGTTAATGAAAAATTCATGTTTCTATGAATTTCATTCGAAGGGAAGTTTGTGCAGACCTGAGCGAAGTACATGTTTCTTGCTTAAAATACGACTAAAACAAACATGACATGATTGTATTGCATTCAAGGCTATTTTGAGATTCCATATTCACTTATTATGTTGGTAAAATCATCAGTTGCTTGTAAAATATTCAAGAATGGCAGGTAGCCCTTTCTTTGCTAAAGTTACTCTTATTGTAAATCAACTTACTTAATGCATTAAACATGTCATTACTCAAATGCTCAAACGTTGCGAATGAAGAATTGAAAGAAATTTTCTTTTGTGTTTCAGATTTTCGTCCAATAGAAGATAAAGATTCCCAGTTTACACAAACTGCAAATACCACGCAAGCAATAGTTATACCAGTGCCTAATATTGACAGTTACCCCTTCCCCACTTTGACTTGGAATAGAAACAATCTCCCCATTCAGGGAACTCGTCACCAAGTAACTCTTAACGGTTCCCTAGTTTTACTAGACAGAAGCATTGGTGACAGTAGTAATTTCTATAGAATGGAATGTTTAAATACAATTGTTTCTGATGGTTTTCAAGAAGGACCTAGAACTTATGTAACTATCGGAGGTACGTTCAGACACTTATTCTATCCTCTGTTAATTCGCTTATCTGTAAATGGTTGTTTTCATCTCAAAATAATAAGCAGACTGAGAGTTTATGACCTCAACATTTTTGACAAACCGATTAAATATTTAAAAAAAAAATTTTGACAAGAATACATTCATATTATAAAGACAATGCCATGCCAAGTAATTTCATAATATGACATAATCGTAATTTTTTTATTATGTCGTATAATTTTCATTATGTAGGTTAGAGTTCAAGAGAACATGTTGATTGCGTTTGGTATATTTGGAAAATAAAATCTGACATGTTTTTGCTGTGTTTTGCAAGACAACCTTTTCCTGTTGTAAATGAGAGTAGTATGATACAGTATATTTTGTACCTACCAGAATTTTACTTTATATGTTTGGAGGGGAGCGGGGGTACAGCCCCAGCCTTGGTTAAGCAGCAACTTTTGGAGTTTGTAGTAGTGTAGAAGACTCTGTGCATACCCCTAAGTTGAATTACTCACCTTCTTTGCTGTCTAGAAAGCTTTGTCACTGACAAAATTTTTGTGATCAAAGGTGAGATTTGAACTTACAGCGACGAGGGTTTGAGATTACCCGGTACTAGTCAGAGACTATTACTATTTGACTCAAGAGGCCCACTTGGTTCAGTATGCATACCACATGTGAAGGTAGGTCTATTACCATACATGTTTGCATGATAATTTGTTGTTAATTTCAGGTCTACCTGTAACAGGAAATAAACCACCAAAACTGATAATTGGTCCTAAAGATGAAGTAGCCTATCAAGATAAAGACAGGAATGTGGACTTTGAATGTATCGTTAATGCAAGGTATTTGTTTCATGTTTGGTCTTTGCAATTTGTACATGTATGACTTATTTGAGTACCAAATATTAGATATTGTATGCATAAACAAATGCCATTGTTTTGCTTGCAGGGTGTACGTTTGATTTTTTCTACAATAACAGATGAACAATATTCATTTCAAATAAGGGATAGCAGAATTTTTGTATTTTAAAAGGGCTGTTGTTTATGATGGGTCTGAAATGGGTCCCTGGATGTTAAATTATGTATTATTTAATTACTAGTCAAGTCATGCTCTCAAAATACTTCAGAGTTATATGCTGTCATTCTAAGTTAATCAAGTATCATTATTTATCATTTAAGCCCTGTTCAAGATGTGCAGATATCTTGGTTCAAAATAACAAATAACACGAAAGATCAATTGCTGGTTAGTGAAAAATATTTGATATCTACGATTGGGCAGAGGAAGTTGACGATAAAGAGCCCTATGTATTCAGATACAGGAACATATCGGTGTGAGGCCGTGCTACCTGGATTTGATGATAAAATTGTGGCTAGTGCTCAACTTACAGTGCATGGTAAGATTGTATATTCAATAGTAGGGTTGTTACTTGTATTTCGGCATATTGTGATATGATGTTAAACTAATACATGTGCCATATCAAGATGGTTCGTATTGGTCGTTTTAGCACTTTTCATTTACATAAATTTCATGCAAAAAATGTCCGTACTTGAGTTTTGAAAACTTGCTGATTTTATTCTACATTTAGCTCATGAGGTCACTGTATTGAATTGTATAGCATATCGCCTGTCCCGTTCCGCAATATGTATCGTATTGACCGAAGTTACCTAGCAATACATAGCCGCACTCAATAAATTTTATTCTAGGCTGAGTAGCCATTTTAAGTTTTCAGTGCTATACATGTTTATATTAATTTACTGTATTTTTAGAGTTTACATTTTTGTTAAAAGATTACGATGGGGATCAGTTTTATAATTAAGGCACAAATTTCGTTTGTTCAATAGCATTGAAGGATTTTAATTTTAATATTCCAGTGGCACCTGAATTATCCAATCAGATTCCTGGAGAAATAAATCGAGATTTTGGACAAATGGTTACTATCAACTGTACTGGTAGTGGTTTTCCAGTTCCTACTGTACAATGGTATTTTAATGCTGATGAAATTGGAACAGATTTAAACTCCAGGTTGGTGTAATATATTTTAGTCCTCATGTGTATATTTAATAACCGCAACTGTGGACTAGTGCTTAGGGTGTCAGTCTTTGGAGCAGGAGTTTGAATAGAGACTGGGTCAGAACTTGAACAAAAGATAGGTGTCTCATAAGCCAACTTGACTGGCCCTTTCAATAGGGGTGACACTGTTATAAACAAAACTTTTACCTTTTTACGTTTTTTCTATTTTGATGAGTGCTAAAATAATTTACTAATTTTATAAACAATTTGCAACTGATATGTCTCATTTGATACGTTTGTACTCATTTTCCCTGTTTGGTTGTTTTATTTATACCCCTAAATTAAAAGAAATTAAATAAAAAAGAAATAAAATATCTTTAAATTAAGTATAAATAGTAAAAGGCTTTGTTTCTTTAAGATTTTTCTATATACCATGTATGTGTTTTGGAATTGAAACATTATATCATTGAAACAATATCTATTGTAGTAATTAACCTTTGGATTGTTTATGCTTTTATTATACCCCCACAAACGAAGTCGGTCAGTCGGTCCGTCCGCATAAAATATCACAAGTTTGTGGAGCGAACTGCTTCCACATTCTTTAAGCAATTGCAATGAAACTTGAAATATGTTATCACCATGAAGTGTAGATGTGCAAGACACAGTTTTCATGCCCAGTGATCCACTCATTGCAGAGTTATGTCCCCTTGAACTTAGCCGTATAGTGTACTATTGCATTCTTAGTGTCAAAGCGACAGCGGGGGTATTAGTCACCTCTGTGATAGCTCTAGTTTCACATTGATTGAGATAATTGATTGAATGTTTTGTTTAATTAATTTTACAGTAGTTACTTGTTACACTCTAATGGCTCACTGAGTGTGTCACAGTTGGACATTGAACATGCCGGAGTATATCAATGTTTTTTACGCAATATTGCTGGGGAAACATCTAAAGCTACTTGGCTCAAAGGTAAGTCTTGATATAAATTATGTCATTCTGTACAATCCTGTTTTTAACCAGGTTTCCGCAAATTTATAAGTCCTGACCCCAGTTTCATGAACAAAATTGAGTAGAAGTTCAATAATGGACTCAAGTGTTTCTTCTGTCTAAAAATCTTGTGTCTTTGACCAGAAATATTACCATTAGTTGCCTTATTTACTAAGTGTGTGTTAGATATATGATTTCATAAGAAATTAATTAGATGAAATTATTATGAATTAACACTATAATTAAGTTGTTTCTGAATATCTAATTATCCATGTGCTGTAATCAGCTGTATTAATTAATGACATGAGTTTGATTTCTGTCTTACAGTGAACAGTTCACCACCTCAAATGTTAACACCACCGTCTGATATAACGATACTGGAAGATGAAAATGCCAGATTTACGTGTGAAACACGAGGAGCCCCAAAACCAGTAGTCTCATGGATGAGAGGTTTGTGTATACATTTTAATCTTAGCTAAATTTCATATAACTTCCATTTTTGATACCACAAACAACTAATTTGTTTAATATACCGCATTTATTTTCAATCTGGAAAATAAAATTAGACATCAGTAATGTATGGAATTATAATGTTGCCTGTTTGTGGTTTATTTTTTATGTTCCTTGAATGGTCTCCTATTGATTTTGAACCTTATTTTGCATGGAATAAGTTAATTTGTTTCTGATTAACTGACATATCCGACTTTTATTGGCCCAGATTAGGAAGGAATATCAACTTTCTCCATTGTTTTACCTTTTCACATGCTTTCAAGCACAATAAGAAGACAAAATTCCCCTACCTACCCTATTTTTAATGAGCATGTAACAGGAAACAAACACTATTTATGTCATAAAAATGTACAGTCTTTGTCGTGTACGTGTTTCACTACACTCCTTTATTCTCGTTATTAGATTTGATAAATGTTTAAAATTTAAAAATAATGATTAAATTTATAATATTTCACACTACCTTTACTTTGTATTTGATACATTATCAAGGTCTGTTGTTGGTCATCATTTCTATTTCTTACTACATTTGTATTACTTGTACTTGGTTATTTTTTACATCCATGAGGATCTGCTATGAGTAATAATATAATATATACATACATGTATATTCATAGAACTATCATACTCGGGACAATCTGTTCCATTCAACCTTAAAATGTTCTATTCAAAGTCTTCTAAAATAATGCAGTTTTACCTTTTACCAACATTAGTAAATACAGTAAGATTGATTTGTTTTACCCAGTTCTATCTAATGGAAACACCGAGGAGATTACAGACTCTGGTCGTATACAAATACTTGATCGTGGAGAGTTACTGATAGTTGCTGCCCAACAAGAAGACTCCGGTGTTTACACATGTAATGCTTCCAACAGTCAAGGTTATGTGTCTGCGTCAGCTTCATTAAATGTATATGGTAAGTTGTTTATTCAAATAACTGTTGTTTAAGGGTTCAATGCAATAGTGTCGTAACTCATATTGAAATAAGAACAAGTTACGACAGTGTTGCGCTGAGCCCTCGATGTGTATGTGCAGATTTGTACTCTTGAAGACTGATGACTTTAAACAACTGATCTTGTGCTTAGCTCTTGTATAACACCTTCCTATGCTGAACGAAATGTTTGACTTACATCCTAAAACCTAACAATCATGCTGTTATTGTAACACTTGGGTTTAATGTTGCACCAACTGCCTGGATCATTTGGAAACTTTTATAGAAGCTTTAATGGGGTTGGAAAGCCCTGGCTTACAGTTGGGTAGAACTGTCAACTTTCCATGAACAAAAATTTAGTGGTATAAACAATTTACTTTGTATGTTAGTTAATAAATGTTTAGTTTTAAATGTACGTGTCAGTAATAACACTCTGTAAGCTAGCTGGATATCTTCTTCATGTGTGAATTTTTTCTGTTCATTAGTGTGATGAGCACTGACAGCAGTCATTGTATAAATATAGGAGTACAGTTCATATTTAACTTTTCAGTAAAAACACTGATTACAAGGCCTCCTCAGGACCAGAGAATCATCAAAGGTTCTACTGCAACATTTTATTGTGGAGTTTCCCATGATCCAAACATACTGGTCACATGGCAATGGAGACATAGGAAGGTACATATTGAGGCCGATGAAGTTATTGTACCAGATTCTCGACGTACTGTAGACTCACAGGGTACGCTCACTATCAGTGGTATTAAGAACATGGATATTGGCAATTATACATGTTATGTGACATCATCTGCTGGGAATGATACAAAAACTGTATCTCTGACCGTATTAGGTAAGACAATTTAATGATAAGACTCTACATTCTATTGTATTGATTGAAACAGCACAAAATTGTTCATGATACAGCATTATTCATTTCAGCTAATTTATCATTGTCTTTTATATATACACTATGGATTTGTATTAATGGTTTTATGTATGAAGCTTTGACTTCAGCTCTTCAGTTTAGCCATGATATTTCCAATATTTTAACTTGTGTTTGTCAGAATAGAGACTAGTCATTACATTTATGAATATATCCTATATAACTATACAGTAAAACCTCCAGTGCAGCCCTCTGTAAAGCAACAACCTCTCTATAACAACACCTTCAACATTTCCCTAAGCTGATATTTACTATTAATTTAACCTCTGTAGGTCAACAAATTCTCTATAACAACACCTTCATCATTTCCCTAAGCTGATATTTACTATTAATTTAACCTCTGTAGATCAACAAACTCTCTATAACAACACCTTAAACATTTCCCTAAGTTGATATTTACTATTAATTTAACCTCTGTAGATCAACAAACTCTATATAACAACACCTTAAACATTTCCCTAAGCTGATATTTACTATTAATTTAACCTCTGTAGATCAACAAACTCTCTATAACAACACATTAAACATTTCCCTAAGTTGATATTTACTATTAATTTAACCTCTGTAGATCTACAAACTCTATATAACAACACCTTAAACATTTCCCTAAGCTGATATTTACTATTAATTTAACCTCTGTAGATCAACAAACTCTATATAACAACACCTTAAACATTTCCCTAAGCTGATATTTACTACATGTATTAATTTAACCTCTGTAGATCAACAAACTCTCTATAACAACACCTTAAACATTTCCCTAAGCTGATATTTACTATTAATTTAACCTCTGTAGATCAACAAACTCTCTATAACAGCACCTTTAACATTTCCCTAAGCTGATATTTACTATAAATTTAACCTCTGTAGAGCAACAACCTCTCTATCACAGCACCTTAAACATTTCCCTGAGCTGATATTTACTATTAATTTAACCTCTGTAGAGCAACAACCTCTAAACAACGGCCAATATTTGCAGCTCTCACAGGGTGTTGCTCTACAGAGGTTGTACTGTACTTCATGCAAGTAATTCACTTGATTATGTGTTTGCTTTTATTTTACAGAGTTACCAAAATCACCTGTTATAAACAGTGTCTTATTACACCCCACTAATGTACGGGCTGTGATTGTCAGATGGACTCCATCATATAATGGTAACACACCCATCCTTAAATTCAGCGTACAATACAAGGAGCTGCTATTTGGAACTGAAGGTTTGTAATTTCTATTGTAATAATTCATTCTCTGTATTTTTAATATAGAAAGAGGCATTCATTGAATTATATAGAGCCAATTTCTGAACAGCTTATGAAGCCACAATCCTGATTGAGGAACATGACAAATATTATTGTGATAACATATTTTTTACCTTTAGGGAAAAGGTTGTTAGACCCTTAGAAAGGGGGAAAATAGCATGTTGAGGCGAAAGTGAACAATAAGGTGGCAAAGCATACATATTCTCCTTATATTTAATTATCAATAGGTTATAACCTTGACAGCTACAGACAGAGATCTATCCTACATGACAATCTAATGATCTTCTTTACCAAAAATTGTTAAGAAAAATGCGATTCTACCGAAGGGGATTTTTTTATGAAAATCAGAAAAAAAGCATTGTGTGATTTGCTAAATATTTGTATTTTTATCTGACAGGAGATGGAAATGATTTGAACTGGTTGACATCTGATTCTGACATAGATCCAGATGTACATGAAGCCACTGTTCCCGGACTTAGACCTGCTAAGTTTTACCAGTTTCGTGTGTTGGCATCGAATGAAGTTGGGGAAGGTCTGCCTAGTGAACCCAAACCTGATCCTCCTTTAGAAATGCCACAACAACGTAAGTGATCACTTTCTATTCTTGCCATGGAAATTAATGATATTTTAGATTAATTTCTTTTATGGCCCATTCTCACACAACTTGGACAATTGATGTCTTCAGTGTAGAAAATGATGACGATTTTCAATGAAAAGGAAAAAAAGATAACACTTTATTTCATGTGAACAATTAATATGAATACTTAAAAATGAGCTTACATTTTGGTGAATAAATAGCTATTTTGGTCTAAATTAAGAAGGAATAGTTATGCAGGTGCGTCTAAAATGCTGTGTCTCCAGGTACATAATACAAAATAAAATCTATCCTGTAAAACAGCTACGACATAATTCCAGCACAGTACCGAATATATTCCGTAGTTAGTAATGAGTGCTAGCCAGCTGAACTATTTGTTTTTTAAAAATCTATCAATTAACGAAAATGCACACATTTTGGGTCGTGTCTCCAAATTATCGAAATCAACGGGACAACATTTAACACTCAAGTCTTAATGTACAAAAGAATAACTTTTGACATAGTTAATGTGCTTTTTGAATTCGTAAAATGTAATAAAATTAATGTTGGTTTCAATTTATATCTACGTATTATACGAGAACAAAGGATAGGTCGTGAAATCCGAATTTACCAACGTAATTTTCATGCGATAATCAACGAGTCCGTAGCAAAAACTGAATTGAAATGCATATCCATGCATATAAAGATGGTATAAAAGCTTAACATGACGAGCTATATTCCCCACCAAGGTATTGTAGAAACTTTTCTTCATACGTGTAAAAAATATTCGATTTTGCTGTGTTAGAATCTAGAAATTTGAAATTAACATAAGCAACGGGACGTAAGCAACGGGACACACACTGTCAGGATAGGACTAAATCTTGCACATTCTTGCCGCTATAATATACATTTGGGCTCATATATGCTTCAAAACGTCAACAATATGTTTATAATTGTCGTCTGTCATGGATTTCAGAAAAAAAACGGATAAAAACACATCCGCCTAAACTTCGTTTTTGAGGCGAGTAAGGGTTGATACCGTCTTAAGTGGTGAATAGCTTATAATTTATAAGCTGTTACTGATTTTGCTTGTTGACATATTAATATACCGTTTTCAAGCCACTGCCCTATTTTATAAAGTCTTATAGACGTTTTCTGTGCTATGTAATGAAGGCCTCGTTGATTACGTAGTGATTGTCCCGTTGATTTTTTATTGGACTATCATTTTGATAATAACAGTAACGATTTGTTTAGTATTTATATACATTTATTAATTTCTAAATATGTTCGGACAGCATGCAGAATTCAAACACACAAGTAAATTTGGTGTAATAATGTCTGATTAGATGTGTAGAGCGCATTTAGCACGCAATCATATTCGATGTAGGTCAGTTTTTACATCTTTGTAAAATATAATTGTTCAATATTAATACAAACTGCACTTTAAGTATAAAAAAGATGTATATAAGTATTCTGCAGTGTCATGCGTTTAGTATCCCCGTAACATATCGAGCAAAATTGATAACACATTTAAGTGGAACGGAGAAATGCAGTTGTCCCGTTGATTATTCAAGAGTTGTCCCGTTGATTACGTACAACAAATCTATGAATTTTCAGCCATGTTGGTTAGTTATCGAATTGATGCATATACTATTATATTCGCAACCATGCATATTCGTATTTGCATTATGGCGAAGTCCAATTCGCAAAGAATTATAATCTACGGGACAACTCTTGAATAATCAACGGGACAACATTAAATTTGTGTGATAAGTTCAATCAGTTTGTCTGACGAATAATATATTCGCTTTGACCATCGTAAGCATATACTTGTTTCGATTAAATAGTTCAAATACATTTATCTTCTTTAAAGTGGTTTTATTTCACAACTTAATACAAAGTTTTTCAAAAATGAAGTAAAAATTATTGATATATTTTCAAAAAGCATGACATAGTCCAAGTATTCCTCACTCAAGGGGGGAAATCGCGAGCTTATATCATATTTTATCCTATTTTGCACAGATATTCATTGGTTACTTGTACAAAAGTTATACCAATTCATGGTTATATAACATCGAACTATCATGGATACTGTTTAAAAATGCAGTAAAAAATACAGCAACAAGACCAATTAAACATCCGAATCTCGAAAACTGTTAATATGTTGCTGGTAAAATTTTGGAAATCAGTAGTTTATATGTATCCTGATATGATGCTAAGGAAATGAGTAAGTTCTGGGAGTACAGAAAAATCTTTTTTTTTACCCAATTGTCCAAGTTGTGTGAGAATGGGCCTTATACATGTATATGTGTCTTATTACGAGAATGTAGCCAGTTGCTTACTGGGGATGGGAGTCTAGAACTGGTTCTTCCAAGGCATGATGGTTTGGTGAACTGTCAGCCTCAACTGACTCTTACTGTTGAAATGGGACGTAGAACTCAAACAAACAAACAAAGTAATGATATCATCAATGATGTTTTGAAATCATTCCATTTTCAAGAGTATTTTATGTTTAAATTCTTGTAATTGCAGTAAATATGTCAATTTGTTTAAAAACTTAATATTCCTTTGCCGTACACCATTTCTGTTGTTTTTAGTTAAATTTGTTTGGTATTCATCTTAAAAATAATAATAAAGTATTTTTCCATCTTATTATAGCCCCAAGCAGTCCACCAAAGGGTTTCTATGGAATGCCTCATACAAATAAATCAGTTATGTTAGGATGGCAGTCTCCTGATGAAGATTCGTTGAACGGACCTTTGATAGGGTTTGAGATACAGTACAAACCTGCTGGATATCCAAACAGTACATTCCAGAGGAGAACAGTTGATATACTTATTGTTAATCCACGTTATGAACTAAAGGATTTGGAGTTTTATCAGGAATATGAAATTCAAATTGCAGCCTATAATTCTAAGGGAGTTGGTGTCTTCAGCAGCCTTATAAAGGTAAATTAATCTAAATATTAGATGTGAATTTCTAATATGTTGGACTTTATGGCAATGTGTGTACAATGTTATATTCTGCCCTAATATAATCTTTCATTTTTATACCTCACCGTTCGAAATGATTGAAGGGTCTTAAGTGTTACCCCTACCTGTCTGTAGAACTTTTGGTTTCAGAACGATAACTCGAGAAATATATCATGGATTAGTTTCATATTTTACATGAAAGTGTATAATAATAAAATACAGGTCAAGTCCGATTTCCGTAAAAATCCAACATTTTCACTGAAGTTATGGCCCCTTTTTGAATAAGCACTTGGCGGAGGCATTTGTGGCCTCTGAACACATTTCTAGTTCTTTTTGTTATGATCACTGATATTATTTCTGTAAAATTATATATAATATAAAGTTTCTATCCACTTTTACAAAATTCAAGCCTTGAAGATTCAGTTGTTTCTTTCTTTTCACATAGTTATTGACCCTGTTCTATTTCAGGTAAAGACACTTGAAGGTCACCCGACTGCTCCACCAGAACAATTAAGAGTTATAGCATTAAATTCAACAGCTATAAGGGTCAAGTGGACCCCTCCGAATCAACAGTTTATAAATGGTCAGAATCTTGGATACAAAGTTTTAGGGAAAAGATTGAGTGCTTCACCAACAGAATTTGTTGTTGTTGTACCTCAAAGTTCGTCTAATCCATCTGGTGAACAGAGTACTGTATTAGCTGAGTAAGTCAAACTTTAACTTTGTAAACCACATGTTGAGTTTTTTAAACTGAATGATAGTTCAGCTTTTCATAGACATCACTTGCCTGGTGTGCATGAATTTTTTATGCAGACCAGAGAACTACATTTACTACATTCGCCATGCAATCATTGAACTGGTTCCCATTATATACTGGTTTGGTTCCCATTCCATGTTGCAGTGCAAGTCTATGTAAGTTCAGTTTCCATGAGTACTTTCAGTACTTTGACTGTTGATTTTGTATTATAAGGACATTGTGGAGGATTTGAAAAAGGTAAAATGATGCATATCCAACTTTCGATGGGCATGATGGGACGGTAACATTAAAAAGGGCTTGCAGACAGACTATACTTCAGGATTTTTGTCTGTAACCAATGAATTTGTACTAATATGTTAAATGTTGATATTTGGACCATCAAGTCCAATAAAAATGATCATAGTGAGGATACAGTTTTGGTAGCCACAGCATTGTGATCAAATGAAACCTTTAACTTAAGCCTGGTTTGTTTTCAGTCTAATGAAGTATACTCAGTACAACATTAGTGTATTGTGTTACACAAGTCAGGGTGATGGACCAGCAGCACTCCCTGAGACTGTCAGAACTCTGGAAGATAGTAAGTACATCTAGCAGTTTTGTTACTATAGTATCTGATCGTTTTAATGGAATGTCTGGCAATTTTTACCATGTACTGTCATGTAGAATCAAAACTGGTTGATGATGATGATGATGATGAGTCAAACCTGTGTTGGCTGCCTCCTCCGAATTAAATGGCCATCTTGGCCACCGTTATAACTTATAGATTATTTAGAACAAAATGACTTTTGAACAAAGGCCACAGTGCCACCTATCAATGAGGACCGCATTTTGTCTTTCCCAAGGGTGGCCTTTGTTCACAGGTTAGTTTGTACTCATTATGTTCAGTTTGTGTTTGGAAGTTTATCTTTGAATGCATTAAACTTGTGTTAGCACCGTTCATGGGTACCGGTATTATGATGCTCTGTTTTAAAAGTAAAATTAGTTGAAAAAATGAAATGTGTTTGATTATAGTTTACAACATAATTGGACTGCATGTTTTTATTGTAAAATTCATATGAAAATTAATAATTAATTGTTAAATGTAATATATAGTAGATGTTATTTATCGTAATGTGAATTAAACAATGATAATCATTTTATTTTAGTTCCATCACAAGTTGACAGTTTGACATTCAGTGAAATTAGAGCTACATCATTAAAAGTCAGCTGGTTGCCTCCCACAGAAATCAATGGAATCTTAATAGGTAAAATATTATTTATATTCACATTTGAATCAGAATTATATTAGATAGAATCATTATCCTATTGTAGGTATTTGTACAAGCCATGTGACGTTGCCTTAAATCTTGTTGTGGTATATGAATAAATATTCATATTATCAGTCGTTTAAATAAGATGGAATTAATTGTCTTACCTTGTCTTCTGTACACAATCAGTGATGATGAATGATTTGAATGATAAAGCCAAAAAACTGTCCTTTTACTTTAATATGTATATTTAATATGTTTGATATGTAATTAACATTGCTTTTGCAGGGTATACATTGTCATTTAGAGAGAAGAATGGGACTACAATATTACAGACTTTTAATTTACCAGCTAACAATCTTACTTACACAGTAATCGGTCTGTCTCCCATGACCAAGTATACTATATCAGTATATGCATCCACTGCTGTAGGAAATGGACCTCAGAGATCTGCTGATATAGAATCAGGTGTACCACCAGGTAATTAATACATTGTTGTAGATACAGTCATACCTGTGAAACAAGGCCATCGTTGGGAAAGACAAAAAATGGCAGTTATTGACAGATGGCCTTTATTCACAGGTCATTTTGTTCCGAATAATCAATGTTTTTGAATTTGAAGATGGAACCAGGATGCTAACACTATTCTGGCTGTATTTTCAAATATAAATATAATTTCTATTAAACTTCTGCCTAAACCTTGAACCCGAAATTCGATTCCAGCAAGTGTATAACTGAAAAAACTGTAGAAATCTGAAATATTTTACATGCACAAAATTTAATTTGAGCCAGTTAAAATCATTGTTATATAATTAAAGTTGCAACAAGATATCAGTTTAAATAATATTGAGTAAGTTTTGAACTATAGAATAATGTTTTTATTCCAGAACTGCCAACATCTCCTTACAATCTCGGAGTTTCCAATATTGAGGCGAGATCTGTTTTGTTACAATTTCTGCCTGGATTTGATGGTAAAACATCCATCACATTGTGGATTGTTGAAGCTTTGGAAGGGTTACATGCTACAGAATATAAAACCATTTATGAGGTAATGAAAAACAATTATTTTATTAATGAAACTGTCATCCAGTATGGTATTTACACCACAACACTTCTTTTTTCTGGGGTACAACGTCATACCAACAGCTGTGGTTATTTGGTGACATTTCCACTTTTAACCCCAGACATACACCGAGGCAGTACTGCCCACCTTCTGTAACCTGGCTTGAAGAACTTCCTCTTTTGTGAAACTTGCTTGTCTCAAGTAGGAATCAAACTTACAGCATTTAAGGGTTTTGTGATTACTTTTCACAGACCATAACTACACTTTCATGGAAACACATTCCATTACTTTAGTCTTAATTGTTGTGAAAAAAAAAATCTATGTTGCTGTGTACCACTTGTTAAGTTAAGCTTAAAATTGTTGTTGAGTGGTAATACTTAGAATTAATTTATAAACCTTCCTTAATAGACAATTAGGCCCATGGTTTAAAAATAGTTGGAAATTAATGCAGGTAAATTCATTTGTTCATTCAGACCATTCTGTTTTCCTTCACAGGTTTCAGATCCATCTGCTAGATCATTACAAGTTGAAAACCTGAAGCCATACACATACTACAAACTTAGAATTACAGCAGAGAATATTGTTGGACGTAGCTCGCCTAGTGATCCTTCTAGACAGTTCCAGACAATACAAGATGCACCTGGTGCTCCTCCTGGCAATGTGACAGTCAGAGCCCTCAATGCCACGGCTCTCAGAGTTAGTTGGACTGTAAGTATTTAGTTACCGGTAAATAAGACCTTATTTTCACATATGAATTAGATTACAATGACCTCTAAATAAAGGTTACCTGTTAATAATGACCATGTTTTGTGTTTTCTAAGAGCAGCCATTGTTTACTGGTTTGGCTGTTTTTGATTTTGAAATTTCTTAAATTTATTCCATCATTTGCTGAATAATTGATTTAGAAACATTGATTGAAACCTGTATCTATAATAGACTTCACATGACTAAATGAAGATGGTTGATATTAGATTTTATACTCCCATTATAAACAACCGCCTAAACATGATATTTTTAAAATAGTAAAACTACATTGTATCTACAGTGTTATTTGTTGTATGAAATTATAAATTTTATATCTTTGCAAATTTGAAATAATGATTATTATGATATTGAAAATATTTTTCAGCCATTGTCAAAGAATGACTGGAACGGTGAACCCCGTGGTTACAAGATTTATTATAAAAACAAGGATCATATGGATAACTTTCAAGTGAGTGTTATACAATCATACTCAGTAAATCTTGTATGTTTTACTGGCCTAGAATTCGGTTTACTAGTAAATCACAGCTCTTAGAATTTTTGGTTTTGTAATGGACATGACATGCAAGGCACATTTGATTGTAATTAGGCATTGTGTCTTGATGTTAATTAGGCATTTTTACAATACTGTTTCTTTTGTCGTAAATAATTGCAGTTGCCGACTTCCTTTCATGCAAACATAAAATCTTTGAAGTTAAGCTTTCAATTATTCATTTCTCTCACTAGTAATATGTTAAAATGAGATCTTCAGTGACAATTTTGAAAATCACAGGAAAAAAGGTGAGGCCCGTATTGGTGCTTTTCACCAGGCACAATAATGAACCAGGAAGAACTATTTGAAAAGAGTAAGAATATAAATGCCCAGTCTCCTGTATCTTATCTCCCATATCTCTGGGGCGGCTCTAAATGCCCAGTCTCCTGTATCTTATCTCCCATATCTCTTGGGTGGCTCTAAAATTACCCTAGCTGTCGCATGGGCCGTTAAGCAACCGATAGATAAATTATTCTATTTTGTAGGTTATGGATTTAGATAATGGTATGAACATGGATAGTGCCATATTAGGAAATCTTCAAGAATGGATGCAATATGAAGTTAAAATGATTGCATACAATGATGTTGGTGAAAGTATGGCTAGTCCTGTAACTGTAGAAAGAACCAGAGAATCAGGTAAAGAAACAATGAAGTCTATATTACTGATAGAGTGACCCATTACAATGAAGTCTATATTACTGATAGAGTGACCCATTACAATGAAGTCTATATTACTGATAGAGTGACCCATTACAATGAAGTCTATATTACTGATAGAGTGACCCATTACAATGAAGTCTATATTACTGATAGAGTGACCCATTATATCTGATCTTATGATTTATCCAGTATTTATTTTCATGAATGTCTCCTGTCCTTCTTGCTATACAAGTCACCTTCAACATTTGTTATCCCTTATGTTGTTAGTCAAAAAATAACTTATTAAAAAGGGTATCTCTGTGGTCTAGTGGTTATGGTGTGAAATGACTTCAATAAAAAAACAAAATAATAATTAAGATCATTATGTTCTGAAGATATGACTTAAGTGATACCTTTACATGTTGTTACTACTGTTTGTAAGTATGATTCTTTTTAAATGTTCGTTGAATTTATCCCTTCAGCTTAATTTTTTATTGGACAGATTAAAACGTTATAATACTACTAGGATTTATTATTTTCGTATTTGACCATTTATGTGTGACAGCTTAGTGTAAATTAAATGTGATACTTTCTGTTACAGTACCAAGTTCTGGACCTTTAAATGTGCAAGCTGAAGCCATATCATCTACAAGTGTTAATGTGTCATGGGGTCAAGTTCCATCAATGGAACAAAATGGAATGATTGAAGGATTTAAGGTAAGAATTCAAGGTTCTACCATGATTGCTCTCAGGATTTCTCTTCAGGGTATTTTTTTTTATTTTGTCCTCCAAGAACTGATCTGTGCTTTTTATCATAAAAGTTTGTTCAGTCATTTTGTTTTATATGATTATATTAGCCATATAAACCCACCATGCAATTCTAAGCCAGTGTCAGGTCACATTAATGTAACTGTATTGGAAGTGCAAAATGATCAAAACAATGCCTTGTTCATGAATTATACACCTTGAATTGCACACCATGAATTGCACACCATGAATTGCACACCTTGATTTGTACACCATGAATTGCACACCATGAATTGCACACCATGAATTGCACACCTTGATTTGTACACCATGAATTGCACACCATGAATTACACACCATGAATTGCACACCATGGATTGCACACCATGAATTACACACCATAAAACAGTTTGCCAAAGGTCAGTGTTCCTATTATCATGGTTTTGATTTCAGGTTGAATTCAGATCTTCGGAACAGAATATTCAAACAAAATCTCTGCAAGTTGATGGGAACACTTCTTCCAGTGTGATAGTCGGAAATCTACGCAAATTTGTAACATATGAGATCAGAGTGTTAGCTTATACAAGAATGGGTGATGGTGTACCAAGTGTTCCAGAAGTCACAGTTAAGACAACCGCTGATGGTATGTAAAACTTTTGTCAAGTCAACTATATAGTATGTATTCACTTTGATGAAACAAGCTCGCTATACTGTTGTCCTAGTTTAACATACCGTACGCCTAAAAATGCGTAATGTATACTATATTATGATTGAGAATTATGAGCTATAAGCTATTAAGCTATTAAAATATATGCTGTAAACAGTGATTAATCGTTATGTGATGTCACATATATAATATTATGTGTTATTTTACCTCAAGCTCTTTCTTTCATTACAAATTCATGTATTTCTAACTTAATTGAAGCTTGCTGACATGTCACTGGCTGTATAAGATTGCTAATATCCTATGAGTTGATTCATTTCACTTACCCATATTTCAGTACCTGGACCACCACAGACAATCTGGTTCCCGTATGTTTCCTATAATCTTGTTACTGTTGTATGGGAACCACCAGCTGAACCAAATGGAATCATCACAGGTAAACATTATAACCTTTGTCAGTTTTGTCCTGTTAGTTAACTTGATATGGTTTGTTTCAAATTGGTTTTCTCACAAAATTAAGTTCCTTATATTTCAAGGTATCTTCTAGTTTATGCATTAACTCCATATAAGCCGCTTTAATACGCAAAATAAGCTTATTATCTTATCAACCTTTTTATTTATATATCCCAAACATTAGATGATACAGAGGCGTATAGTGTTTGTCTTGTCTATCCATCTGTCTGTACAAAGTTAAATCAAACTGCCACCAAGGGCAAAATGCGTTTATATGCAATACGCACAGCATCTTGTTTTACTATTAACATAAATATTTTTTTTTATTATCATGTTGTCATTTATCAGATCATTGTGGCAACTGCATTGAGTACTCTGATTCTTTTGTCAATTTTCACTTTTAAATTACAAACATTGTATGTTTATGTTCCAGGTTATATGGTATCATACAAGTTAAGGGACAGTCCTGATAGTTATGTAAATAGTTCTTCTCTGAGTTCGAAGACATTTAACTACACTGTGGGTAATCTACAGAGACAAGCGTATTATGAATTTAGAGTTACCGCTAAAACAACATTAGGTTGGGGAGAGACTGCCTCTGTTGAGGTGTTCACAATGACTAACAGAAGTAAGTATATTGCTCATAGCAAATAGACAACTTTCTTACTACTGAAGTTATAAAATGTTGTCCAGAAATCTTCAAATTTTTAACTGCTAGACTAACAACCTCAAAAATAACTCTACATGCTGCAAAAAGTAGTTCCTTTCAAAGAAATGGCAAATGAATTTCGCTACCTGTATAACTGGAGATTAAAGAACGTACATACTCATTCTGTATTTAGTTGTAATTGCAGTGCATATCAGCAAAACTTGCTACTTTACATAGAATAATAGTATGCAGTGACCTAGATATCTTGGCCTTCTTTTCATGCGTGTTATTTTGATGGAAATGTAGTTTCAAACCTGGTTGACTTAGGAATGTAATGTATGTTTGTATTGATCGTAGTACATGCAAGTTGAAATCCCACCATTGTGTGCTGGAAGAATCCTTGAAATGTTAATACTTAAATCTGGCTTTATTGTTTCAGGTGCACCGGACAGTCCGTCTAAACCTGCCATTAAATCATCCCAAGTACAAGCAAGATCTGTGACAATTAGTTGGATACCAGCACCATTTAATGGCTACGGTCCACTACGTAACTTTACTGTACAGTACAAGAATGGACAATCATGGATCAGTGTAAAAGAGAGTATTCCTCCTACAGTCACTACATATCCTGTCAGAGGGTGAGTTGATTCAACACAACATTATAAACCTACTCTTCTTAGTCAATAGAAAAGACTCTTATAAAAACCTGAATTTCAGACAAAAACCTGAAAGCATTAACCCCAGCATGTATATGTATACATGATGAATGTATATACTAGATGTAAAAAAAATAATTGTTTGTTTCTGGAAACCCGAATGGCCCTTAAAGGGCTCACACAACCTTATGCTTCCACAGATAATTAATAAAAATAACCCCTAAGCTTATCAAACCTTGGAAATCTGCAGATTCACATAATAATTGACAACAACAGGTTAAAAAGTGTATAAACTTAGTCTTCATAATAATGCCCTCCATATCAATGTTTTATGGCTTGTCTGTCTGTTTGTATGTACCAAAATTTAACCTTGCCTATTAAATCAAAATGCTTCCGCCAACAATCATCAAACTTTATATTTTGTACAGGACCCAAGCATTTTGGGGTCAGTAGGTAAACACATTTTGTTTTTATTATGTAAAACTCATGTCCACTCAATTTCTTTTATTTTTGGTGAAGATTTAAGTCAATATATTGTAGGCCTGTAATTTTTTGTCTGGTAATTATGAAGTGTGTTTTAATCTACATAAAAATGCAGTGTTTTATAAAAACTCCTATTTCAGACTGAGTCCTGATACAGGTTATGTGTTCAGAGTTGCTGCTACAAACGATATAGGAACCAGTCCATTTAGTATACAGTCTGATGCAGTCAGGACACTAGAAGATAGTAAGTCAATAAATATTTTGATGATTTATGAGAAATACTCCTTTCATAGCAATTCTTTGGTATTTCTGACTCTGACTACACTCATAATAAATATTATCATACCTCACAGCCGTTTCCAATGTTAAATCACCTATAATTCAGCAGGCAACAATTTTTAATAGCACACTGTAATGTCACATATTATATATGTGCATTAAGTTCAAGCCCAATCATGGTAATTAAATTTCTGTTCATTGATTTACCTCTGTCGATCTTTATAACATTGGTTCTAGATAGTAGCTTCTGCTAGAAAATACTGTATTCTTGACTAAAATATGACCAGGACACAATGTAAATGCTTCAGTGTTCCTCTACGATTTGTTTCCAAAATGAGTATCAAAATTTAATGATCTTCATATTTGTGTAGCTGGTTTTTGTGCATCTTGTAGACTGAATATAATTCATGGTTGATTTTCTGGGATGTTAATTTTCATATAAGAGCTTTCTTTTATATGACAAAAATTTACTAATTTCAGATCCAGAAGGTGCCCCAAGACATGTGAAGGTGGAAAGACTTACAACTACATCTGTAAAAGTCACATGGGAGGTAAGAAGGTGTTAGGATAATTTTTTATGGAAGATGATTTGAATTTCTATTCTTTATTTAATTAATGACAGTTGTTAAAAATGGCCTTTATTCACATGGTTGCCTTTATTCTGGCTGCTAACACAGGTTTAATGTATGAATTAATTGTGTATTTCTTCTGTGATCACTCATAATAATGTTTATTAATTACATGAGTCAATTAAATAAATTGTTTTATTAATAGTTTCTGGCAGTTACTATCAAATTTTAATGTAAAGGTAAATAACTGACTTTATTGCAGTCATATCCTCCATCTGTTTGTGATGAACGTCATAACATTAAAAAGCATTTTATTTCAGCAACCATTACCACATACAATAAATGGTGACCTCCTTGGATACATATTGATGTATAAACAATCAGAGAACTCTAACTATATGGAGGTGGAAATAGCAGTACCTGATGTAGAGAAAGTACTAAATAACCTTGTCAAGTTCGTAAACTACGAATTCTTGGTGAAAGCTTTCAACTCAGTGGGTAATGGACCAACCAGCACACCTGTAACCGTGTTTGTAGGTGAAGCAGGTAAGATGTTTTGTAATATTAAACAATGGTATCTATCTGTCATGTGATTTTATTATACTATCGAAGCTGCATAATTTCATGGTCAGTGCTTGTATTTATTTTTAGCCTCGGCAAGATTTTTGAATCTTGAGGCAATTTTCTTGTTTGGTTTTCATTACACAATAAATTATCATAAATAGCTTAACTCCAGCAAACTCCTGATTTGGACATGTTTTGTCTGAAACTGAGCCTTTAATGACAAGTTCATGTTCCATAACTATTTATGCCTGACAAAGTTGTAAGCATATCTCCATAAAGATGATAGGATTGGAAATAATATGTGTAAAAAGAATGCAGATTGTCATACCTCTTTCTAGAATTTTTGATTGCACTTAATTTTTTGGCAACAGTGCAAGTCTATGTATAAGTTCAGTTTCCATGAGTACATTCAGTACTTTGATTATTCTTTTTATAGCTCCAACTGCACCTCCTCTGAATATTCGAGCCGAAGCTGTTAATTCTACAGAAATCCGTGTATCCTGGATGCCACCCCCTCTGGAATCTCAAAATGGAGATCTCTCTGGTTACAGGGTGAGAATAAATATTTGATTTACTTTTTATAAAAAAAAATTCCCTTTTTATCAAAAAAGATTTCATCTTACCCTACTCAACAAAAGTTTGTGGAGTAAGTAACAAAACATTTTTTTTATCTTTGAATCTATGTGTTTTAGATATACCGCAGATCAAAAACTGCTAGGCTATAATGATGTCATACAAATATTTGTAATCAGATCATAGTTAAGTCATGGTGATGTTTTTGTCAGTATAATCATGTTGCTTTGTGTTACAGATTTCCTATTGGCATAGATCTTACCCTGAGAATACTGCTAAACAAGTGACTAACCGTGAACAGACAGTGGTTCTTGTGAACTTAGATATCTACACAGAATATGCCATCAGTGTACAAGCAATCAACTTAGCTGGAGAAGGCCCTCGTAGTGACATAGTTTACCAGAAAACTTTACAAGGCTGTAAGTAAATGCTATATAATACAGAGTTCCAACATCTGCAATATTTAGCTCCCTTGGTGGCTATCTTGAAAGGCTAATTTGACAGGCAACGATAGAAGATATTTATATTTTTGTTTGGATAATTCTAAATATAGGATATTCATATATGACAACTACATTTTCTTAAACCTGATATGCTTAGGGTTTTTCCAACTTCATGATTAAGTTATATTTTGTAAATTGAGTTGTTTAATAACTACTTTTTTGTTTTTTTCTATTAAACACATAAGACATTTGACTTTCAAGATGGCCGCCAATACAAAACAAGGCAGGAAAATATTGTAGTTGTGGGTACTATGTATTGTAATTCATTTTGTTAAAATGCTTTCAATACAGCAAGTTTGTCAATCTAAATGCAGTAACATTGACATTATTAGCTGTAGTTATATCTGCTGAATAGCCAGCTATATTAACTGTTCATGTTTAAGTGCTCTTTCTCTTCAGTGTATGACAACAATATAATAATATTCTATGTTCCTATGGTATTTGAATGCTTCAAACATCTATATTCTTCTTATTTCTTACTGCAGTGCCTGGAAAACCAGCCCTGATACAATTCTGGAATGTAACATATGTATCATTGGACGTACAATGGGAGCATCCTGATAAACCAAATGGTCTTATTGTTAACTACACACTGTCCTATCTAGAGGAGAATCCTGTTGGTAAGTTCATATAATTCATTATGTCAATGTCATCCCTTGGTCCGTCCGTCGGTCAGTCCATGAATCCATCCGTCCATTTTTAGAGCTATTGCGGTCACTGTATCTGCGCAAAAACTTTAATGTGGCTTTTAACTCAGAAACTATAAGAGGTAGGTAGCTACATGAAACTTCATAGGTGGATAGATCTCACTGAGGCTGCGAACAGACAAGTGTACCTTACAGTGCTTGTGGAGCTCTTTTTAATGCATTACTTACGTTGTGAGAAATCACAATCACTTAATAACAATTCCATTCAATATTTCAATGTTGCAAGGGTTACTTTGTTGATTAACCTCTCTGATAATGAGCTGAAATTATCCTGTGTTTTAGGTGGAAGTAAACTTGTCAAGTTTAATGTGCCGGGAAACCTGACTCAACTAAGAATTAATGATTTACAAGAGAACATCACGTACGTGTTTAGTGTGCTAGCAAGTACTGTGATTGGTCAAGGAGGGGCTATTGAACGTCGAGTGCAACCTGGTCCCCAGACAGGTAAGGTTACAAATTTTTCTTCAATGTTAGCATGAATGTCATAGTTTACTCTTTGCTAGAAATTCTAACATCTCAAATGGACTGATCCCTCTATTGGTAATTTTGTTGTGTCATCCGTATCTTTATTCATTGTTGATTTTCAGTCATAAAACCTAACCGAATCCCTGTTTACTCTGATTGTTCATTCCTTATTCAACCATCTGTGTTTTACTTATGTTGGAATGCTAAGTCAAAATTTTATCCTTGACATCAAACGCTTATGAAAATTATCTTAAACTTTTGAAGAGAATTTATTTCAATCCTGAAAAATATATATAATATGAATGAAAATACTGTTTATATATTTCTAGGTTCACCTAGTGAGCCATCTCGTCCTGTGGTTAAAATACAACCCAGTGGTCAAGCTATGGATATAGAATGGATAGATGACTTACCTGGTGATTATCCAATCTCCAGCCATGAAATACAAGCAAAGCCTCAAAGTAAGTTCTTGTTTAGCTTGTGTCTATAATTATTGCGGATTTCTATATTTTTAGGTTTTATATAGATTCTATTGACTGTGAGAAAGTTTATGAACTTTATCCAAGATTCTACCATAGATGTTAATTTCAACATTTCAAGGGATTTTTTAACTTATATTAAGACAATGGCGTGGAAATACTTAGTTGCCCAGTCTGGTGAATAGCATTTGCAAGAAACTTTGATATCAATTTTTGTTTGCTTTTATTGAGGGAAGTAGCTGAATTCATTTGAAGTATTACCTTATATTGTCTTTAGTAAATTTTGTTTATATGAAATTATATCATATCCCAAGTCAAATAGTTCTTCATGCTTCATGAACTATTCATCAAGTATACAAGAATAGTTCAAGTACAATTAATGTTTTCATGAATTCAATTCAAAGGGGAATTACTCTGTTCATGTATTGACTTATTTTGTATATTATGACAGGATCTTCAGAATGGAGTACAGTGCTGGAATCAACTGATAAGGTTCCACAAGTAGAATTAAATCTGTTACAGCTTAATCCTAGCACATCCTATCAAGTACGGGTTATTGCCCATAATAAAATCAGTATGAGTCCCTACAGCTTACCATCACTTCCATTCAGAACACCAGCCATTGTATCTCCTGGTAAGTTAATCTACTATATCACTAATGCTATATTTATATTCATGTAGAAGGGCCTCTATGACTGAGTGATGATTGTTTCTGACTAGTTATCACACCCAGAACTAGATAAACTTCATGTGAGAGGAAGTTTTCCAGATGGCATATTGGTTGCTCCACCTAGGTGTATACCACGAACCTTCATCCACATAGTCATCAAATGGCCCTGGCCGCTGGTGTGAGGTTTCATCCCATTTCTTTTCAAACTTTCATCTGTTATTCCTCCTCATATTTTGTTCTGTTCTTGATTTGTTATAATTAAATTACAGTACAACCACTCATAAGCGGTCTTATTTAGAGGAACAACCTCTCCATAAAGGTACCTTCAAAAGTTCCCTAAGCTGATATTTACTATAAATTTAACCTCTGTGGAGCAACAACCTCTAAACAACAGTAAATATTTGCAGTTCCCATAGCGTGTTGTTATACACAGGTTGTGTTGTACTTTATTTCCACTTTACTGTGATTACAAACATAATGAGATAGAGAAAAAAGAAAAGAAATAAAAAGGGGAAAACATTCTGGGGTTTCATGATGTGTTAATAAATTGTGTACATTTTTTGTTGTAGAAGTTGACAGCAAAGCATTCCATTATGAATGGTGGTTCCTGGTAATTGTTGCACTGACTGGACTCATTATCATTCTGATTGTTGTATCATTACTCTGTCTGGTCAGTCGGAGAAGTAAAAACAGTAAGTGTTTCTATAGTTACAGGGAAAATTACATTTGTACTTTTAATCATTCATTTGTGACCCATTTAGTTCTCTTGTTTTCGTTGGCCTGACAACAATCCTACACAATATCAGAGTGATTATATAGTAAAAAAGTTTTGTGTAAGATTTTTTGTTTGTTAATATGTGGGATTATGAAACTGATGAATATATTGAGTTTTCACTGTACTTAATTTTCTATACATATTGTGGAAGCAGTTTTATCAAACTAATTTTTCTGTTAAAGTTGCTGGGAACCATTTCACAGACAGGTCTTAGCTCTTTACAAATAAGGGTTTCAATTTTAAATACTGCCATCTTAACATAGATATATCTATGACACAGATCCCAATGTTTCTATTCTTACTTTAATTGACCCGCCTCCGTGGTCGAGTGGTTCAGGTAGCTGACTTCAAATCACTGTAACCTCTCACTGATAGAAGGCCACGCTACTAACCATGACTCTTTATGTGAGAAAGTAGGCAGTTACTTACGGAGGTTGGGAGTCAAGTACTGGTTCTTCCCACGAGCAATGCTTAGGTGGACTGTCTGCCTCATATGACTCTGACTGTTGAAAAGGGGCGTAAAACCCGATATAAACAAACAAAACTTACTTTAGTTATTGCATTCTTTTGCTGAGATGCATGTCAGATACATATTTTATTTTCCGTTTTTCTGTTTCAGAGAAAGGCAAGGAAATGCCATTATCATCTACCAGTAATCTGGCTGCACCATCTGTGGAGCCTGAAGAGGGTGGATTTAGCAATTTTGAGATGGCAACCGGTAGACAATCTACACATAGTCGTAGGCATAAGTTTGCTGGCATTAGAAATGGATCAACTAATAATATATACGCTAGGTAAGTATCAGCATGCCGCTTGTAACATGAAGTACATTGTCTGAACTTCTCATTCGATTTTATTTGGGTTTAACGATGTTTTTATACAATTCTTCAATTATATACAGCAGCTGATTCACCTAACAAGTTGTCCTCGACTGTATTCTACTATACTAACTTACCCTTCCACAAAGAACCGGCAACTTCTCTATGACTGGAGGAAAATCAACATTGTCAAATTTTCATGAAAGGGTATGACCTGGCGCGACCCAGAATCGCACCTGGAATGCCAGGTTACAATTCTAGCATACTAACCACTGGACCCATGGCCATAGCCTTACATTCTCTTAGAGCAAATCAGTTCAGAAACATGTTTTATCATAATTGTTATATACCGGTACTAATATACAGGAAAATATTATTTGCTAAATTGTGACTTTGGTTTCTTTTTTATGCCATTATGTCTATCCATACTTAGTTGTCACATAGTTTATATCCAAGTTTGTATTGCTATGTACAGGTCCCCACCACGACCAAGTCCAGCAAGTGTTGCTTACAGTGATGATGACACAGCATCAGGGGCCAAACCTCCATTACCTGATGATGATGATACTGCTAGTAGCTGTACAGAGAAACCGTCTGAATTGGGAGAATCTTCGGAGGTAAATCAATTAATAACAGTACACAATAAGCAACAATACAATTTAGAGCATTGACAAACATCTTTTTTAGTTTGTGTTTTAATTAACTGAAATTTCACACTTTATATCTTATTCGCTTGTCTAAACTTCTCGGGTTTCTTTAATGTTGCTTTCATATGTGTGTTTGATTATAATAGGGCTCATCTGCCTTCAGTCTATGTTTTCATTGCCCTGGTGATAAAATATTTTATGATGTTTCGATTGATTTTTTATAGAATTTAAATCTACCTTATTTTCTGATACTTGGTCATTCAAATTTTGAATCAAGTTCAATGAGTTATTGCCAGGTTATCATAAATCATGTACTAATGACTCTGATTTATGTTATATATGATGATTTGTGTATTTATGATGATTAATGTATTTATGATGATTAATGTATTTATGATGGTTAATGTATTTATGATGGTTAGTGTATTTATGATGATTAATAATTTATTATGATTAGTGTATTTATGATGGTTAGTGTATTTATGATGGTTAGTGTATTTATGATGATTAATAATTCATGATGGTTAATGTATTTATGATGATTAGTGTATTTATGATGATTAATATTTTTTTATGATTAGTGTATTTATGGTGGTTAGTGTATTTATGATGATTAGTGTATTTATTATGATTAATGTATTTACAGGCTAGTGATGAATCAAGTGATGATGATAGCTTGGATCTTCCTCTTCCACCCCCGCCAGCCTCACCACCTCCGCCACCATTTTCTCAAATTTCCAGAAATCCATACGGTATTGAGGGTGCTACTTCTGTGCCAGATCAGAGTATTAACAATTTATACCTATCGCATGGACCTAGCCATGATCCTCCCCCGATACCTGATCGAGGGGTGATCAATAATTCTTGGCAGAACCAAAATAACTCTTCATTTAATGCATATCAATATACAGACTCTGAAGCAGAGAGCAGTCACTACGCGTTCAGTCTAAATGGAGGACAAGTAGTTTTGAACAATACTGCGGGGTCGCGGGCGCCCCTCCCAGGATTCTCGTCTTTCGTATGAGGGCTGTTGATACGTTGCACATGTTAAATTGTGTTTACACTCGTACTTTGAAAGTATATTGTGTCAACAGATTGTGCTGGAAGTGTTCATTGTGATATTTTCATTTTTATAACCAGAATAATGTGGGTTGTATGAAATACATTAACATTAACTCAGGGTTGTAAAACAACAAAGAGATGTGTGGTGTCTAATTGAACTTTAATCTTATGAATAATTGACTTCTACAAAAAATGCAGACTAAGTCATGAATCATGTGTTAAAGTATTCATACAACAGGTCTGTGTTGCTGTGTACTATAATACAGTGATTGCTCATTAAGATGAATGATATTGAAAGGACTGGAAGCTTTGTTTTATGTTACCAATTATTGTACAGTATTCACACGTTTGCCTATAACCATCATCTTATAATTCAGCAATAATGACGGATGAATGAGAAGAATATGGATGTACTTTGTAAACCTTCAGTATTTATTTGTTAATTTGAAATGTTACTAATGCATGAGTGAAGTTTTCTGAAATATGCTGGAATTTCTGTTTTTTGGTGAGTTCAAACTGTAGCAAGGTTTTCGAAACGTTTCCACAATCACCAATACAAATATAATGTTTGAATGAAATGTTCAACTGTCAGTCTTTACTCTTATCTTGCTTAATATTCTGTTGCTGCAATTTTGCAATCTATTCGGTAGTTTTATTTGTTAAAGCATTTCACATTCCACACAAGTCAGGTATAAAACAGTGAAACATATTTGTTGTTTTACATATATATTGAGCTGATTGATCAAAATTTGTACTGTAAAATTAAATCATTTTGTGTGGATGATTTTTAGTAATCATAAGATATCAATTTTTCAAATTTAACTTTATTATATCAAAATAATAAATTTCTGATGAAATTTTGAGTTAGTAATAAAATCTAATTTGTATGTTGAGTCAATAATCTATTTTCTCCATTGAATCAACAAAGTTAAACACATTCATTTAGAAATTTGGTGCATTTGTAAAAATCTAAATTGGCATTTTTTAAAGAATTTGTTAATTCTCTATATATTAGGAATTAATTTTTACAAATGATTTGATTCTACAGTACTTTTCATGTTTTACAAGTTATGTCAAGTATTCTATAATTATTTAGGATTGTTTGTTTGCCATAGTGCTGAGTGTTTGTTTGATTCATTGACATCCATTGAACTTTTTATATCCCCTTGTACATAATCATGTGACTATACAGATGGTATTTTTATTATATAGTTACAAGTTTAGATGGAATTTATAAATGTAAATAAGCACAGTATAATTGTTGAGTCATTTTTATGAGATTTTTTTTAATGTATGCATGTCATGAAATTTTTAACTCATACAATTCACACTTTTTATACTCCATTTCTTAATCAGAATATCACCTTCACATAATTGAATAGTTGTTAGTTCAGATGTCCGGAATTATATAGAAAGCTGCCAATGTCAGAATTGTTTAAATGTTGTTATGTTCGTTCTAATATTTACTGTAGGAGAAGTATTGGTTATAATTTTATAATGCATTGATAGTTAATAGATTTAGTTATAGCAAATGATTATTATTTTTTTTGAGTTTGTAAATGAAAATAAAATCTGAGATAACCTCATTCTAATATGTACACAATTATTGACTGAATTACTAACTTGCCTGTAATATAAAATGAATATGATTTTAATTAAAATCTTAAGGAAGTTTTATTTAAGATAATGAATTATTTATTTCCTCAGATTTAACGCCATTTTCAACATTATTTCAGTTATATTGTGGTAGGTAGTTAGTTTTACAAGCTTCCTTGTATTTCATTTAGGCCTTAACCAGTACTTACCACATTGTATCCGCAAGCTAATACTAACAATCTACCCCACATAATTCAGAGGTGGGAGACAATTTAACATAGGATGTAATATCTTCAGTTAAAAGATAATGAATTAACTTGACTTGTTTGTAATATAAAATGAGTATGATTTTGACTATAATCTTGAGGAAGATTTAATGAAGATATTATTGATTTGTGTGATACTAATAGTAGAAGTGTTAAAATTTGAATTCATTATTTTGGAGTTTTTAACCAGCATAATATAAGTTTAACAGGTGATATTTTTTCGCCTTATTCTCCTGTCTCAATGTGTACATGCGCTATAACCTGGCATAATATATTAATAAAATCTGAGGCAAAGTGTATAATGTGTAGCTATAACTCTCTAAGAAAATAGACTTGATCTCATAAGTAAAATGAAACTAGCACACAATTAAGTTTATTTGCCTATTATGTATCTGTTATAGATACTGGTAATACATGTTATAATGAATATTGGTTTACCTAACATAAATTATGCCAGGTTCTGCTGCAGCCACTATATGTATAAAGAATCTAAATATGTGAGCTTTAATTTTTCTACTTAGTTAAGTTTTTTACATAGATTTTGTGATTTTATATAGCCAGTTGTCATTAAGTTGTTATTTAGTATCATTTTGTTACGACTACAATGTGTTATGTTTTCTGAACTTGTCAATGTGTGCTATATAAGCTGTAACAGTTCAGCAGTCTATGTTGAAGCATTTTTTCACTGAAATGTATATATGTACAGTCAGTAGTCAGTTGGTCATTTTCATTTATTAAAAATCAATTACATACAAATCATATATTAATTAAAACAATGACACATTTAGTATAAAATGTATTTTATTAAATAATAAATGAATTAAAATCAACATTACACTTGTCTTCTGTTATTTGTTAGATTTTAATTGACATAATTGTGACAGGGTATAACATGAAATTAATAAAACAACAATATTATATCAGAAACACACATTGTCTCTATAGTGAAAGGTAGTGAACTCTGTATTCAAACAAAATCACTATCTTATTACTGACAGAACAATACCCAATTCAGTACATCAATAAAAAGAAAATATATATTATTCCAGAGAAAAGTAGACAGAAAATATCTTAATGTCATCATTAACATAACAAGAACCATATCACAGACCAAGAACATTGCAGTAGTAATTTTAAACATAGAACATTAACTATTCAATTCAGGACACTTCCTATCAAAATGCCACACTCGGTAATGTTGAAATAAGATTATAAGAAGCCTGTCAGAGTTTACCGAATTCAGAGTTTACTGAATGATATTAGTCATGCATGGATGATTCAACAATATTATCAAATGTAATATATCAAAATAGGGAAATAAATAAAAATTTCTCAGTGTAGACATACCAATATGCAAGGACAAGATTACATTACATTTTGAAACTGTTTAATACTAACTAGTATGAAACGTTCTAATTAAGAGGTAAATGCTCCCAAAAAAGGAATTTTACCTCGAACATGCCAGCTATCACCAAGGCTTTTAACATTTAAAGTATATAAAGCTGTATATATGAAAAAAAATGCTACATAAATTTTAAAAAGTGTAAAATCACATTGTTTTCATTATCTTACAGTGTTTTCTCATATCAAAATTTATAACAAAACCTGTCTTTGTAATGTAATGCAACAAACAATAATAACCTCACAGACTGCATGAAATAATAAGTTGTCTTGCAATGTTTAAGCGTAATCTATCAGATATTTAACAGGTAGCTTCTTTTATTACTAACAATGATGTATTTCAGTAATAAGGTATGGTTATAAGTGAAAATACATGACAAACTGCTTTTGATTTTGAGATAATGTACGTCCATATAACTTACAGAAAATCGAGGAACACTTAATAGGAGGTTATGAATAATACCAATGAACAAGTAATGAGATAAGTTGCATGGATACTATATGAAGCAATAATCATCAAGGCTGACAATGCATAAAATTGTCCAAAAATGCAATAATCAAATGTACACAATAAGAAATCAATAAAAAAAATCTAGTAATGTGTCCAGTGGACATGAATGCCCCTGCTGAGAGAGAGCTAAGTCAAAAGGGGCTGCAACTCCTTCGAAAATGTTTGGATTTTGATGGAAATCAAATTTGGCCTGTATTTTATCATTATACTCGTTCATGTAAACTATGAAACCAATCCATGAAATTGTTCTCGGGTTATCGTTGGAAACCAAAATTTGAATGGACGGATGGACATACAGGGGTAACACTGTATGCCCTGCCACCATTTTGAATGGCAGGGGCATAATAAAGGGGGTGCAGCTCAGATTTGGTTTTAAAAATGATGTAAAAAAAATTCATACCAATACTTAAAAACATTAGATATGTGGAGAATTGAAAAAACAACTGTTTCTGTCAAGATGTCAATGGATACATCAGAATCAAATCTCAGAATCCATTTTAGTAGAAGTAGTAGAAATGTGTCCGTAATAAACATTCAATAATTTTATATAATGAGTCTAAAATATCACAATGGTAGTGTAACAATAACAAGACCATACTGTCAAGAGTATATACAGTACAACCTCTCCAAAGAGGCCCTCTAATGAGCAACAACCTCCCTTCAACAACAGCATAATTTTAACTATTAATTCATCCTCTCTAAAACAACAACCTCTCAACAACAACATAAGTTTGCTACTCCCAAAGGGTGTTGCTTTGGAGAAGTTGCACTGTAATCTTATATAACAATCATTGAGCCAGATTGTGACATTTTGAGATTTCTTTTTTTCATTGACATGCATGGTGCAGGTAGATGAGATGAACTAAAAACATGACAAGCAAACAAAACCTGTTGTCCTCTCAGAGGTCTTAATAAATTTGATTAGCAACCATTGCATTGTACATGTCCTATGGCTTATCAGTTTGAAATTTAGAAATAATCCAATAGCTACAAGTCTAGTAATGCTATGTCAATTAAACCTTATATTTACAATAAGCAGTAATATTTTACAGTTGTGGCCAATTAAATTGCAATTAGAATCATTAGAATTAAGTTACACACAATATGCTGTATATTTTATGGAAGTGTCACAATGCTGTAAACTTAAATAGTTTTACTACTGTCTACATCAAAGCCCAACAAATATGAATATTTTATGCGAACAGGAAGTTCATGGCTCTGTTTGCGTCACAGTCCGCAGCTAATGCGGCTCGTAGTAATTCTTCATGGGGTATTGTGTCACCGACGATGTCTTTCATAGCATCTATACATTCTTGCAACTGACCGGATTCTGGACCGGGAAACATTTCCTCAGATGAACTTGAGGTAACTCCTGAATCAATCTAAAACAACAAAAGTTAACAAAATAAAAATATTTCAGCCAACATGGAGGAACAGCATTCTTCGTTGTGAATCAAAAATATAAATGTTTTCAAATCAGTCCAAGACAATGACATAGTAAATAGATGTTCACCACAAATAACGCATTGTTCAAAAATAAGTAAATTCTGAAAACTAGAGAATTCAAATTTGTTTCTAAATTAAGGTTGATATGACTATAGGCTAAAGTGACATCCATTCTGGCAAATAATAGGTAAATAGTAAGACATGGTAAATACATGTATATTGGTAAATGAACAAGTACTTAAGTATCATACATTTGCATCTATGTAAGTATCATATAATTTTATGTGTGTCATACATAAGTACCATAAATGATTATACTACATGTGTATACTACTTAAAGCCCCATTAGCTTTTTGCTGTAGACAAATTTACTACGTGTGTACAGCATGACTTCGGGAAAACTCAAGTGTTCTATAAATAATATTTATTTCAATGATATTGAAAAAAATACGATAGTCGTTTCGGAAACATTCTTTCTTGTTATGAAGTATGCACGGGAGGAAAACACACCAGATTCCTCTGTTATAGAATAAACAGAAACTATTAGGACCAATACATTTATAAGCTTATGGGACTTTAAGTGTCATACAAGAGTAACATCATACATGTACTTACATTCATCCTGTCCAACATATCTTCCATCTCTGAAGTACTAGATAAAGAACTTGGAGAGCCATCACTTGAATGTAATCCACTGTAATTCAGAACGTAAGTTACTGCATTTAACAGGCTTAACATTACATACAATGTAGTTTCAAACAATATTTATATTTTCCAGTAATTTTGGATAAATATGACTTTGTTTCAATTCAAGTGATCTCAAAATTATTTATATGAAATTATAGTAATAAATTTCAGCAGTGGTACAAGAAATATATGTAATACAATTTTCATGCAGCAAATAAATTTTAACATTTTTTTTAATGTAGTAGCCAGTTCCATTGTTTTATACCTTTTCAACCAAGCTATCAAAAGCATTTTCCCTAGTAACCAGACATATTTTTTACAATTCTATTTATTGGGTATAACATCTTAATATTAACAAGCCAGAAAAAAAGTAGGCATGCCTTTTTTTGGGCAGTAACCGTGAAGTATAGAACATAGAAATATAAATAATTGCAACCAATTGTGTTATCAAGAAAATAATTATTATAAAGGGCCAAATTGTGCCTCAAGATGAGAAAAACATGTTTTGAAAAAAAAAATGTTTTGTGTCCTACTTACGTTATTTTTAAGGCAAGTAACCCGAAACATTTTTTTTTCTGGCCTGATTAAAAAATGAAAATCAGATATTACACATACCTAGTTAATGTTAGAGCTTCAACTTCCATCTGTAAGGGTTCTGGTAATTCTTGGAAAACATCACAACTTGTTAATACAGGATGATCACCAATATATAACTTACAAGAATCCTGCAAGTAATAGTATATGATTCAAATAGAGCTACATTTTACAATATACAGCAAACCCCTGATAATCAGACTCCCTGAAAATAGGTTTTCCTTGAAATCGACAATTATTCAAGTCAATTTTTTTCGGAATTTATCAATACTGGAATTCTCAGAAAAAAAAACAGACTTTTGGCCCAGTTCAGAAGGGATCCGGTTTTCAGGGGTCTTGCTGCATAAGTATATCTAAATATGTTTTAAGATGTTTTTCTGTTGTTAGTACAACATCTAGAATAATAATTGTTATAAGTTAAAAGTTTGGGTAGAGAAACCACAACAAACCATTTATTTTAAGGACAGCCTTACCTTCAGTGTTTTAGCATTGATTTGATCAGCAAAACTTAGAAGAAAGAAGACAGTGTCATCATCTATGCGATGTTTTAATGTGTGTTCACTCTTTGATCGTAGGCTTACAGTCTGAAATTATTTGAAACATAAATCAATACACACATTTAATAATTTTACAACAATTCTATAAAGGCCACCCTTATGAAAAACATAATGTAGCCTTTATTGACAGGCGGTTTTTATTCAGAGGTCATTTTTGTTCTAAATTATCATCGGCAGTTTTAAAAGAATGACCTTTCTTAACAGGGTGGCCTTTATTCACAGGGTGGCCTCTAACACAGGTTTGACAGCATATAAATAGAGTGATGAAGTATGGTAACAAAAGATTTATAGATGCTTCTTAATAGCTAAGGAAAGTTTTTGAACCATCAAGTATACACGTATACAATGTAAGCTTGTAAAGAAAATATTATATTCTTTCTATTGTTTGTTTATATTGAATTTTACGCCGCTTTTCAACAGTCAAGAGTCATATGAGGTGGACAGTTCACCTAATCATCATTACTGGGAAGAACCAGTACTAGACTCCCATCCTCTGTAAGCAACTGCTTACTTTCTCACATAAAGAGACATGATCGGTAGAGGGGCTCGAACCCACGGCCCTCTATCAGGGAGAGGTTACAATGATTTGAAGTCAGCAACTTTAACTCATATTCCTTCAACTTACGTCATATCTATCAGCTAATGTCATCATGTCAACAACTTGCTCTGTTGTGAACTCATTCATGTCTAACTGACCACAATACAAATATTCTAAGAAAGATTTGAACAACTTTGGGTTGGTATCATGTACAATGATTTTTCTGCAAAACAACAAAATGCAACTTTCAAAAACTTGATAATACGGTAATCTTGGTGTCCATGAATACGTATTTAGGCATAAACAAATAATTGTTTGACCCTAGTAGATTTTTAAGCTTATTCTGTCACTTGTAACACTTAAGAAACAGGTTCTTTTTAAAGTAATGTTGCATATGAAGAATAAAGAATATTTACAGTTATTCAGTACTGGAGCTACCTTATAGTTTACTAATCTTATGTCTGGTTCCCATATGAACATACCTGTCAATAGATTCCTTCATACCACTAAGGAGGGCACATCGGAACCAGTCACATCTTGCTGCTATGACAACTCTGTGGGCCGGTACCTCAAATACTTCTATTTCTTTACCAGATTCTGTAGATTCAACTGGTTCATCCCCAGTATGGTCTATCACAGTATCACCAATTTCTGTAACAAAGATAGATGAAATATAACAACATAGAAAAATATTCAAAGACATAATAATAATAGTTAATAATCCTGTAACAATTATATCATTCCTCTTATCTTCCTCCTCATATTTTACAATAAAACTTTCCATTACAGACCCAATATTTAAAATAAATGTCTCCATTTAAGACCCATTATGTTCTGGTAACCTAATTTAGGATATATCAGGCCACCATGTGACGTGAAAATATCCAATGACAGAAGAGTATGTTTTGTTTCACGGGATCTGCGGTCTATGCCTAGGTGCCTAATAAACACGAAAGTTTCCTAGTTTACAGTAAATCATAGAGACATAATAACAATTCCATAAAGCCATGAAGAAACATGTGCATAGTGGAGCTCCAGCCCTAGTACCAGCTCCTACTGTCCAATATTCAATATACTGTGCTATTCGGACAGGTTTTTGGCCTTTATAATCCTGCAACAATCTGAGTAGCGTAATAACTTGATTCAACAGATTTTTACCAAACTTACCTTGTGTAACTTTAATTTCAAATATGAGATCTGTATGTTTCTGTGAATGAAAGAGTTTCAATGCTTGTTTAGCCATTCTGCAGTCCCTGGCATCAGGTGGTTTACATAACGACTCCACAGAACTCAGCTGTAAGCAATACATCAGAAAATCTTTAAATATATTACTAATAGAACAAGTGACATTCACAAACTGATGATTTACTCTTAAAATCCATTGACCACACTAAATACGAGTGATCCTTCTATCCTGAAGGCAGGGTCGTTGGTTTAGTGATAACATGCTGGACCAATAATCAAAAGTGCAAATCTCTACTCCTTCTTTCGATATTTCAGGGGCACTTTTTGAATGTCCCCCACCCCAACTACTGAACCCAATACTGTGTGAAGAAAATCATAGGAAAACCGATGAGGCATGCATTGATGATTAACATTGTGCATGATAAAGAACCAGGAAAACTGATTGAAATAAGAGTAGTAAATGCCCAGTTCTCCTGTATCTTATCTTTACTATCTCTATATGGCAGCTCTGAAATGACCATAGCTGTCAAAGTGGCACTTAAACAGCAGACAAACATAGTGATCTAATGAATCACTTTTACAATGAATACATGTATTTGAGTAATTTTTCATTGCTTTAACACTTAAATTCTATCAATTGTTTGTTGTCTGTTGATTTGACTAAATGACGAAAAATGATTTGGTCCTTTTTTAATACACAACTAGATATTTCTGCACGTGCATGAGGAATTCAAGAAAAACAGCAACATAGGATAACTTATATGGTACAAAAACAACATGGCTGCCCCAAAGTTAATTACATTTCAACAAACAGAAGTATTCTTTAGTATTCAAAACAAACTTTTCACATACCTGAATATACTTTGTTTTGTTATTTGTTTTCGAGCTAGCAGACGATGTTTTTGATGAACTGCTGTCGATATCAGACTGTTTCGTTTCCGTTTCTGACAGACCAAGGGAGGTAATTGATGCAGTAAACTGTTCTTTATTTATCATATCACACGCTTGTTTAATCAGCGGCTGAACTGTCTTCTTGTTATTTAAAGCTTTGCATATTGCCCACGACTGAAAATTAGACATAAAATTACATGAAAACAATTAACATTTCAACTGTATCAATTTAACACAAAACTAGAAGCCCATGGGCTCATACACAGAACCAACAATCATTGAGGCAACTAAGTCAAGCTTCCAACCAGCAGGCTTGAAAACAGTTGAAGAAGCCAACACATAAACTCATCTGTTTCCTTCTTTATTAAAATACCCTTTTTCCACACATCCCTTCAATTTAGTTCAATGCTCTCCAGTAGCTGTTTTCTTAGGCCTAAAAAGTTTTTTTATTTGTTTCTGGTTCCCTATTCTACCCTTTTTTTCTCAGCAACCATAGACTTTTTTAGACCCACGGAACAGTACACCAACTTTCCCACCTTTACACATGCTTTCAATAGCCAAAAAAGTCCTCACCTACCTACCCCATTTTTAATGAGCATGTAACTCGAAACAAACATTTTTTACACCTTACAATAAAACCTTTTATTCTCTCTTATGTTTATCAATTTCCTTTCTTTCATAGCATTTCTATAAGAATATGATGGGAGGTTCCTATGGTACCAAGATATCTAGCATGAAACAAAGAAAAATGGGTTATGGTAATTTGTCTTATGCCGAGACGTGACTCGAAATGTACAACTTAACCATCATATCATATCACACAAGTCTCTTACAATTTTTGAAGTACTCAGTTTGAATATATATTTCCAATCTCGCCAAGTCAATCTCACATCTATATCTACCAGTAATTCTGATGCTTTGAATTGCGCGACTGTGACCTGTAATACAAAACACATTTATTTTATATAAACATTTCAATAATGAAAGAAAACCAACAACCAAGTTAAGTGATTGTTAGAAAATTTGAAACCCTAATTCCAATGACTTCATTTAGCCATCTATTAAACTCCTGTGTTATACTATTGTGTAAAGCCCCATTAGCCTTTTGCTATAAAAAAATATATGCAAAAAACAAACAATTGCTGATATTATCCCAGGATAATTATTACCGACGAAACAAGCCCTTTTCTTCTAAAAACACTCATTTCGTTGTGAATTTTGCTTTTGTAAACTTTAAATATATAGAATGCGTGATGTCACTTCACGCCTGGGGCATAATATATGACTGCGGGAAAACATAGCTGTTCTATGAATAGTATTTTTTTCAACGATATTGAAAAAAATATGATAGTGGTTTTGGAAACATGTTTTCTTGCTATAAAGTATGCACTGGAGGAAAACACACCGGATTCCTCTGTTATAGAACAAACAGAAACTATTATGACAGACAAATTTATATGATTATGGGACTTTAAGAACAGTTCAGTCATTATAAACAGGCACTGAGGTTATAAAACTTCAGATCAATCTCCAAGCTCAAATTTCATCATGTGGAGTAAATGAAATACTACAGTACAATAATAATATCAATCAAACTTTTTTCTGTCAGCGTACATTTATCTGAATATGTATTTAAACATTTAACAGTAATAGATTTTCATTCAGAATTCAGTGAGAATGATATACTGAGATCTGAGACATTTAAAACCTCGGGCCAGATTTCGTATCATATAGTCAGTGCAGTCTAAAGTGACATACCATGTCTCCCAGCTGTTCCAAAAGAGCAGCTATGTCCCTTACTTTGCCTGCTTGTGCTGTCTGACAGAACGATTCCCTGAAAGTAATTATACAAGAATGAAATACAACCAACTCTCAAAGTCATTTCTTACAATATTAAATAGCTTATAGACAGTCGACTGAGCCATAAATATCACAAATATAATTTCTCTCAATCTGACCAAAAACGGTCGAGTAACCTGTTTAAATGGTGTAACAAGTTTGCATGGTATTTTATTAACTGCACAATTTCCTGTGTGTTAGTGCATTATTCCAGAAAAGTTGCAAACAGATCAGCTGACAATTTGTTAGCTTGCGAATTTTTGCAAACAATAAGCCACAAACAGGTTATTATACCGTAATTTGTCATTTTTGTAAAAACTGGTTTCGCCATCCTAACATAAGAATGCTTTTGGAAAAAAACAGTTTTCGAATGTACATACCAAGTACGCATATTAAATGCGAAAAAGATCAATGTTTAAAGAAATAATTACTTACTTTTTCTGCATAAAGTGAAAGAACGATGTTGAAGACTTTTCATTCAGCTTTTTTAATTTTTTAAGTTCCCGTAAATGAAGGGCCTGAAAATGCATTTAAAAGAACAGGTAAAGAAACAATTTTATTCATTAAATTCTGAAGATAGTAAACCTATCTATGATTGAAATCAGAGCAAAATTGATATAAAGTATAACCCCTAAAAACTGGACCCCAACTGGCCTGGGATATATGTCTAGTTTTCTGGCCTCCATTTCAGTATATTGATCCATTAAGTACAAAAATATCTGATAGCAAGCTTACAAACTATATATAATCATTTGTAAATAAAGAAACATTACATTCAATATAGTTTGTGGCCATCTCAGAATAAAGTCCACCTGTCAATAAGGCCATATTCTGCTTTCCTATGAATGGTCTTTGTTCACAGGTGGCCTTTATTCGGCTTTATTATGACTGTTTAAGTCCATAGTTGAACATCTCCAATAATGGAGGAAACAATTAAAAATCAATAAACAACATTATCAACAAAGCTTACATTTTTTAATGTTTTTCCGAGCACATCACCAACATTTCCTTTTTTAGATTTTTCTGGTTTTTCTGATTTTTCTGTTTCAGACCCGCTGATAATTTTCTCAAGGACAGCTTTACTGTCAGTGATGTAGGTTGTAAACACATCCAGAGCTGTCTCTATCTGTGAAACAAGTAATGGACATAACATTTTAATATATTTAATTTGATAATGCTTATTTCAATGATGATAATACTGATAATTAGTGATGTTCTGATTAATCATTTATTTAACGAAATATTGACGAATGGTCGTTCATGTGACGATGACGATGCTCCCATTTCATCAGATTTTTCATTTTGTACACAGTTGTCGTTCTTGACTATGGTACTGCATGCCATACACTTTTCTGACAATGGTATTGATGATTGATTTGATCATTCTGGTTCAGTGTGTTAATAGTAGTATATTTTCACGTTAAGTTTACTCGAACATCTAAATAAAGTTATATCATTGATATTTCAAATTTTACTGATAAAGTGCTATTCATTTGGTGTAAGTGATGTTAAATTAATGAAGTACAAACATTTTGGCCATTTCTTACTTAATCAGTTGTAATCGATTAATCACAGACTTTTGCCTCTGATTAATCAATTAAATTTTCATGGACTGATTACAAGCACTACTGATGGTAGTACTATCATTGTGATTCTTAATGTTGTTATATGCCACTCCAAGTCTCGCCACTATCAAAGGGTCCGCAATGGAAACAACAGTCTACTCTTTATTAATGCCATGTTTTGTTTTTTCTAAAAAAATTCCTGGGCTCTAAAAACAAGTCAAATGTCATTTAAGACCTTCAACTACAATCATTTATTTGTGTAAAGAAGGCATTTATCTAAGTTCTAAGTTGAACTTGACATGATTTGAACAGTCTAACATGACAAATGACACATATATCTCACCTCAGGAACTAAATAAGAAGCTATTTCTCGTCTCTCGTGATAGCTTAATGAAGACAGGTGGTTTTTACAGACTTCTAAGAATTGGTCCCATTGTTTTAAAAACACAGGAATTCTGAAATTTAAACATTGTTATCAGCTAATATTTTTACTCGAACATGATCTAATGTTTGTTTTAAAGTAACCTATAGCATACATGAATCAAATATTTATCTTATGTGTTATGATATCAACAAATTCCAAAATCTTTGAAAATGTGCTCAATTTTGGTGCTGCAAAAAAAACTCAATACAATATTTGCTTATCAGAGAGCTAGAATTCATTGTATCAAAGTTTGTTAAGTTTGGAAAATGTCTAAAATATGAAGAATATATTCCTAAACATTAACTGATATAGGCATATCACATTGTTAAACTGATTAATCTTATAACTAGATTTACCGTGATTTGGCATATTTGATAATATCGTGTCTTTCTTCTCTAGATAACTCAGACTTTCTCCGAGAAAACAGGTCACAGAGTATAAGTAATTTTGAAAATGCTGAAAATAAAATCAGCGAAGATAATATTATTTCTTAAAGCAGCCATGGTAACGACCTAAATAACAATATCTCTTAATTCCAGAAATTTATGCAATAAAAGCCTAACCAGTGCTAACTTACCCTTCCACTAGGAACCAGCAACAAGTGGAAGAAAATCGACATGGTTGTTAAATTTTCATGGAAAAACAGGGAATCGAACCCAGATCTCCGGGTTACAAATTTAGCGCATTAACCACTGGACCACGATCTCTTATATAAACTTATTCCTTCATTATGATTATAATGACTAGAGTACACTACCGGATAAATAATTTTTTATTTCTGTTTGCATCAAATTAAATGTTGTAATTTCTCAGTACACAGACTAAATGAGTATCCTTAGCAACAGAATCTGTGCTGTACAAATAAGGAAGATCCGCCTCCATGGTCCAGTGATTAATATGACTGTGATTCAAATCACTGTAACCTCTTACTGATAGAGGCCGGGTTGTGGGTTCGAGCTACGCTATCAACCATGTCTCTTTATGTGAGAAAGTAGGCAGTTGCTTACGGAGGATAGGAGTCTAGTACTAGTTCTTCCCAGGAATGATGGTTAGGTAAACTGTCCGCGTCATATGACTCTGACTGTTGAAAAGGGGCGTAAAACTCAATATAAACAATAAGGAAGAGACTTACCAACAGCTGCTTCTCGTAAACACTGTTGTATAACGTAACATAATTTGGCAGGATTTTTGACAATATCACGGGCATTCTGTATTGGCACACCTTCAGAAGTACAAGCACCACTAAACATATCTATAATTCTAGAGGCTGATGTATGCATGTCTGTAACTAGACTTGTAATTTCTGAAGAAACAAGAGATTTGAAACATCCATCAATAAATCAATAACTTATTTAATCAACAAAAAGGCCATCCTTACAAAATTGTTGGCTTGCAGTTTAAATTCATTATTGGTTAGTATTAATATCATTCATGTGCAGTCAAACCTGTGTAAGTGGCAACCTCCCAATAAAGCCTTCCATGCGAACAAAAGTCACTCTTTTAAAAACTGTCATTCATTATTTGGAACAAAATGACTGCCATATAAAGACCACAAGCTTGTCAATAAAGGCCACATTCTGTCTTTCCCAAAGATGGCCTTTGTTTACAGGTTTGACAGCACAAGTTTTTCAGTACATATTTACATGATATTTATTACCACCAATTATTTGACGACAAGCATGTTTTATGTCTATCTCCCAAACCAACAAAACAATTTGTGTTCATTTCTTTTTTAGTACAGACAAGCCTTCCTAGTTTAAATCGCGTAACCATAAACCCTCATTTTAAGGTTGGCCTAACACATAATACTAGCCATCATTGATGCAAACATAGAACCTTAGTAATATTATAAACTAAACAAGAATTATAAATTCACAAGCGAACAATGTACACCAAACGTGTGAAAATAGAGTCTCATCAAAACCTACGCTGTTTTAGGGCAGTATTTTCGAGAAACGTGTCACAAAGTTGAACAAACGCTCCCAGTTCTGGAATCTTTGACATCACTTTGACACACTTCCTGGCTGTCTCCTCAGACATACCCCGTGGTAAACATTCCGCATACATATAATGTAACGTAGAGTGTAAAACATCTTCTGGTAAACCAGTCAACAATGTAGGACTTTTAGACCAGTCTATGGCTGGTGTAGTAAGGCTAAGTATGGTAGTGTGAACTTTGAACTGAAAGGAAACCATTAATTATGTAACAATTAAAGGGGGGTAACTCATTTTACACACACAGATATTGCTGAGAGGCTGATATTTGAAACTATTCAGTAGGGATGCAACAGGGGCATCAGAAAACCTTAAATACTTGAATCCACCTTCCAATGTGTGGGTTGGGATTTAAAACAACTCAAAACAAACTCGTAGTATAGCAAGATTGTGAATGCTTTATTAAATATTTATATGGAAGTACTGGTAGCTAAAATGGTGTTTTTTTATGCTTCATACTTTTAAAGGAAAATATCCCCAAATATTGATTTTATTATTACAGCGATCTTTTTGCCTGATTGGGAAAGTTACCGGTACCAGACAAATTGGGAAAATTTAAGGCGTTTTGACCCAAATTAGGGATTTTTTAAATAAATTGGAAATTTTAAAAAAAAAAAACATTTATTTTATCAACTGCTCTTCTTTGGTTTTATTTCAGCACTGAATGTTGCTACAAATTTAACAAAATATAACTTTTTTTACGAAAAATACTGGACCAGATTGGGAATTTCTTTCCTTTGAAATTGGGAAAACGGATCATTTTTCAAATTGGGAAGGTACCATTTACCAGTACCAAATGAAGGAAAAAAAATGCTGTATTATAACAAGATTATCCTTCTACTTTGAATATTTTCACCTTCAAATTGTTTGAACTTATTTCTTGGGTCCAGGTGAATTTCTAAACAACATACCTCTTTACCATTCTCAGCTGTAATGACTAGATCAGAGAAATATTGCTCATCAAGGGCCCCAAGGTAAGAATAGGGAATGTCATCCTTTGGATCAGGGGATGAAACCTGAAAGCAGAACAAGGAATTATGACGACCCTTTAAGTACATGTACACATCATGTCATATCTGATGCTTGCTCTAACACACATATCCAACCGATGTTTCATAATCCATTGAATTATAACGTTTTTTTGTTATTTAAAGGATATAAAGTCACAGGGGTGTGATTACTCCAAGAGCAAAAAAGCTGAAATACCCTACCCCCACCCCCCTTACTCTTGCAAAAACATCATTTTTGAGTATGTCAGACTGAATCTGGACCCTTTTGTTTCAAAGATTTTAAGACAAAAAAGAGGAAATCAGCTGAAAGGAGGAAGAATCACACCCCTGAAAGATTAAAATGAAAAAAATAATGTTCATTTGACACTTAAAATGGTACTTTGACCCTTGAAATTAGTAAAAATAAGATTTCTGACTGTTGAGAATTTGTACCAAAGGGTCAAATTTGCTATTACAATAGTAGGAAATTTTGCTGACTCCTTTAATCATAAACAGCCAAAGGTCATTATTGACCCTCAACTCTAATGGAAACCCTGCTGAATACATACCTTTTGACACTGTAACATACAACATCTTTCATAGGTCAACAACATAAGGTCATCTGATATCTCTACCTAAAATAGAATAATTACCTTAAATGAAATTACTAAAAGATTCATCTTGTTTTGATGATGATATCCACTCAAATTTAGAAAGAATCCATCAAAATACAGTCTGTCCGATAAATTTGAAAATGTCAGTGGTCCGACGGTCTATTACTTTACAGATAGTGAGGCCATAACCACTTGACAACTGAGGTGACATAAAATTTACTTAAATAGTTTTTCTTTAATGAACTTATCAATATACAAGGGGCCAAAATAGTCAAGCGGTTATGGTCCCTCACAAGTAATCACTAGCCCCTTACTACTGTCAGTTTGAATTCCACACAGGCAAGAAAACTTTTACATGTGAGGAAGTTGTCCAGCCAGTGACAGTGTGGTTCTATCCAGATGTATGCATGTGGTCCTCCTCCACTGAAAGAGCTGAAAAAGTGGCCAAGTGACCCTGGCCTTTTGTTTGACTTAAAACCCCAGAGATAAAAAGGAATGATAAATACAGTCAAACTTGTAGTTGCGGCCATTGCCAAATAAAGGCCTTCGGTCACAGGTTTGATCTGTAAGGTAATGTATAAACAGTAGTGCTGAGGTAAAAAAGTACACCCGTCAAGGGCCATAATTCAGAAGTGCCTGGGCCGTTTATCAAACTTGACAGAGATCTCATGGCTATACACTTTTCCATTAAGTTTGGTGAGGATCCGAATGAAACTGTTTGAACCAGAGAGCGGACGCCGTTGTGGACACCATCCGACCGCCAACCCATGTTCCAATACTATAGCATACCTTAAAGTGAACCTCCAGACCAGCATATGTACCAATAAATTTGATAGCTTTCTGTCCATAGGTTTTGTCAGGTACAACCTTAAATAAGAAAGTAGTTTCAACTTACTAAGCATGTACAGTAAGCACTGATATAATACTATGATAATAAATTCTTAGTACCAATACAGCTATGACAAATGGATAATAAAATGTCATGTACATCAATGAAATTACAACCTTTAGCAAATTTCAACACAGGTTTATTTTTCAAAGAATTCAAAGTAAAACCAGACCAAAATGTGACCTTCGCCATTTGGCAAGTTGTCTGTGACATAATTGAAGTATGAAAGTTGCTTAATTGATATGGTTAAGTACACTAAATTTATCAAATGATGCTACCATGTGGGAACAAGTCCGATCTAAGAGGATTTTTTTATTTTTTGGTTTTCTGATTTTCTTTTTTTTTTCTTTTTTGCCTAAAATAGGGTTGAAGGATTTGAGAAATGAAAAATCAAAGAACAGTGGCCTAATATAATTGCAATTTTCAAGCCAAGAATATGTACATGTAAATCATGGTACCTCATATGCTTCACAGTTGAAGAATGGCAGAGGTTCAGCATCTTCAGCAATTTTCCAAGCCACATCACCACCTTCGTCAAGTACAAACTCAGTTCTAAAATAATTTCACTTGTAACTAAATGATCAATTTAATAAGGGTTTGTATCAATCAATATGGAAAATAATGTCCGGCATTGCATGGCAGAAAAGTGAAAATAGTTAAACTTCAACTTCAGTGAAACTCTATAAAAGTAAAATCTAATTAATAGGTTAGACCACTCAGAAATTGCTCCAATAGAAATGATTACGAAACAATTAAGGATTTCTAATTTTTGTATATATATCATTATGTAGCAGTATGGTATATATAGTATTTATAAATTGTCTTTAATATTAACAGCCAAATCAGCTCAGTAAGTTGGTAGAGCATCTGACTTAAAAGCAGGAGGTCGCAGGTTCAAGCCCCATATCACATTATTTTCCTCCTCCTATACATTTGGTGCCGTGTGTAACTAGCAAAGGTTGGGTTAGTCTAAAGTGCCTGTCCATGGTTGTCAATTAATCAATTTGAGAAAATGGAGGAATGTAGCAATATTTATTTAGTATTTATAAATTGGCTGTAATATAACAGCCAAATTAGCTCAGTTTGCAGAGCAACTGACTTGCAAGCAGGAGATCGCAGGTTCAAACCCCACATCAGGAACATTATTTTCCTCTGGCTATTACTGTTACAAATTTTATAAATTTATAGTTTTTTATAAATTTAAGGGATAGTTTAGAATTGTTCGCAATAAAAGGACGAAAGCTACTGATGATAAATACTTGTGATGATTAAAATAAAATGACTGGCAGTCTGCGGTATTACTGTAAACTGAGTAATAATTATAACTTAATATTAATAATAAGTTATAAATAACAATTTAATACCAACTCCTAAAATTAAAATCCTAGAATATTGAAACAAATTTGATACAGATTGGTAAAACACAAAGGCAATACATATTTATTTAATTGTTTCGGCAAAATAAAGCAAACATACTCATGTATACAGTAAGCACAAGAATAGTAAGCGGATAAAATTACTTAAACAAAGACAGGACATGAAGTTGAACGGACAATGAAAATCTCGTAGTAACAAGTGAGGAGACTGAGTGCTTAATATATTTAAAAATTGAAATCAATTAAAACAAAAAGCATCATTTATACAGTCAGGCAGTAGAGAAAAACTATTGTATTTTACAAACATCACGCAATATGAGGAAAAGTCTAAATTTACCACTGACTCACGAGTTACGTCAACTTACGATAAAACTGTATACTGACCCTTCTATTCCTGTGGTTTCTACAGTTCCAGCCAGTGACACACATTCCACAATCTGAAAAATGAAAGGAAAGTTATTTCACATACATTTAACAGAACAGTATCGAACAATTTCAAGTAGAAGCTGTTATAAAATTCACAAACCCTCCAAGTACCGATGTACACTTCTTCAGCAGCCATATTGGTGTTTACATATGTGGCGCATGCGCATTAATGAATATTGGGAACGAGCTAAAAGCTAGGGCGGGTTAGAACAGAAACTTTCGTGCAGTCCATGCATGCATTGAGAGTACAATGTCGACTAAATGACAATTAGACCTCCTGCACTACATACATTTTGTATGCATTATCTTTGTGTTTATAAAATTTGTAGGATTTTTTTTAAATTTTATTCAAAATGCTTAATCAACAGGGCCGTTGAAGCCGTAGGGGGGAGCTATAGGGGCCTGATCTATGAACTCTATGCGGAATTTTTGGTTCACTAAGGGTTTCAAATTTCTAAATGCACGATTTATATTGTAAAGGAAAAAACATACCACGCAATAAACCTGCGTATTATAGATTTGGTTTGACTGTACCAAGGACTTATATACATACACGTATGTATATATATGTCCTTGACTGCACACAATAATTAAATTAATAAACTAAGTATTATATTCTATATTTAACATTTAATACTGTGCAGTTGGCCTTAATTTGAATTAGGAACTGATAAACTAGTTTGGTTATAACAGGGACACCATATTATACATGTAGTATATATATAGTGTCACTAGTTACATTAATTTATTCGAAAGCGCCACATACCCACATAATTATATATATATATATATATATATAATCGTATTTATATTTAAATATTTATATTATTTTTATTTATAATGTCATTTATTTCTATATGCACACATGTACAATATCATTGACACTTTACTAACATGTTTGATAGTCCCTGGCATGGCCGATTAAAGACCTATATCTTTGGTATGGCGTAGAATTTGTATTGATAAACTGTTCTTTTCTTAGTTCTGACATCTGTTCTATAGGCCTTTCTATTATCAATTAAAACGACGATGTCTGGATTTAAATTTGGCCTATAATATAATCTAAATTTATTTTTATCTTTGTAAAATCGAACTTAACACACATAAAGTTAATTAGTTCTTAAACTCCCGTATGGTATATAATCATGAACGTGTGTTTAGTGTGATCGCTTACACAACTAGGCCTACAAATATATGTTTCTGGTTATCCGACCAATCATGTAGTCCCTACCGTGACCATATATACTTTTTGATAGCCCCGACGAACGGTACATTCACTTTTTCACGTTTGTTTTACCTTTCCATGCGTTTTCAAGAGCAAATAAAAAAGAGCCACGACCTACATATACCCTATTCTTACTCAGTATATAACCAAAAACAAACAAAACATATTTTTATGTAAGAGTAATGTATTTGTGATCCGTATGAAGACACGTTCGTTAACTTATTTTAGGTTTGTCTTGGTATTGTATGCCTAGATCATAAACCATTCAATTCAACGTATACGTTAGCCACTTTGGATATTTCGGTATCCGAACCACTGACCGACTTGTTTCATTGTTAACGCTTCAATTCTTATATTTTAATGAGTTAGGTACCATCTTAGATATAGTTTACATATTTTATTATAATTATGATATTGTGTCACAGACTCCCTCGTAATTTACCAATATTGTAACAGGTTCACTTTTCTAACTTTACAATTTAATACTAACAGAGACGTATATAACACAATTATATACATTAATTATACGTCTATGATACTTTGTTTCCCCAAAGTTCTCCTTATTCAGCTACATTAAACAGCTGCTATATAAGTGACCCCCCCCACCCCTTAAAAATCCACATGAGGTCTAATTATTGTTTTATCCTGTCTGGTCACGGTCTGTAGACTTGACGCCTATAGTAAAAAAGTAGGGTACGTTTGATGTATGGTGATAATAATAAGTTTATGACTAAATTCCTGTTGTTTGTATAAGCATTGGGGTAACTGATTGCGGTATGTAAACAGAAGCTAGACTATCAACGACCCTGCCTGTTTTATTACCCCCTACTGTGGAAACAGGGATCTTGCTGGTCCATAAGTTACATGCCTCGCATTGCTACACGGACAATAAGTGATATATTACACTCATGAAATTTAGACCCCGGCCCCCTAAAGTATATTGAGTAGAGTGGCCAACACAGGTGAGAATTATAGATACTTGTTAATCATCAAATATTATTTTACTGATGCAGAAATGCACATTGAATCATTAGCTATTGATAAAAACTCATTTCAGTTATGTACTTTCAGTAATTATTGAACAACGCCACTTTTTAGGATGCATAGCAAAAATGTCAGGTGGCTATTTTTTCACAAATTTGTGCTGTGACGATTCACCTTAATATTCACCTTCTCAACCGAGTTTCAGTACATCATGTGTAAAGTTTTAGATGGACACGAATGTGATAGAATCATAACAAACATGTATAATATTAACAAGGACTTATATACATACATGTATGTATATAAGTCCTTGATATTAATCATGATTATTTAAGAAAATATCATTCCTATAACAATCATTAATTGGTCCCAGCCAGGGACTTATATACTAAAACGAAATTAACACTCTAAATCGAAAAAAGACAAATGTTTGTGCATAACAAAATATATTCTAGACGAGATTTTACACTGGATTGTTTTGAGACTTGTGCAAACACATTTTATCACTTTTTGTTTTATTGATAAATTATATGCTTTTTGCAGGTCCCGCTATGAGGAAATTGACGCAATTAAATTTTAATTTACTCTCAATAATGTAATACAGGTTCCCTGATTTAGAATATTATTTATACTGAAGAAAAACAGCGGACATTTTGGGAAAAATAATTCCCATGTGGTTATGACATTTGAGCTGTCAAAATTTCCCGCGATATGTCAAAATTATGTTATCCGGGCAATCTATACAGGAAGTTAAAGTTCGCGTCTGCGTAGTAACGTCAACAACGGCTGTCAAATCGTAAATAATGGCGGATAACAATTAGTGTAGTACCTAGGACAATCGGTTGCATCTAGCGCCAACTGTCCATTATATTATAAGGTTAACTTATCAGTGAAAGTAAAAATAATTCGTTGTTGATTCTTTTCATATATTTAATCAGACAGCAGCCGTGGTAAGTGATGAATCAAATGAAACTTCGATAACCAAGAAAAAAATTCGTCTTTGTTTGTGTTATTTTCCGGTAAATGAATATGTCATAATCGAACATTTAACGTCATTCTTTTCTTTCTTTCTAGCGTTCAATATGGAACTGAGGGTTGGCAATAAGTACAGGTTAGGGAGAAAGATAGGGAGTGGATCTTTCGGCGATATTTACCTGGGTGAGTACATTATGAGGTCATCGATTTCTCATTTAGGTTTACGATGAAAATTATTTTATTTTATCAATGTGTGATTTAGGCATTGACTACATTAAAGGATCTTGTATACTTAAAAGTGCTCTTCAATCGGTACCCCTCATCACCTTACATTATCTTTTGTAAAATTCCATTCGTGATTTTCTTCTCCTTCCTGTAGGCTAACATTTTATCAGAACTAGACAGTAATTGGCACTGTCTAATGTTAACCAAGTTTTATTGAATAATTAGAAAGTCTCATGCATTTTGTCTGATCTCTAGTGAAAACTGTCAATCAGATTAAAAGTGACTGACAGGCCTACTGAACAGTTACATGACCGACAGCAGGGCATGAAAATTCCACTCGCCCGCTCGCATTGGCGAGTTGAAGTTGGCATCGGGCGAGTAGATTTTTGTGAATGCTAGTCCGACGGGGCGAGCACAAAATCAGGCATTCAATCACCCTAAAATTAATTTAAAACTGGAAATATCTCTTTCCAATTCGATCCGAATCAATTTAGATTCACGTTTTGTTTATGTTAAATCCGCGTTCGTGAAACGCTTGCACTAGACAATAATGACTAAAAATAGATTGTTGCCCTGTACCCGGCCCTGCGGCATATTTAAAACACCGCTACAAGTTAACAAGTTTAACTGCGACAATGCCTCATTCGCCGGCCTTTCTATTTATTTCAAGAATGGGATTTCTTACTTGACAAATTAATTGGATGCGTTGATTATTGTTGGTCTCGTATCAACGGACTCAAGTAAGTGTCAAATCCGGAATATCCTTACCATGTTATTGTTACCTGTTTTCTGATAATAAACAGTGCCCGTTTTCCGAAAATGAACAGACGACAGAAAGCAATTTCAAGTAGAAGAAGCATTCGCAATAAATATCAGTGTTGCTACTTGAAAGACGGCTTGATATGTACGCGAATCACGGTGATCCTTAGTGATTAAAGATTAAAATGCCAGTTATAAAATCTGTATCGTTCATGTATGTTGTAATAATTTATGTCAGCATCCGACGTAATTTTCCCGCAATCAGTCATACATAACAGAAGATACATCCTTTAAAGTCTTAATCATAACTTAATTACATTCTAAAAGTATACAAACACTTAATTTTCTTAAGGGCGAGTTGGTTCTTCTAAGGGGCGAGTAAGAAATTGCAGTTACTAGTCCTACAGGACTAGTAGCACCTTGAAAAATTTTCAAGCCCTGGACAGTGACACAGCCTCCAATTTTGGACATCTGGACTGAGAGGTGACATTTGGATTAATATAATCTTACAGTTCTGACAGCTTCTGACAAGTTGTTGTTGCTTATACTTTAAATCAGTAACTAATGTGATAATTTTAAAAAACTCTCAAAATATGAAGCTGTAAGTCAATCCTACTGGTTTTCATCACAAGGTATGTTTTTATCATGTCAAAGAACCTCACTATTACCACTAGTCCTACTTAGTGAAGTTAGTCTTGTCAAACATTGAGGGTAAATGTCCCTTGGTGTGATAACCGGTATAATTTGAAGGGCAACAGTTGACTAAATTACATTTCATGCTAATGTTATACTTGTAGACTGGAAAACTTTATTTGCACCTGGCTATTTCTGTTTAAACTTTAAAGTTCCCACCTTAAAACAAATTGAGGAATGAAATTTCAGAACGTAAATTGGAATATGGGAAAATTGCATACTTTCAAACAAATTTTCAGATGGAAAGGCACCCTTTACAGGCTAAAACTGTATAGTAAACTGTAAAGAAAACAGTTAACCCTGACCTAGATCTAGAATTATGCTGAGGACGTTTGTGGGTTCATGGTTTGATCTGAGCATCATATTGCATGAATACAGATACACAGTGTATAACCAAGTTATTTATTCAGATTACTATCAAAATTAATGTGGGGAATCCATGTGATTTAGTGACGTCACAATGTTATCGTTACAAGCGCGTTTTCTGTCAATTAAATTAGGAAAACATCACGTAAGTGCGTTATTTTTTTTGTTTTCTTCTAAAGCCACATAACTGTTGCAACTCCTTAAATAAAGGGCTACCTCCGGTTTAGAATTTTGTCCCTGAAGGCCCCCTACTTTTTTACTTTTCTTGTCCAAACCGTTTTCTAAACTTTTCTTGTAAAAATAAGTTAATAACGTTCATTTTCATAACACTGTCAAACGGTTTGGACAAGAAAAGCAAAAAAAGTAAGAGGGCCTACAGTGACAAAAATCTGAACCTGAGGTAGCCCTTTATGTAAGGAGTTGCAACAGTTATGTGGCTTTAGAAGAAAACGAAAAATAATGCACTAACGTGATGTTTTCCTAGTTTAAATTGACAGAAAACGCGCTTGTAACGATAACATTGTGATGTCACTAGGTCACGTGGATTCCCAACACTGAAAATTAATGGACTGAGCCTGACATTAGTCTATGAAATTTAGAACTGCTGATGTGGTCAGTGAATTATGAGTATATCTTGGTATACCTTGTAAGTGTTATATAGTACCTTTTGATTGGTAAAATTCTTGAATTCTGTGTCTGCAACTAACCATGGACTTGTATTGAATAAATCTTAGCTACTCTAAAGAGTGCAGTCTGCAGCTCAATCCACTTGCCTTTTTTGTTTACAAGTAAAAGAATCATTGGACAAGCACACAAAATTTTGCCATTTTCCATGTTATAGTATGTTGATCGTACTGCACATTTATTAAGAAGCTTGGGCAACCAATTCAAGAACTTACACATGTGTTGTGTTTTTTATCAGCTTCACATTTTAAAAAGGATATTGTAATATTCAGTACCTGTAGAAAGGGGAACCAAATTGAATATCTTGTGTATTTATCTAATGATAATTGAACCAGTGTTTTTTTCTCATTGATTTTGTACACAGGCACTGATATATCAAATGGAGAAGAGGTTGCTATTAAGCTAGAATGTGTGAAAACAAAGCATCCACAGCTCCATATTGAGAGCAAAATTTACAGAATGATGCAAGGCGGAGGTCAGTATTTTGATAATTTCACTAACAAATCATGGTATCTAACCATTACTATTGCTTGATTTTTGTACAGGGACAGATATTTCCAACGGTGAAGAGGTTGCCATTAAACTAGAGTATGTGAAAACTAAACACCCTCAGCTCCATATTGAGAGCAAAATTTACAGAATGATGCAGGGCGGAGGTCAGTAGCACATGTCTTGTCTCCACTTGGCAGCAGTGAGCCTCGCTTCCTTACCTCTTGCTCTTGAAAATAAGATCTAATGCTGCTCAATTGGGAATACATTTTCAATCAGAATTTCTAAACCTATTATTTGGTAGTTTGGTTGGATGTAGACGTAAGTCAGTTTGAATCTACTAGTACTTAACGTCAGTAAGCATTGGTTCTCTTATAGTGATTAGTTTTCTGTATTTTGCTAGCAAGGAAGCATACCACCAAAAATCTTTTTTTATTCTCTTTGACCATCACATACTTTTGTTTATACATCCTTAAGTTTGCCTACACATTGACTCATTTGTTACATGTTGTACGGTGAAATCCTGTAACATTATTCTCTCTGTATTCTGCGCAGTAGATTGTTAAAAAAGATTATTGTTAAATTCTGCCTGTCTTTTTTGACAACTTCAATTTCTTCAAGTATTTTACCTTAATCTTATTGGTCTGGTTGTTTGCATCTTTTTAGTGTATTAGACAGGATATAAACCGTGTCTGCACATATAATTTTTTTCCCATCTTTACTGGGCTTGCACTTCCTGTAATATATTGGAGCTTATGCAAAAATTGTTTCCACTACCCTGGATTGTATCCCCATTTTGATGATAATTTTGTAATTAGCCACTGTTGGTATCATCAGAATGAACCTTGTTTGTGCTTGTTTTAGTGTGGGCTCCTGACAGGAAAGATGCTTATACCATTGATGTTAATGTTATTACACTGTATTGTAAAACATTGTATCCTTCTGCATGCTGTTTTGTCTTTCCAATATCACATTGGTGTAATTGTAAATGTGTTAATACCCTTTGTGAATGTATTGATCAATACCATGTCTTATGTGAAGTGAGTTTGTTCACTTTCTGTAATCTATGTTCTGACCATGTTTTGGTAAATTTTTCCATATTTACCCGACTTACAGGCGTGAGAATATGGCTACCACCCTTGTTTATTGTCTCAAAAATGCTTCCCCATCCTTTAATTTTCCTGACCACCCTGTTCAAACCTTACATTGTATCCTGCTGTCTAGTATATTGCTAGTTAATTCTTTAAAAACAGAAAGCATTTGTTAAAGAGTCTAGAGACTGGACTATTCAGAATAGTAATTTCAGTTAAATTTATGATTATTATTTGTTATTATTGTTAAACTTAATAAAATATTATTTCATCTGATTATTGTTTTATATGTCTTATTGATATTTGTTGACATCATCAAGTTATTAGTTATTCTTTAATTGAGTATTTTGAGTGCACATATCACCATTGCTTAGGCTACTTGTTTTATAGCGTGATCAGTAACAGCCTTTACAGTTAAGCCTGCTTATCCAAAAACCTGGTATTATCCATAGAAGATTTCCCATTCCAATTGTACTCAAATTCAAATAATAAATAAATAAACTAAGTGGCTCATCCAAGCCTAGTATCATCTTAAGTAATAATCTGGTCCACACAAGTAGTTAATGCATATTTTCACCCATGATATTATACTAAACTGATAGACAGTTTGTAGTCGGGCATTTTTTTTCTGGAGGGTTGATACAACTGATTAGGAAATTAATTGCTTTGACAATGAAGTTTGTCATTTTGTTTGTTAAGTAAAAGTTGCTTGTTAATTAACTGATATTTTCACTGAAGTTAAGACACATATTTTTCAGAATGATTAAAGTGTTTAAAATTTTGTCCTGAGAATTTTAATTTGATAAAGTTATCACTGAAAAATTGACTGGTCCGTACACCCCTAACCTTTTCAAATTTACAATACCGCCTGTGTGGTGGAGTGGGTAAGGTCGCTGACTTCAAATCTCCGTAACCTCTCACTGATAGAGGATCGTGGGTTCAAGCCCTGCTACTGACCATGACTCTTGTTAGAAAGTAGGCAGTTGCTTACAGAGGATGGGAGTGTAGTACTGGTTCTTCCCAGGAACGATGCTTAGGTGAACTGTCTGCCTCATATGACTCTGTCTGTTGAAAAGGGGTGTAAAACCTGATATAGAAAAAAATACTAGACCAACGCCCATTTTGCTGCACTTGGTCTGGGGCTATTTCAAAGACTGTTGACTCACTAATTTCCTTATTGATATGATTCATTTAATACAGATGATTGATTTTAAGATTGTTTGTATAATTTGACTATAGTTGGTATACCTACAATCAAATGGTGTGGAGCTGAAGGAGATTATAATGTTATGGTGATGGAATTGTTGGGACCAAGTTTAGAAGATTTGTTCAACTTTTGTTCACGGAAGTTTAGTTTAAAGACAGTTCTACTGTTGGCTGATCAGTTGGTATGTATTATTATTCATATATTTTTTTTTGTGTGTATTGATGCTATGTTCACAGTATTGTATGTTATTCATTCAATATAGACCAATTGCCATGTGTAATTAGTGACAAATGATAAATTTTTCTGGGTATTTATTAATTAGGTTTTCGGCATATTGAAATGAATTCTTAGATGCCATGGGTTGGTAGCTTAGCAAACAATTTGTTTGGAATAGATTGACCTATTGTTGTTTAACTTGGAATATAGCAAGTTTTAATGGGTACATACTGGTATGTTTAAAGATATTTGTGGGTTCTGGGTGTCAAGAGCAATGTCACTAGTACTAAAAATAGGAAAAAGTTTCTAGTCAGTAAACCATTAGAAACTGATTAGGTGACCTTGTTTGATAATCAAAAGATAATCTTAATAATACAAAACAAAAATTCCCTCTCTTTGTCTTCAAAGCATTAGTAGATATATAATCAGGAAGTATAGTAATGATACCATCTTACATACATTTAAGACACTGCTTAGTGTTCATTGGTTTAGTAAATAATGATTTTTCTCTATTTTCAGATAAGCAGGATAGAATACATTCATTCAAAGAATTTCATTCACAGAGACGTGAAACCAGATAATTTTCTAATGGGACTTGGCAAAAAAGGCAATCTTGTGTATATAATAGACTTTGGCCTTGCCAAAAAATATCGTGATGCACGTACACATCAACATATACCTTATCGGGAAAATAAGAATCTCACAGGAACAGCAAGATACGCTAGCATCAACACCCATCTTGGTATAGGTATGTTATTATTATCATCAGTTGTATATTTCACAAGGGTTTTCATGAAGAACCGATTGTCAATGAAAACTATTTAGAATTGCAGAAAACGGTAACAATCTTAAGTATGATATTGAAGTAGGTGGCTCGTTGACCGGACTTGACCCCCCAGCCAAACCTCTTATTTTCATAAGAAAATCTATAGTACTGTACTGATATTAGTGAAAACCCTGAAATGAGTATTGATATGTCAGTGGTATAAGACAGCAGTGATTTTTATGCCCCAGCAAATGAAGTTTGAGAGGGGGTATATTGGAGTCACCCTGTCGATCGGTCAGTCCGCATAAAAGTTTGTGGAGCGAACTACTTCCACATTCTTGAAGCGATTGCAATGAAACTTGAAATATGTTATCACCATCAAGTGTAGATGTGCAAGACACAATTTACCTGCTCAGGGATTCACTCATTGCAGAGTTATGTCCCCTTGAATTTAGCCACATAGTGTACTATTGCATTCTTAGTGTCAAAGCGGCGGCGGGGGTATTCGTCAACTCTGTGACAGCTCTAGTTTTATGTGTGAAACTAGAGGTTTTTATTTTCAGAATATTAAGTCATGTTTTTCCATTATTTCAGAACAAAGCAGAAGAGACGATATGGAATCTCTTGGTTACATATTTATGTATTTTCTAAGAGGTAGTTTACCCTGGCAAGGTTTAAAAGCTGCCACTAAACGCCAAAAATATGAGCGCATTAGTGAAAAGAAAATGTCAACCCCTATAGAAGAGTTATGTAAAGGTTTTCCATGTAAGTCAACATTTTGTAAAAATCTTCTAAGTATCTCATACTGAATAAATAATAAACTTATATATGATCTGTGGTCTAATGGTAACATGCTGGACTATGTGTGAGTTCGAATCTTGGCTCTGCCTTTCAATGTTTCAGAGTTGTTTTTTCAGTAGTCAAAATGCCATTTAAGGCAGCCCTTCTTTATGGCAAATTTAGGGCCCATTTTCGGCCCCATTACCCAAGCTGAATAGTAAGTATTTTTCCCCAAATTTGAGAAGAAATTCCACGACCAAAATATTTTTTGCACTGCTTTGTTTACCTAGTAATTTTCCCCATTTTGCCTACAAACTTCCCCTCAAAAAAGGCACTGCCACCCTTCCCCAAAACCTTAAAAAAGGGCTGTAAGGGTCAAATGAGAGCCCTATTTATAGATGATTGTTGATAATTTTATTGAAAATTTATCATAAATATATTTCAGCTGAGTTTGCTACATACCTGAATTTCTGCCGATCTTTAAGATTCGATGATAAGCCTGATTATTCCTACCTTCGACAGTTATTCCGAAACCTCTTTCACAGACAAGGCTTCACATATGATTATGTATTCGACTGGAACATGTTGAAATTTGTAAGTACCTGCTAACAAGCAGTAAATATTGTAAGGAGATATGTTTTATAAAATATATCACTTACAACTTTCTTACACTGAACAAAGTTGTTACTAAATAAGTATCACATTTGACAGAATGTGAGAGGTTTGAACATGCACAGCATATGTACTTGTCCAAAATCAGTTGTAAGGCATTTATTAACTGAAGAAAAATAATTTATTAGGACATTTTGTAAATTTTTGCATGTGCTATTCTTATTTTACATCATGACTCGTCTCCATAGTGGAGTGTTTTAGGCAGCTGACTTTATATCTCTGTTACCTCTCACTGATAGAGAGTCCTGGGTTTGAGTCCAGGTACCAACCATGTCTCTTTATGTGAGAAAGTAGGCACTTGTTTACAGAGGACAGTAGTCCATTACTGGTTCTTTCCAGGAGCGATGGTTAGGTGACCTGTCAGCCTCATATGACTCTGACGTAAACCCCGATGAAACAAAAAATTTGTATCAATCATAGTCGGCCTGGCTGAGCAATTTTGAGTACTTTATCCCCCCTCCCCCAAATTTAATGAAAACTTTAATCTAAGAAGATGCTCTGAATAAAATATGCATTAAATACGAAGTTACACATGCTCACTGTTATTATCAGGGTGGTAGAAATAGTGATGACACAGAACGAGGGAAAGTAAGCTCTTCTGCTAGACCTGTCCATGGTACGGCACAACAAAGAGGTCGACCAGAACAGTTGCCATCAGCGACGCCACCTGGAGAATATGGAAGTAAGTCGTGTCTCGATGGTCTTCCAAGATTCCTCTGTAATCCTGTTCAGTCACAACCCTGCATGACATTATGAATGTTCATTTTAGTAATTGTACCAATATGGTAAAATACCAATTTATTTTTATACCTATTTTCTAAAGGGTGGGCAGTGGATTTTGATTTAGTTTGACTGTTTTGGAAGAAAAAGTCAAGCTATTGTGATTACTACATCATCTGCGTCTGTGCAAAAACTTTAATGTAGCTCAGAAACTATAGGTGGTAGAAACATAGGTGGATGGATCTCACTAAGATGGTGAACAGACGAGCGTTGGCACCACTTGCAGCGCTCTTATTTTTCACCTGTAGGGGAATGATATTGAGAGGAAAAGGGGATCAATAACATGACATTGTATACATATCCTCCCAACTTCTAATTATCAATAGGTTATAACCTTGATGGCTACGGACAGAGAGCTATCCTACAGGTTAATTGAATGATATGTTTTACCCGCAAAATAAATTATTTTAGTAGCAAAGGGAATTTTTTATGAATATAGGGGGAAAATCAGTCTGACAGGGGAATGGGGCTCAATTTGCCCCCCCAAAAAACAATGGAAGGTTACAGAATTCTTTGTACACAGATATTTGTAGATTATTTTTTTAACTTTATTTACACATCTTCTTTTTAGCACCCACTTTATATCAGTTCAAATTGATTTATGAGAAAGCAAATGATAAAATTGCAGTTTTAATAGATTTTCTTCAATGATTGAAAAATGTCCCTGACACAATAATGAACAAGTACTTGATTACTAAATGTCTTTTATATTTTATAACTAACACAAATCATAGCATAAATATGGAACGATTTTTGAGAGATAAATAGAGCATTGTTATTTGTGTAGATTTCTTATCCAATCAATGAATGTTGGTTGATTATAGAATGAATGACTATTAGTGAATATTTTTATAGCTAAAAAGCACTGAATTATTGGACTATTACTTCTGAATCAGCATTTTGTATCTTATTATACAGCACCATAATATATTCATTCATTATTAACTTATCATTTGAAATTTATCTTTTTTGGTCTCTCCTGCTCAGAAATACTTTTTTGCATTTTTTTTTCATGTATGAAATTTCACACAGACTAAATGCACTGTGTACAAAAACAATAAATGCTGGAAGCTAGTTTCGCAAGTTATTTAAGATACTTAGGCACTGTGCTTAGCATGCATTGAAATTGTTAAGCTTTAGGCCAATCATGCTCTTAAACATTCATATCATAACTTTATCTAAGAAAGGAATATATTACTTGAAAATAGCGTTTTCACTTCAAGAAAAGGCTGGTAATCACTTGAATACTGTATTTTCATTTTATTTTCGTTGGGCCCAATTTTTGTGGTTTTTACTAAAATGGCTATTTTGTGGGGATATAAGTTAGTGGAATTTGATTTTTAGAAAAAAATGCCTTATCTGTGAATTTAATTTTGTGAGGTTTTAATTTTGTGGATGAGCTGGTCCACGAAGTTAAATCCCCCATTGATTAAACAGTATTTAAGATAGCGATTTTTTATTATGATTCAGAATCAAGACCCATACTATCTTGAATGCCATTACAATATAGATATTTTTGACAGTCTTAACTTTTAATGCAGTATATAAGTTTATAAGTATGATCATTTTTGGTTTTGGAAAGAAATTATGAGATAGAAATATGATAGCATGTTGGTATTGGTTACATTCATATAGGTGTTTGTTTACCTTTGTTCTTGTTCGTTGGTGGTTACCCATTCCTCCAAGTTATGTATAATATTGTCAAAGTAAAAACTGTTCAAAGCAATGAAATGCTTGCATTCTAAATGTTAATTTTGATATTAACAAACTAAAATGTGAGCTGTAACTTAATCCATTCAGCCATCATCACCATCATGCATCATTCTGATATTGATTCTGTTTGTTATGACAGACTTAATGAATTGTCTGAAAATTGCCTATGCAAGTAAAACTTACAATGTGTTGAACTAATTCTAGGTATAAGCGATTCTGGTAAGATAACCATGGCTTCACTTTGTATGTGACATGTTAAATCTGGAACTAAAAATTATATGGGAACAGAAATAAATATTCTATATTTCAGATATATATATATTCATTAACTTTGCTTTAAAAATAACCTTACCTCCTCCGTATCGCGACAAAATCCTGATGTTTTCACTTCGGAAAAATGTTAATAAAAGGTATGACAAGCATTTACTTGTGTCATTGTCCAAGTTGGTAGTGTACATACAAGAGTTATGGCTCATGTCGTACAAATTTTAAAAAAAAATCAATTACAACTGTTGCTACGATTATCTTTTCCAATGTGAAGAATAAAAAAAAATATATATACGCATTATTAGGCTTGAAATATCTGCCGTATATCTTAGTCAGGCATATACAATATTTGAACTTAGCTTTATGGTAAATGCTTTCATGCTTTTGAATCCCATGACGTAGAACATTTTCGTGGCGCTCTTTTGGAGAAATTTGGAAGTTGTGAAGAATTTTACAAGTGAAACCACAGGAAATTAATCCCATGGTAATCCCTGTTTTATATTATTGCTCTTTTCTATATGCTCTTAAAATGTTAATTTGAAAGTAATTTTTGTCAAAGCTTCAAGTCCCAATTTTGAGTTGATGCATGTCAAAGTTAACCAAAGGAAATGGTTATAATTAAAATGCTTAATGTGCAGATTCATATCTAAATGTTGATTTTATCCAGTATTTATTGCTAGTTTTTTTGTTCTTGTTTAGACATACTCAGGCAGGCCTTTGAAAACAATCTTTGACATGTTGCAGCTCTTAATTTGCTATTTTGAAGAAAAATGTGTATTTTGATTTGAAACGTGAATTTCAACTTCCAGAGACATGATACCCTTATTATTTGCACATTATCTCCAAATACTTACGTGATCATTCTTATTGAAATAAGTTCTAACATCTGTCTATCAGCACACTGTACAAGTTTATTTATCCGAAGTATTGCTTATAAATTATATTTTATAAATCAATGTTAATACTTCAAATTAACAATACTGTACATACTGTATATAATATTGGCTTTAAATGGAATTTAAAACATTTATATCATTGAGCTTTCTTCTTCATCAGTTACCATTTTATTAGCCTTGCTTTTACCCCTTCTTTTGCATGCTTTGTATATGTTTGCCATCTAGGGTAATAGCTTTTGTGTATGTAGCAGTTATTATAGGGGTCAGACATACAGCTCCTTATAAGGTTTTGTTCTTGGCATTGTGTTATGCATGAAAGATTTTGGATCTGTCACTTTTTCACCATGATATGATGCTAGCATTATGTTGTACCATTAATGTGATTTTATATTATTTAATGAACCTGCTTGGAAGCACTAACACCATGTTGATTTCTGCTAACAAATTATGTTGAAAAGCCTATTTATCCTATACTGAGTGAAATGTGTTAAATGTATTATTTCACGACAGGTTCTATATACCAACTTCTTGATTTAAATCATATATATCTTTAAACTAGAAAGCATTTAAACTGATATTTTAAATATTTTGTTAAAATTTTAACAGATATGGGACGCAGTGGCCGAGCTGGCAAGGATAAGGTACCCACTCGATTGTCGCTGTCTATGAGAGGTGCAGAAGGAGGAACTCCTGATGGTATCCCCATGGATACTAGAATTAATGACAGTAGACTAGCTACCCCTTCATCAGGTGGTAGAATCAGCTTTAAGGGGTCAGGTATCCCTGTTCCAGTGGGTGGGGGAGCTACAGATAATGCCAAATTGAGACGTCTTACTCAGGATGGTCGGGGAAACAGCACATCTCGACAAAGACAGCAATAATGTGTTTAAATATTAGCTGTTTGTATCATTAATCATTTTATCAAACTAGTAAGTAGGTAAATTCTCAAGATTGGAGAATTTATTTGAATCTCTATGAAAATGTGTTATGTTAATGTCTAAGAAGAGATCATTTATGTGATAATTGTACATAGTGTTACCATGTATATATAATATCATGTATCTTTGAAATGAATGTATAAATGCTGTATGTCCTAGTATCATAATTTATAATATGAATTGTTCTGAGGTCACAGGTTCCCTAATATAATTTAATGTATTTCTCTTACATTTTTGCATACTACACTGACACATTATATTTGGCTGTCTTATTCATCCTGATACTAACCATTCAGGGCACTCATTTGACCCTTAAAAGGGCATTCGTGAAATGAGCAAAATAAAACTTCTGACTCTTGAGAATTTGTACCAAAGGGCCAAATTTACTATTACAATGATAGAAAATTTTGTTGACACTTAAAATTCGTATTTGCTTGGGGTCATTTTTTACCCGTCTAGTGAGCACCCTGACCATAGAAGTTGTAGAAATTTTATGTTTCAGACTTAATTTCTTCTTTCATTGTTTTAATGGGTTGAATACAAGTTTATTGTTTGCTCATTATTTGTACAAACAAGTCAAATCTTGCTACCTCAGTCACTTTGTCACACTAATGTATTGGTTGCGTGTATCATTTCGCAGTTGTGGCCTTACAACAGTGGCCTTGAGTTCAATTTGTATAGATTAAAATTGATACAATGTTGTTAACATTATAGGTATATTTGCAGGTTGGATCATTGAGTTTAGTTATGTCTGTGGTACATAATAGGCTTTATGAATATATTAACTAAAACTTTTTGCGACTTGATTATGTAATTTATAATAATAAGACACTAACGACTTCCATGGTGTTCGCAGAGAATTTGTTGCGTTCTTTATATTACAAATCATATTTGCTTCCTAGATCTGATCGATCGGTCAAATTTGCAGTTCCGTTGCTTAAAAGCATTTTGAGAGCCCACCCCACACACACGGGAAGATTGAGCTAACAATTCTATGTATAAAGTCTTCAACATAGTTGTTAAGCATCTTTTGTTGAGTCTGTTATATTTAGTTATCCTAAATTTTGATGACCTAAATGAGTCTGCATTAGTGTAAATAATGTTTGTTTTTATTGATAATATACGTCCATTTCTTGTTTCATTGTATTTTATTGACATAATTTGTACATTATTCATTGTTTAATTAGTTAAAATTTAAGTTGTGAGTTGACTTGTAGGACAATATTGTTGCCATGAATTTCTTTGTTGAGTATGTGGGGCCTAAATTGAAAATTTCTATGTTTGCTGTAACGCTATCCAAGTTTGTAATTTTGTGTAGGTAGGTAGGGAAATGTTTTCTTTTTTCATTTTGAACCAAGACTGAGTCAACAAACATACGCTTGAAAACAATTTTTACATTTAGCACAATGTAATAGATGCTTGTTAGGTGCAGAAAACATATTGTTTAAAACACAGATATTGGCGAGTATTCAAGAATCAAATTGAAAAATTGAGTATGAATAATCATCATTACTAAGATTTATGGTTCGCGATCTTTTTTAACAAAGTAAAAGTGTATTCTTTGTTTTTAAAATCCTCTTTCTCTGAATAAATATTGTCTCATCATGGACTACTTTGTTTGCCAAGATGTCCAATCGGTTCTTTAAATAATGATGCTGGTAAATCAATTAACTGGAAGGGAGTACGTATAAATTTAAGCCACATAACAATTTATATTGATTTACCTAATTATTCCTAAACATTTTAGCTGTCTTCAGGACTGCAATTTTGAAGTTTTAGATGGGTTACTTGATAACAAAAGATTCGTGATTCGATTTGTGGATCGTAAGTGTTGAATCGTGGATTGGATCAGATCGCCACTTACCCAACGATCCACAGCCCTAGTTATGGCAAACATTCATATTTTTATTCTACATTAAGTAGGTTATGCTTTTTGCTTACAAAATTATGTAATTATATTGTAATAAGATATTTTATTATTTATTTATTATTATTGTATTGGCTTATTAATTTCTTTTAGTCTAAGCAAATCAAAGGTGATATATTATTTAGATTTCGAATTTAATGATTATTTTTAATATTTGTGCAGATGATAGTTTTTTAGCTCGCCTGTAAGATCAGGTGACCTTATAGGATCGATGAATGTCCAGCATCCGGCCACAATTAGTTTGTTTACACTCTAGCATCCACAGCTCTTCACTAATCTTAATCAAACTTGGTCACAATGTGTTTGGCCACAATATCTCAGATAAACTTGATTATGGGCAAAATCGGACAAGGACTTATGTGCCCTTGACTTAGAAAATTGGCTATATTTATCTTGTTTACACTCTAGCGCCTTAATTTCTTCACCAATCCTGATCATATTTACACTGAATGTGTATGACATAAAGACCTTTGATTATGGGCGAAATTTAACTGGTACTTGCAGAGTCTTAGACAAGTTCAATTACGGGTGAAATCGGACTAGGACTTCCAAGAGTTATGTGCCCTTGGCATAGAAAATATGATATATTTACAGTGAATGTGTATGACTTAAAGGTCTCTGATGAGTCTGATTATGGGTTGAATCGACTAGTACTTGTACAGTTATGGACCCTTGACTTAGAAAAATTGCTACATTTTAGCTTGTTTGCAGTGTTACTGCACCTCCATTTCTTCACTAATCATAATGATATTTACACAGAATGTATATTTACCTGCATCCAGTATTCATGAATAGTAGAGTTTATTTTTATCAAAATCTATGTAGGCAGGGTTTATACGAGATGAAAACTATATTACATGGTCATTAATTATAGTGTCTTTGCTCTCAGGTGGGCGATATAGGGTCATCTTGGCCCTCTTGTATTATGTCAGTCTGAAAGCTTGGAAGCATCAGTTGGTATAAGTGTCGGACCAACAGTATCATACGAAAGTCTTGTGCTTTCTATTCATAAGTTAGTCCAGTCAAAACATGAGTTAAAACTTTATTTATTTATTGTTTTGTTATTGTTTTGTTAAAAAAACTTTTTTAGTAAATTTGCATTTTTTTATATGATTTCACTATTCATGAAGCCGTTGTCCAGTGGTTAGTACTCTGGATTAGTAGCCCAACAATCTGGGCTTGATTACTGGTCACAGCAGGTCATACCCTCCCATGAGAATTTGACATTGATTTCTTCCACATGTGGAGAAGTTGCCAGTTCCTTGCAATCTATACATAGCGTGACATCACACTAGCGCTACCAAAGGGTACACATTGAGTTCCTTGTGGAAAGGTTTGTTAATACTGGTTAGCATGCTGTCCAGGAAAACTTATTAGGTATATCGGCCGTCGTATATAACTGAAAAGTTGTCGAAAAATGGCATTAAACGCAAATTAAAAATAAAAACTATTTGTGAAGATGTTCTTAGTATTCTCTCCAGCTTTTTGCATTTATCACTAGAGAGCTCAATATTTTATGTGTTCAAACTTATAAAAGTCTGATTCTAGTGATCTTTGTTTAATTGTGGCATTATCAACTGTAACTATATTTACCAAATATTCTTATTACTAATAAGATATGGCATTAATATTCAAGGCATTATTGTTTAGTCTTGAATTTGAAATTTAGAATTTGTGTTTATTTTATTGATTACATTGTATGGTTATCTCAAACAATTGATACAGCTCATTGACATATACATAATGTACTGTTATTCTGTTTATTTAAATATTATGATTCAAAACTCAAAGTTCAACTCAATATTACACTTTTACCTTGTACTCCAAGTACTTGAAAAAATATGCTCAAATTGTGTACTCTGATTGTCATATAACATTAGTACTAAATTATTTCAATTGCTGAATTTGTTATGAAATAGTAGGGAAAGCTCAACCTAATGCTCTAGTCTTAACTACTATTTCAAAACTTTAGGTTACTTTTCTTGATATATTTTATATCAATTGAATGGGCGTAGGGGCCCTTAGGAAGGGAAAATAACATTTTAAGGGAAAGGGGAACATTAATGCAAAAGGTTGTTAACTTACTGCTAACAGACAAAAGAGCTAATTGACAGGTTAATTATACTTTGTTGACCGAAAACATTCAACTGTTCAGAAATATTCATGATTATAGGGGGTGGGGGGGGGGGAGAATTAGTCAGGGGATGGGGTCTAAAGATTATGCCCTTAAATGAAGACCCACCTAATGTCAAACTGACATTCTCATCAGATATAGTGATATATGCATGTATTAAATAATTCTGCTCTGTAATTTTGTGTTTTAAAATTTCCAGATTTCTTTTGTTGAAATATCTTTTTGTCTTCCCAATTTGAGAAAAAAAGTTTCTATTTGAATACATTTTACCGTTTTCTCTTCATTAAAACAAAAAACGTCTTATTTATTACGTAGAGCTTAGATAATTAGTGTGTTGCATTGTATTTTGGACATCTACCAAGAGTGTTCAAATAATGCTGTAGTGAGAGTCAAAGTTAGATTTATCTTGGTTTTGGCAATACATGATACATGGTGAAATACCTAACATATAAGAAAACAATCTTTTAAATATAGTTTAGAAAATACCATGCCATGTACACCAGCACCAGGGTTAACTAACACAAAAAAAAACAGAAGACTTATTGCCATTGTGAAAAGTTGGCCCTGTCACAGGAGTCTCTTGTATTATATAAACTTATATTGTGAAAACCTTTAAAATTCTTTTGGGCTAAAAAAGCATGCCCCAGAGCTTAGCTTTTTAGTGCACAATTATTATCAAGTGTGTCAAACTTGGTTCTGCCCTTAGGGTTATTTTTTATAAATTCAACAGGTTATTCAAGTGAGCTATATATGACCCTCTTTGTATTATTTTTGTTCTGTTGAAGCTCCCTAGAATATATTTAATTATTATTATTATGTTATAACACTTCACCAATTATTTGTATATATTGTGTTATTGTTATATTGTGCTATATTGTGAATATTTTTGGAACTATGTAATAATGAAAAAATAAAAAATGAAAAATCTTTTGTGTCACAATTTTCTTACTATTTAGTATTTACTGTTGAATTGTTGGATACTAAAATCATGTAACTGGATTTAATGAAATTGAACTTGAAGCAGCTGCTGTACGCCATACTGCTTTCTGTATATATACAAATATCCATATATATATATATATTCAGATTTCATGATGATGTAAAGATTGGTGATGGATTTTATTGCCTTTCACTTTGGTTGGATATTTTTTAATGTCGAGTTACATGTTGGAAGCTGCTGGGAAAAGTTTACTAACAAAATTACATGGTCTTTGAGTCAGTTGTTAATTACAAATAATACATTTCAATTAAATTTACTTTTAATAGTTTGAAAGTTGAAATACAAGAATTAAATTATTGTTTTGACTGTATTATGCGTAAATTTTGAATAATTTTTTACCTGTTTGGCTATTTTAATGTTTTATTATTCTTGTGTTATTAGCTACCTCACCGAGACCAATGTCGAGGGAGCGAGAACGTCGAACCAGTACCCGGCTTCATAGAGGTATTCCAACAACTGGTCAGGAACTGGCTCGTGATGGAACCAGGGTGTCCGCAGCACAAATGCAGTCTAGTATGATTCCCAGTATGAATCAGGGAGTGCGACGTGGCAGTGCCTCGAAAGATGGAGATGGCCCAGCACGTGCTAGTTCTTCCCGTCATCTCCGTAAATGATGTGATTCCATATCAATGTCTGTGATAAAATCAATGACTATTTACTAGGTGCCAAGTTTGTAGTGCAGGGTTTACTCTCTTTCACTCTATCTCATAAACACATATGCACTACTCAAATTTTATAATCAAGTCACCTAGATATTTGAGTATTCTATAAATATATGTCAACATTATACTGTGTAAAGCAATCAAAGACCTATTTTATACAAACTATAAAATGTCATAATATTTTAGAATAAGTGGCATTCTATACTTCATCCATAAAGTGTCAAATAAAGTAATTGATAGTCATGTACATAAAATATTCAGGATAGACAATCTTGACAGATTATAAAAGGTGAGAAGTGTATATGTACACCAAAACTTTTTCATTGAACAGAATAGAATGAGTGACAAACATTCAGGTTTACTCTCAATTTATTTCATGTATTGTCAGCTACATCAGGTGAATTATGTTATAGGATAATTCCAAGAATTGGTGGACATATTAAATTTTACCTGATTTTAATGCAAGCCTTTGATATAATATGTAACAAACAGAAAGATGAACATTTATATGTCGGAGTGTATGATGAAGCAAACATTGGATTCCATGTCTTGCTAAGGTTATAAGTTAACTTCTGTACTATGATTTTCCTGTCTAATGTTTAATTTCACTAATGTATCATGTACAAATGTATGAGATTGTTGATAGGGTTTTATCTAAGAATGAGTTATCATTTTTAGAAGTTTTGTTGAACCACTTTCATGCTGATGCTGTAAATGTCAATCCTTGAATATTATTTTTATCTTAATTTCATAAGATTTATTGATAAGAAAACAAAGCTGTATGTAGGTGTTTAACAATGTGTTGTCATTATCATATGATATTTTCACCAACTTGATTAAAGAAAAACTCATTCCTTGCATTTTAGTATTTATTAAATAATTAGTTTACTCAATATTTATGCTACAGTTGATACGTGTTTTAAAGAAAAAATAGTTAATAGGAAAAAATAATTTTATTTTTTAATGTTAATTAGTTTGTTTGCATCAATTGTTGATGATTTAGGTGCATGCATTTAAACAAGTCAAGGAATGGTCTTGCAAATTCTTTTAGAATGATTCTGTTGAATTATATGAACATGTTTATATGTACTGTAGTTCAAGTTATGTAAGTGCTGTCTTGGGTTACAAAATCTTGCCAAACACTTGTTGTACAAAAATACATAGTAACATGAAGTTTGGGTCTGTGCTTAGTTTTAATGAATAAATACTTAATAGGGATCTCTTAACCTGTTTTCAATGTACATTTTTTTCAAATTAAATGTATTGAAAAAATTTGAAACAATACACTTTTACTATTTTTGTGACAGCCCCTTGATTAAAATTAACAAGACATTTTTGTATTAATTGAATTGATTCTGCAAAATGAAGCCTGGAAATGAAAAAGGGTGCCATACTGATGACCATAATTTTTCAATTTCATGTCTCAAATGATATCTTAAACTTACTGTGTACATATTATTTTATACTGTTTGTAAAGAGAATTTGTAGAAATACACATGTATGAATGATAATTGTATAATGTCATAGGCCAGAAGAAGTTTTGTCATGTTTCGAGTAACTTGACCAAAAAGTAGTGTCAGTTGGTTAAAAAACTTTTATAATAATTTTATTACTTACAGATGCTACGAGCAAAGGTACGACATATAAGTACAAAAATAAATTCTACGTCCAGTTTTTTGTTCCAAAATGCTTGCACTTACTTGTCAGACCTCTTTTATGTTTTGAAGTATGATTCATTTGTTAACAAAAACTTTAAAACAATCCAAAACACAAAACTATTTTTACTGGTTTTATTGGTGCAACTAGGTTGTTGGTAGTTGTACAACCTTGCACTAGAGGTATGATAATAAGTATTTCATACAGGATGTAATAAATTGCAAGGTAGTGTTTGTTAAAGCCACTATATGTCTTAAAATTAGTATTGTTTTCAATGTACAAAAGACCTGGCAAGATTGTGATATTAAAATGGTCGCAAAACGGTGCAGAAGGGACCCATATCTGATCTCATTAGATTGTTCCTTCCTTGAGAAATAATTAATGGAAAACAATATTTAGTATTTTGTATGGAGGTGAATGTTTGTGCATTATTAAAATGTCTTAAGCTATGATAAAAGCTAAATATTTACAAGTGTATGTGTATCTGCTATAACTATTGTCTGTCAAGAGGTAGAAAGAAAATTGTACTGTTTTATTAAGTTTGAAATTATAGCAATAAAAAGTCACCTTACTTTCTGTGTGCTTTCAGTTTAATTCTGTGGTCTTGTATGAATGTTTTATTCATTAGATTGATGTATTTGTGTATTTATTAATCAGCTGTTGTGTAAATGTATACTATGCTACTATGCAGATATCTTTGTTTTTTTATCTGAGTAAATTATGGACCAACCAGTTGCAGCTGGAATCAATATTGTGTCTCATGACAAATGTTTCAAACTCCCATCAATTTATAGTATATCTCCCATGGTGTGAAATCAAAAACGATTTTCATGACATTTTCAAACAGTCATTTTCTCCACCTACAATCGTTTTGTTTTTCAACATTTGATGGTTAGTAGAATGTAGAAAATGATAATCTTATGCATTCAGTTAGTGGAATAAAATTTGGTAGGTTCTAGTCCAAAACATGAAGGCTGCTATTTTATACACAGCATTGAATTTGGCTTTTGTAATCAAAATGGTAAAAATGCATAAATTTTTTGTTTGCTGGATAAATTTTTGGAAATTGAAAAGGTGTAGATATCTACTGTATGAACGTGGTTTGACTGAAGTCAAGAGAATTTATGCTTCCTTTTGAATCAAAACTTCTTGTTACAACTTGTGTATTATATCTAATACAATAATATGTGAATATCAGTATAAGCTTCCTATGTGTAGTTTTAATGTCAAGGTATGTATTAATTTGTAAACATTGTATATATGCTATATTACTTTGTATGTGGCAGATCTGACCTTGTGTATATACCCCATGTGAAACGAAATAAAAAGATACTAAAGAATGTTCCTTTGTCGTTCTTGTGATTAAAAAGATGATGCAGCTGAAGTAATTAGAAAAGATGGAATTCTTAAAAACTTTGGAAATATAGTATGTTTGAATTAAAGAGCTAGGTTCACTAACCATGGATATTTGCCCAACATTTTGATGAAAATAAATTCACTGCAAAATACTTGCTTTCCTATTTTGTTGTTAAGTTCCATCCTTAAACTTTCTAAAATACTTATTTTTTTAATCGTGGGTACATTTTATCTATGCCTATTGTTCAATGAAAGGACCCCTAGAATCATCAAAATAGCTCAAATTCACACAATTTCACATTTTAAATAGAAAAAAAATATATCAGCACAGCCAAGCCCCACAAAAATAATTTGCAGCAACGATATGTATCATTCAGGGCCTTAGATTGATGAAGTTTGAAGTTGGGGCTGATATGTGCTCCCACCTAATAAACACTTTACAAAAAAATTCTACGATGTTTTGTAGGCCATATCTTTATAGATCTTATGGATTTTGTATTCAATAAAGCAAATTTAAGAGAAATATCAGCAGCGGTATTATCAAGGACTTATATACATACATGTATGTATATAAGTTTATACATACATGTATGTATATAAGTCCTTGGTATTATATATGTTTTAATGACTGAATATGTTAACCTTTTGTATGATTTATGGATGGGGTGTATTTTTTTACATCATAAAAAGTTACAACAAATACGAGTATGATTGATTTTGAGTACAAGATTAGTTGGTTTCCAATGCAACAGATCACAGGAGATTGAAATTATGACTCAGAATAAAGTTAAGATATAGCCTCGCACTATTAAGCTTGCAGATGTAGATGTAAAGTAAGGAAGAAAAGTATAGCAGACTACGAGAAAGGCAAAAAAACTGCCTATCATTCGTTCTGACAATCTTGAAAATTCCGTTGGACCGAAAGGAAATCTGTGAATAAATAAGTCCCTGGATAGCCGGACCAAAGACTTATACAAAGGTCTTTGGCCGGACTGAGGAGATAAGATTCTTTATCTTTGACACCTTCGCAAAGTCTGGTAATTATGCCCGTATAATTTTGAGTTGGTGTATCTATGACAACTATCAACTGACAAACAACATCAGCTGCAAGAACTTTGTTTATTTGTTTCAATTAAAATGCATGATTAATGACATCAAACTCTATTTGAATATGTTATGATCTTATAGACAATTACACTGTTGAATTTACAGAACTAGTGATATTGTGGTGACAAGAAGAAAATGAATGCTATCATATCATTGTGTCACTTCTGTGAACTTCATGGACCAAAAGTTCTGTTTTGTACTCAACCTTTCCATCCTGAAGAGAAAGCTTGTGTTGGAGAGAGTGAAATTGATGGTGTTGATGGGTCTGTGCAGTCTAGAAGACATGTTACACCATCTACAGCCCCAATCACACTACTCATAATTCTTTGCCAAATTATAAAAATGATCTGTGTGAGGTAAGATATCTGCAATTTGGATTACTAGGGAAATTTCTATGCTCTTTTAAAATGTTTAAATTGTTTGTGTTGAACTTGAAGTTTTTTTTAATAAAGATTTAATACATATACAATGAAAAAAAATCATCATTGTAATTCTATACAAATGGCTACATTTATATTTATGTCCAGGTTATTTTTATTCAAGAAGTTCATAGTACAGTACAGTACTACTTATGAGTCATCACTGACCAATTTATCCTAAGAGTCATATTTCTTCTCTGCATGGAATGAACTATTAATTATATATTGACCTGTTTATATTGATCAGGAAATAACTTTAAGTTGATGTAAATTTTATTCTTCTTGATAGGGTTGTACCTCAGTTCACTTAGGATTTGTGAGTCATGATGAGGATGCTGGTGTGAGCTACATGAGTTCTCAAAGACCTCAGAATAGAGATGTATTTGCTATGGTTAGACAGGGTTGCATTCGAAGTTTAAGTTGTGAGGTATACAAGCTCAGTCCATTTCATTCTTGTTTTCGTTTGCTGTGTTGTCTGCTTCAGTTTTATTGTTTGAATATTTGTCACTTTATTGAAAACAAAATGTACAAATGCATATTAAATTTTTAGATATTTTAAATAAATTTTACAAATATCAATATAGAGTCAATAACATCATAATTATGATTCTAATAAGTGAGCACAACTCCACAAATCAATGTGTGTTGTGTAATTACACGTAATAATAAAACAATGTAACTTGAAACTTCACTAGCCAAGACTAGGAAATAACCAGTAAGTTGCATACTGCAGATTGTATATTTGCTTTCATTATATATTTGACTTCTGTTTACTGGGAATATATTTACCAACCATAAACATTTTAGTTTGTTTCGTGCATGGCCTCCATAGATAAATTAAATCATTTGCAGGTCTGTCCTGGAAGAGAAGGACCAATATTTTTTGGAGATGAGCAACAGGGTCATGCAATTAGCTACACATTTTACGTAAAAGACTATCAGGCTCATGGTTTTCAGAGATTGTACAGTGTTATTGTTGTGATGATGGACAAAATTTATTTGTTAAACTCCTGGCCTTTTCTTGTATCACATATTGAAACAGTTATTGAACACTTGAAAGCAAAAGCAAGTGTTGTTTGCGAAAAAGAAAAGGTCAAGTTTCCTCAAAGGCAATACAGACTGATTTCAACAAGTGTCAACCCAAAAAATTTTCTTCAGCAAAGGGGAGGTAATGTTAATAAACCAGCAAGATCATTAGTTGAGCTGACTGATGATAAACATGTGTTCAAAGTGTTACATACATCATTTGTATGGATACTAAAAGCTTGTGGAAACAGGCTGTCTGAAACATTGCTTGAAGGACCTCCAACTGAAGATTCCATCATTGATATGGAAAAACAGGAAGGTTTGTGAATATTCTTCATTATCTATTTTGTAAGCCGAAGGAACCTTAATCATTGTAAATATATGAGCATACTTTTTCAATTGGTCAATGTTTCACTGGTTCCGGTATACCTATTATATTAACTATTAGGTGAATGTCAGTGTGATAACTTGATTGCTCTGAATGCAAATTACTGCCAATATGAAGTCAATTGATTACATTATTAATAGCTAATATACATGTATCATGATCTCTCAAAATATAAGGGTTTCATATCAGTTTCTCGTATTTTATCTCTAAGAATAATCAAGTTTTGCGTTTAAAATGAATGTTATACATGTATAATTATGCTACTTTTTATTTGTGGATCACTTTCTTTTTTCAGAGACTGAAGAAGGGTTTGTAAAACTGTTCAGTAAGAAGCTAGGTGTTGAGGATGATCTTGAAGAAGGACTTGATGTTTGGTCTTTTCCATCTGCTGAGAATCCACCTACTGAGGAAGTTGTTGAAGATGATGGGAGTCCAGAAATAGAAGATATCCGTCATGTTGTTAAAGTAATTTTAGGAGCATTTTTTAGGAAAAAATAATATTCCAAGGGTCCACGTTACCAAAAGGAAACATCCTTATCCTATACAATATTACCTACATGGAGTTTTACTCCAATCTGTCACCTCGGCCCGTTACCTAGACGTGGACATCTCAAATAACCTATCGTGGGAGGAACACATAAACAGGTCAACAAAAAAGGCAAACCAAACATTAGGTTTCTTGCGGAGAAACATCAAGGTCAAATCCGAAGCCCTTAAGGCCAGTGCTTACCAGACATTAGTCAGACCCCAGCTGGAGTATGGATCCGAGGTATGGTCCCCCTACAACCAAGCCCATATTGATCAAATTGAATCTGTCCAAAGAAAATCAGCTCGATGGATAAAAAATGATCATAAACAAACATCAAGTGTTACAGAGATGCTCAAATCCCTACATATGAGGCATCTAGACCTCAGACGCATTGACAGTCGGCTGTCCCTCCTATTCAAAATTACGAACCGCTTAGTGGAAATTCCCAAAACAGGTCACCTCATCCCCATCCCCCGTACCTCTCGATATTCACATCCCCATTGCTTTAGATTAATCACTGCCACTACAGATTACTACAAGTATTCGTTTTTCCCTAGGACAGTATTCCACTGGAACAACCTACCGCCAGACATCCCTACCCTTACGACACTAAAACAGTTCAATGCTGCTGTAAGCAGTATTGAACATGTTTCACCATAATCTCATACGCTGTGATCTATTTTTATTTTTAACAACTTAAATCTATATTCTTACTCTTATTTTATTCTAGCTTTTATCTTATTTTAACACTCTTTGTCACAGCTTGACGCGCGTCATGCCTACGTCCCCGTGAGGGGTTTGGCATTAAAGGAAGATAGATAGATAGACAATCAATAAATTCAATGCAGTCAGCCGCCATGTTTTTTCCTCGAATGATGATCTAAATAGCAATGCACAAGTAGAAACCTCTGAAGGTCACATGGCGTCACAATGTAGCAGTGATAGTATTATGCTGGGTTAAACTCCAAACAATAATTTCAACACGGAACTATTTTATAACGGAAGTGACATTTTTAAAAACAAGCACCTGCGTTCAAAAATGCAGAAGGCAGTGAAAGAAATATAGTTTTTCAGAGAAAAGCTACATATTTTTATTGAATCATTCATATTTCAAGTATTTTTCAATACAAAACAAATTTTAATGCATACTTATCCTCAAAATGACGTTTTACTCTGTTGAAAATGGTAAGTTATGCATGATGAGTGTGCATTACGGATATTATACGATATGCACCGTTATTTGGATAACACCGGTAAACGGGGTACTGAGTACTGACTATATCGATAGTTCGCGTTATCCTTTTTTCAAATTGTTGATAGGAAAAACATGTATCCAGAGACGTATTAGCCGTCTCTGATGTGTCCCGGAATCACCATATTTCGGTCTGATACGTTATAATAGATACAGTCAAATCTGTGAACAAAGGCCACGTACCCTTTTGGAAAGATGAAATATGGTCTTAAGACAAAGTTATGTATTTGTTTGGTAATGCAATCTTGAGGGTCCTAAATTTCTTTAAAATTTAGTTGGTGTTAAAGTCCCATGAGCTTATAAGTGTATTGGTCCTAATAGTTTCTGTTTGTTCTATAACAGAGGAATCCGTTGTGTTTTCCTCCCTAGCATACTTGATAGCAAGAAAAAAATGTTTCCGAAACTACTTTCGTATTTTTTTCAAGATCATTGAAATAAATACTATTTATAGAGCACCTGAGTTTTCCCGCAGTCATGCTATGCACATGTAGTAAGGTGACGTCACGTGCTCTACACATTTCAAGTTTACAAAAGCAAAAATCACAGTGAAATGAGTGTTTTCAGATGAAAAAGGGCTTGTTTCGTCGGTAATAATTATCTTGGGATAATATCAGCAAATGTTTGATTTTTGCATTTATTTTTTATAGCAAAAAGCTTATGGGGCTTTAAATCAGTTTGATATTGTTGCATGTAAAGTTTTGATAATTATTTGCTTAGCATTTGGTGGAAATTCACTGTATGATACATTGTACAAACATTCTAAATTTGATTTTTTTCAGTGCCTGTTGTCAAGGGGTTGTTACCGAGCTGTACAATACAGTAATGAATATGTGGAATCCTACAGATGTAATTTCCTTGGTGTCAATCCAGCAGTTTCAATCCCATCATATGTGAACACAAGTGAACCTTTTATACTGATGGACATTTATGAACCAGAGGATGTCCACTTTGATAATCCTGATCGTTTTAAAGGATACATCTTCAAACTAAGCACTTTCTATGATTTAGATAAAGGTAAATTTATGTTTTATAAAATCTTGAATATGGGAACTTCCTTTGTGACCTAAAACACAGTCTTAATATATCTAGGTGGTATCTTCATAAAGTAGAATCATGGAAGCATTATATAGTGGTCTTTTTAATAACTGTGGATTCTATAAAGCAGAGCTATGTATTGTCTAGGATGCAGACTTTTCTTAAGATAAACTAAAGCCTTAAGTTATTAATAATTAAAGTAAGGGAGATCACTGTGTAAAATTTGATGTGCTACTTTTGTTAATTACATATCTACACTGAAAACAGATATTTGGTAGTTTAATGGTAAGAATAAATTCTTGCAAATATTAGGTATAGTCGTTTCTGGTAATATCGCAGTATCGCTAATATCGGGGGTATTTACAAATCTTGTAAATGAGGCTTAATGACGCCACCAAGCGTCTGTTCCCGCATGAAATTTTGTAGGACAGATGTAGTAAGCATCGTTTAATAAAAAACTGTACCATGACAGTGTGAAATGATAAGTTACAACATAGTTTCATCTTATCCATTGAAAACTTACCAGGTAGTAGAAATTCAAATTTTGCGTTGCCTTAATTTAATTAAGTCACAGCTTTCTAAAATAGACATAAAAATAAGGAGGCTCTGTTCGTTTCAATATTGTAGATAATGCATATGGATTTTTTGTTAATTGCATGAAATTGACACTTACAACTTGCAATTTCACAGGTAGATATATAATTTGATATACGAGTTAAATATGACTGAATTCACAGTAGAACATGAACTATTTTCGGATGGTCACGCCCGATTTTTAGTTTATTGTCTGTTAATTTTTATACCCGTCTTATACACGGGTCACGACAAAAAGGCCAATTTTTTAGGTCAAAGTTGGGGGGTCGTCTTATATGCGGATCGCCTTATAGGTGAGTATAAATGGTAAGTCCAAAATTACATCGAATATTCTCTATATTACAGAAGCTACACCTAATGTACTACAGAAAATGGAACATGCTATTGTAAATGATAGTTTAAGTATAGAAGTTGTAGATCAATGTTTGATATGTCTAAAGGAAGAATGGATGAAGTAAGTTAAAAACCAACAACTATTTATCCTTTTCAAATTATCTTTTTTATACGCCCGAAGGGACTTATTATGACTGTCTGTCCGTCCGTTAGCAATTTCGTGTCTGCTTTGTTACTCTTTAAGCCTGCGAAGGATTATGAAGAAACTTGACTCAAATGTTCACCCCATCGAGACGACCTGCAGAGTTCATGTTTTGGAAGGCCCAAGGTCAAGGTCACACTTGAATGTCCATCCCATTGAGACGACGTGCTGAGTGCATGTTTCGGAAAGCTTGCTTCAAGGTCACACTTACGGGTCAAATATGACTTATTTCGTGTTCACTCTTTAAGCCAGTATTAATTTTGTACGCATGAAATTCCGTAGTTAAATGAAAAAAACGCATATTCATGCATGAAAAGTACCCAAAAATCATGTTTTTACAGTATCAATTATACCTTTGGCGTATATTGCTCTGCCTTGCAGTGCCTCTGTCTAGTTTGTTTTAATGTCGCACCTACAGTCAAAGTCATTTAGTGACTATTCAAGCTTTAACTACCGTATTATTGAAGACCCAAAATGAAGAACTGGGTAAAACCATCGACTTATGATAAACCAGCTGCACTGCTTCCTCAGACATAATAGACTCCCGTAATCAGATATAAAATGAAAATTGAATATATGTTATATTGTGGCCTTTTGGCTTAAGGTCTTATCATATTGCCCATTTAGTCAATAATATTAGTATAACTTGTTGTCTACATTGTACCCATCATATTTTTTTATTCATTGTTATATGTCTTTTTTAGTTTTTTAGTGATATTCCTTTGGTGTTAGTTCAGTTTATTCTATTTAGTTAATGACAACTGAAGAATTGGACATTTAATCTGTATAATTCTTTTAGCTCTTAAGAGAGTTCTATTGAATCTCAAAGTATAAAACAGCTAATGTGATATGCAATTCATATTATGTGAAATAATACTCATATGATATTGTGATATAATATTCATATGAATGTGAAAGAGTTATTCATTCATTTATTCAATATACAAGAAAGTGATATCATTATATCCTGCTTTAGGGACAATATCTTATACAAATTTATATAAAAACTTAGTATTTTTCAAACTCTTTTTCAGTAAGTGAAAGTAATGTTTAAATTCACCAAGGCAGGAGGTGGTCGTAGTGAAGATGATACAAAGAATCTCTTGAAAATCGTTGGTGCTACTGATGATGACAAGCCATTACTTAGTTACTGGATGCGAGGACTTAGTGATCAGTATAAGAAACATATATTATCAGCTTCAAGACAACATTCTATGTGATGATAATGTATGTTTATGTGTGAATGAATTTACATTATTGGGGGCTTCATGTTGTAATAGTATAAAACTGTATATTGCCATTCAGTATCAAATGCAATATTGTACAGTACTACTTAAGTCAATATATGTCTTTATCAGTGACAATAAAACTGTTTTAGCTCAACAGAGCACGAAGTATTAGATAACTATTGTGATCGAGTGATTTCCGTCATCCGTGTATGCATGCGTGCACCAGTGCGTCAACAATTGCTTTAAACAACATCTCCTTCTTAAGCAGTTGGTCAATTTCAACAAAACTTTACAGGGATGTTCCTTGCATGAAGCTCTACCAAAGTGGTTCAAAAAGTTTAATGTCATTAGGAAAAACTTTAAAAAATCTTCTTGTCCAAAACCACAGGGCCTAGAGCTTAGATATTTGGTGTGTAACATTGTCTAGTGGACCTCTACCAAATTTGTTCAAATTATGGCCCTGGGGTCAAAATTAGCTGTGCCCCGGGGATAAGTGGATTTTAGATAAATTTATATAGGGAAATTTCAAAAATCTTCTTGTTAGAAACTACAATGCCTAGAGCTTAGATTTGATATGTAACATTATCTAGTGGACCACTAATAAATTTGTTCTTATTACGGCCCTGGGGTTATAATTGGCCTAGCCCCAGGGTTTACTCTAATTTATTTAGGAAAATTTCAAAAGTCTTCTTGTCCGAAACCACAGGACCCTAGAGCTAAGATATTTGGTATGTAGCATTGCCTAGCTGACCTTCACCAAGTTTATACAAATTATGGCCCCAGGATGAAAATTAGCCCGCCCTGGGGTTTACATGATTTATATAGGCTTATATAGGAAATTTTCAAAAATCTTCCTTGTCCAAAACCACAAGGCCTAGAGCTTAGATATTTTATGTGTAGTATTGTCCAGTGGACCTCTACCAAGTTTGTTCAAATTATTGCCCTAGGGACAAAATTGGCCTCGTCCCCGAGTCACTTGATTTTACATCTATAGGCTCATAATAATTTTCTCCTAGGGTCGTATTTCTGGTGAGCGATATATGGCCATTATGGCCCTCTTGTTTACTCATGTTATTGGTGCAATTTATATCCAATTAAGCACTGTATAAATGATTGTTATCTCACTTGGTGAATTGTTCATGTGAACTATAAACATGTTGATGAAATAAAATTATTATGCATTGTATACATATATGTTTCGAGTGTTTCTTTATTTACTGTAATACTCTTCAAACACTTTGTACCCAGTCTGACTTATCTGTTTGATGTTTGTTTGGGTTTTACGCCCCTTTTCAACAGTCAGAGTAATACGAAGTGGACAGTTCACCTACCTATCATTCCTTGGAAGAACCAGTACTAGACTCCCATCCTCCGTAAGCATCTAACTGCCTACTGTCTCACATAAAGAGATATGGTCAGTAGCTGGGCTTGAACACATCACCTACTATCAGTATGAGGTTATAGTAATTTAAAGTCAGAAACCTTATCCACTTGAGCATGGAGGCAGGTCTTTATCTATTTGAATTGAGTATTGAATCTTAATATCAAGAATCACATGAATAAGTTATCCATGAGATGGACATAAATCTCAAGTGTTTGGAAAGATTTATAGAGTAATACATGCTGAGCATATGATAAACAAGATTGTGTTATTACAATCCCCTTGGAAACAAATTCAAATTGATCTGTGAATGCTTTTTTAAGTATGATGATGAAGTCAAGAAGAAGTATCACACCTGGACACAGTATACATGTGTACTTAATATGGACAAGAAAGCGTATTAAGCTGCAAACGATGTGTTTGAAATTTTCAATACACTTACTTCAGTAGTATGTAGTACTGGTGTAGCAGTACCGTATGTAGGTTTTGTGTTAATAAATTGTGATATTAAACAGCCTGATTAGATCTGTTGATAGAGCATCTAACTTTCAGACAGGAGATTGTGTGTTTGTAGGGGCGTAGCTTGCCCTATGATAATGTGTAGGCACCTTTCCAAGGGGGTCCAGGGAATCTTTTCACCGTAGATTGCCGGAGACGCATTCAGCAGAATAATTTGGTGTGCTATAGCCTAAAATATTTTAATATGAATGTCGGTCATTATGTACCACTGCCTTTCTGTACCAGGTCTTAATGTACCACTTATGAGACTTAATGTACCACCTATTTGATTTATAGGGGAAACCATATTTGAACTATGTATATATAGTTAAATATGCCTTACAGTGAGGACACCTTTAAAAATATGCATTAAAAATGTTTGCTGTAATGCTACCTGGACAATAAAAAGGGTCTTTTTGGCCTCCTGGATAATTTTATCTTGGATAATTAGCATACGAGAGCTGACCCATATTTTGGGTTCAAATATTACCTACCTACCCGCTGAAAATTCTCTGGGTAGTGTTACCACAAACAAACATTTTTTAAAAGATTGTCTGACATTATTTTGGTATGTCTACTGGCATCAATTCAGATACTACACAAAAATGCCATGTTCAGTCAATTAGTTGGACTAATCAAACTAATTTATTGCAAGTTTGTTTACAGTAACGCAATGTATCATATTCAATGACTTAAATTCCATTTAATCCTGTAAATATTACCATCAATTAATATGTAAGTCAACTGAACTGGGTCCGTATTCACAAAGCATCGAAATTTTTACTTAAAGTAAGTGTAATTATTTTTTCATGGTAAAAGTTTGTAAACCAGCCATCAAAAGTGTCAAAATCAATTATCATTTTCATAATTGGCATCTTTAGAACAAAGATAAAATCATATTATTGTGATTTCCTCCTTTATATTAGTACAAAAGAGTTAAGGAAAAAGTCGAATTTATGGAAAAAATATAACTTAAGTTAAATTACTTAAGATGCTTTGTGAATACGGACCCAGACGCGTAAAAAATGTTTGTTTCTGCTTACCCGACCTACCCTAATTTTTCTGAAGGACCCTAGACTTTTAAATAGCCTAAAAAATTGTTTGTTTATGGTTATTCTAATTTTCATCCACAAATTTAGACCCAAAGTAAGGTACATCTCTTTTTTTTACGTGCCTGCTTGCTTTCAAGAGCCATAAAAAGAATCTTCTGCCTACCTATCTACCCTATTTTTCAGGAGCATGTAGCCAGAAAAATACGAGTCCACTTGACACAAGCTCAACAGTGGGAAAAAAGGAACAGATAATTTCATTTTAGGCATAATTTAAACACATGCAACTTATTTAAGAGAATTTGTTTTCGTAATTTGTGCCAGGTAGTTGTATTCAGTTAATACAACTACCTGTTTGTGCGAAGTTTGAAGAATTTTTACTAAGAGAGACTACTCTGATTGTAACAAAATGTTTCCATATTGAGTTGCCTCCCTTACAATAATAAACTACCTACCAAGTCTTGCAACAGGGGTATATAAAGGAGGTAATGGCTGGTGGGTGGTTTCCCTTGATTTTTAAACTGTTTTCAGGTCAGGGAGAGATTTTTTAAAATATCTGATATTAAATGGTGATTTTAATCACTAAAAAAGTTCTGTATGAAGCATGATGGTTTTTTTATCAGTCCAGATAAGAAATTTCAAAATGTATGAAGATTTAGGTTCTTATATTTTCAAAACAATTTATAACAGAAATTCAAATTTGAATTAGAGGGAGGAGTTTATATGGTTTAAACCCATCGTCTGCTTCAGCTATTTATACATTCAGTACAGTCAGTATTCACTGTATGTCTATCACTGATAAAACAATGTAGAGAGAGAGAGTTCATTTGATAAAACAATGTAGAGAGAGAGTTAATTTGCATCCGATAGTCTGATCGGATGTTGCTCCTTTAATTAATTTATTGGCAGCTCTTCAAACATCACCCTTTTGCATCATGGATCAGCCTCTCATACAAATCCCGCCCGTAACGACAGACCCCGCCTGTTCGTCTCCATTTATTATCAATTAAGAATGTGTGCATAATGAAGTTAATCTTAATTCCAAGTTAATCCCAATATATAGCTCTGCTGTACCTACCATAATGTTGTTATGCTGGTAACCATATAGAAATGTAGTACGTACAGTAATTGTTCATTTTCAATAATAAGACTCTAAAGCACCTGCTGATATTTTTACGAGATATGGCTAAAGAAAGGCATTATGTAAATATTGTTATAGCGAAAATAAAATATATTTCTTGTACGTATTTTGCTGTCATTTTGTCGATTGTTCTGTATTACAAGATTCAAAAAGCTAATGGGCTTGCTTAGAGAATATAAATCAATGACAACAATAATCCACATTTTGTATTAAATAAAATGTTAAAAAATATATCCGAGTCAAGCAAATTAATAATGAAAAATAACTAACATTCCATAGGTATTATTATATACTTCAATTGCCGACCGGTTTCGTCACTGACTCATCAGGGCATTAATAATAAAATATATATATATGTGTGTGGGTGAGGGTATGCATTGATGTGAGCGTGTTTTTCCACTTCGTTGACACTTATCCAATATGTATTGTACAACGGTTTGTATATGTGCTCTTCAAATTTCAGGAAAATAAAAACATGCATCAATACTAAAGGAGCCGTACCCCTTGTTTCAATTGTGGTCCCCGACTTTGGTGGCATAACACGGTCATGGAATGTATGTTTACCGGTACATATGAATTATATAAGTTGAACCATCACGTACAGAATCGCTTAATAGTGCCTTAACTATGTTAGAAAAGGAAAAAATGATAAATTAAAACATTATAAGATGTAATCTATTCAAGAATAAATAAATAAATTTAATTGAAATAATGAAAGACGTTTATATCTAAAATGATCTGAAATGTAAAAACACAAGGTTTGTTTCAACAAGTGGAGTTTAAAACTATAGAATAACTATTTATCTCTGGTATGTTTTGGGGTAAAATCGATCTTCCAAGGATTACAACCTCTATAAGCAAATGATTTTTTACCAAATTATTTAATGCTTTGAATCAGAAAATATACACTTTTTAACGTTTAGATTGTCGCAGACCTGTACTAAAGCAAATGCCTGTATTCTTCATAATTTTGGAAAAAACATACTTAGTTGACAAACAATATTGGGTGATCACAACGAGTAACGGAAGTTCCTCACAACATTTTTTGCCGAAGAATAAATTACGGGCGTGCTACTGTGGCATCATGGGTCTTGCTGGTCAATAAGTCACATATGCCTCGCATTCCTGGTTCAATGTCTATTATCTCAGTGGGCCGTATCTGAGGCTATATATAGACTCAATTAAAGGTGTAACAGTCTATAATGATACTTTCCTCAAGTTTGTTGATAGACGTTGAACACTGCCCGAATCATATAATTTATTAATGTGACATTCATTTGTGGCCTCTATTCATGTCGATGTACAAACTGACAAGAACTTATATACATACACGTACGTATGTATATAAGTCCTTGCTACTGTTCTTACTAAACTGCAACTTTCGTGGAAAATCATTTGATAAATGAAAAATAATAATAAATAAATGATAAATAAAATTCAAAATGAATCAATCTTGCAGGATGAAAAGTGCAAGAACTTCATAGATATTTTTATGCTAAATAATACCGGAAAATGTCCCAGAATGCGTCTGCGGCAATCTACAGTCTGAAGGGGGGATGCACACCCCTTGAACGGTGCCTACGTGTACATTATTTTAGGACAAGCTACGTCTCTGACACTGGATCAAACTGTAACTAATTAAATTAAGTAAGAACTAAATATATACAGTAACGACACAGTTTCTGGGTTTAATTTATGTTTTACTTTCTATATACCAAGTTGCTACACTATTAATTTTAGAATTTGAACAAGCTAATGATCAAGGTGAATGAATAATAAACAACACTATTACTAACAGAGAAAGACCATGAACTTAGAAGAAAAGAAATATAATAATTCAGTCCATGAATTTCGAATACATGCATGTATGTATATAAGTCATTGGCCAAAATAACCCATAGTTGGAAGTGGTTGACTCGAAAAGAGAGAAATCATGAGAATTTCATGATACACTATTTTTGAATAGTACAGGGGGTATAATAAAGCATGTACACAGTGTATTAACACACAAACTGATAGCTTTAAACAATGTGATTTTAAATACATTTGTATATCAACACACCCGTAAACCGCTCCCGCTATGTTCGGTTTGTCCTGCTAGGTACAGTCGTGCTGCTATGTTCGGTTTTTATCGTACAGGAAATGAGCAAAGGAAGTTTTTACTTGATTTTCATATATTCCGTTTTAATAAGGAAGAAAATAATTGTTGCTATATATCTAGGTGGCTTTTAATTGCAAGTCATAAAAATCCTAGACTATTTACTCATAAAATAAGAAAGATACGGCGACTTAAAGTGCAAGGTAATTGCGAAAAATAGATGTTTTGCTGTTTGTCGACTATTTACAGTCTCAAAGCATAAGAAAGTGTATTTTTGAAAATAAAATCATAAACTGCAATGCTTACTGCATACTCTGACAAAAAGATTTTGTTATTGTCCGTTTTATAGTGGAGAAATCGACTTGTAAACAAACATAGGTGAACATAAGTGGTCCTGCTCCGGGTAGACTTAGGTCCTGCTCGGGGTAGACTCATCCTGCTACGTGTGCAACTTATCCTGCTACGTGTGCGGCCAAGGTCCCGCTACGTGTGCGGTTAAGGTCCCGCTACGTGTGCGGCTATTAAAGGGCCCGCTACATGTGCGGCTACATTTTATGTATGATACACAGGAAAATATATGATATACAGGAAAACACACGCATAACGGAATATAGGATACCACGCATGTGATTATTTCCTATGCAGCTACTGTCCGGAAAGGTTTGATGTCATAATTATATATCTGTATTGTGTATAAGTTGTGACTTCAGCCATTTCACTACATGGTATCGTCAGTGATCTTTATCATTACTAAATATTTGCAAAGAATAAATACAACTGTTATAAAATATTGAAACACTTTATAAATGGAGGACAATATTAACATAAAAATACATATAAACTCAGTAACTACAAGTATAAATAATGTATGTTTATCGTACAGATTCATTATATACTAATGCATGAATGGATACATATACATTTTGTAGATGTATGTTACCACGGCTATCTTCCCCGTCAAAACAATTTTTCAAATTTGATGTCATTTACTTAGAAGTGACACGATAAAGTAAAACAACGAATACGACTGGAGCCATAACGTCTTAAAACCTTTCGGATTTCTTTTTGTAGAATGTTTAGAAGTATAAACTATATTATATTTCTAGTTTTGACATTGTAACTATCAAGTTCTACTGTCTCAATGCTGGAAACGTCAAGGAGAGAACCGTCAATGATCTTAAATTATTGGTCCTACACGTAATCATGTAAACTTAAATCAGTCGCTTTTGGCATCAGTTTCTGACATATAAAAAGAAATAAAAAACATATGATGTAAGAGTTTAACCCATTAATACCATGCTGAGGGCAATTTAATTGCGCATGCAAACGGTGTTGAAATAAGGCCACTGTCGAATTCTTTCGTGTCTAGTATGGTTCCAAATTGTTTGACGCAGAGTCAATACTTCTTCTAAACTTTGAGTTAAGTCAGTAAATATTTTTTGTACAACCGGGACCAGACACAGGAAGTCCAAATTCGGCAATTATCATGCTTCAGATACTTTCGCTAAATACGATAAATTTTCATATCGAACAAAAATTACAGAATACAATACATATTACGGTACAGCGGATTTTTGAAGAAAAAATCCGTAATCATGAATTTTAAAAGGCACACCGTAGACCCTCTTGAATTTGAAACCTATACTCATTTAGATTTTGAACATTTGCACCCGGATTACAACTGAGGTGTCCAGAGTAATTAACTCACCTATGTATAGCCGAATAAAATCGAAGAAGATTTTGACTAAAACCCTTGGGACATGTAGATCTATACAGGCAAAAAAAACAGAAACGAAATGTACACTCTACATATGTCATGTTCATCGGACACAAAAATTAGCAAACATAAAGAATCATGGATTGAGGTTTGACTGGGCAGAGGTGTTTATATCAGTTGTCGAGTGTTTTATTCAATTGCTCATTACGCTTTTAAAATGATTTTGCGACTATCGGAATTTGATGACATCCGAAAACTTCCAAGCAGCTTTAGTTTTCCTGTATATCATACATTTTCCTGTATATTATACATAAAATGTAGCCGCACACGTAGCGGGTCCTTAGCCGCACACGTAGCGGGCCCTTAGCCGCACACGTAGCGGGACCTTGGCCGCACACGTAGCAGGATGAGTTGCACACGTAGCAGGATGAGTCTACCCCGAGCAGGACCTAAGTCTACCCGGAGCAGGACCAATTATGTTCACCTATGTTTGTTTACAAGTCGATTTCTCCACTATGAAACGGACAATAACAAAATCTTTATGTCATAGTATGCAGTAAGCATTGCAGTTTCTGATTTTATTTTCAAAACTACGCTTTCTTATGATTTGAGACTGTAAATAGTCGACAAACAGCAAAACATCTATTTTTCGCAATTACCTTGCACTTTAACTCGCCGTATCTTTCTTATTTTATGAGTAAATAGTCTAGGATTTTTATAACTTGCAATTAAAAGTCACCTAAATATATAGCAACAATTATTGTCTTCCTTATTAAAACGAAATATATGAAAATCAAGTAAAAACTTCCTTTGCTCATTTCCTGTACGATAAAAACCGAACATAGCAGCACGACTGTACCTAGCAGGACAAACCGAACATAGCGGGAGCGGTTTACGGGTGTGATCAAGCGAGTAAAAACATCCTAGACACAACAATGACTAGATAATGTTAACACTATTATTGAATGATTGTTTGCATACTGTGTAAAGTGAAATTACCCTTAGTTGGAATATATTTGAATATATGAAAATGGACATATATAGGCCTACTGTAATAATAATTAATCATAGAAGTTGGAAAGTACAATAAAAATAAATTCTGCCACAACTTATAGGTATTCATATAATTATATAATTATGTACAGTATTTTGTTTTATTCAATTTCAGTTCACCATTCTTGAAAAAAAGATAACAAAGAATTTTGCCTGCAGACACAATATCAATTCACGAAATTCACGAATTTTAGCGAGTGATTTGACTTGGTTCCCGGTGACGGAATGAGAACCAGACATATGATTTGTTTCCCGCTCGCTGTGTTGAATGTATTATTTAGAGAGAAGTACCAGCGAGTTCACGCTTACTGAACCCTGACGTCGCGCGCAAAAGACCGCACACGATTGTTGGAATTCAAGAAGGAGAGATGTCAATTTATCTCTGGTAAAATTATTTCTTTTATTTTCTGATTTGAATTTTGAAATGTGTGTTTTGTTTATGGTATTTTTGTTGATGTATTTTAGCTCACCACGCGATAAAGAATAATTAAGACTGTTTTCAGAGATCTTTTGACTGTTAAATAAAACGTTCAGACATTATTTATTTATCAATTTGTAAATGATTAGAAACCATGTTTTTGTGTTTCTGATTACACAGTTGTAGTTATTGTCAATGCATTTTCAAAAAAGAGATAGCAGTTGTTTGAAACAAGATGCATGTATGTACTATGTTAGTGGGTGGGGTACTCATGAATGCAGGCAGATACATTTGATGCGAGTTGTTGTGTGTACTTGGAGCTTTTAGTCTTAATTGCCGAGTGATACCAGTACAGGATGTGTACTATATACTACATTTTATGCTTAAATTCTGTTCATTTTTTTTCAGTTGACACATGGACCTTGATATCTGATGGATACACAACATTTGTCAGGTTTACTCCAGTGATAAAAGCAGTAAGACGAAGAATAGATTTTTCCCAATGATGCTGTAAGTCTTATCTTTTTGTCATTCTCTGAGGATATTTTTTAATTGCGCTTTTTGCACATATCTGATGACTGCTTGTTTAATTATTTTTTTTACCGAGTATTTAGTTATCTGATATTGCTTAAAGTTAAATTGATATTCAATGTGAGGAATCTTTCCTTTTGAACTGTGAATTTTTCTTGTTCAACTTTTTAGACTCGTTGTTACCAGTATTGTCATATTTGTTAATAATAATAAATGGTACAATTATTCTTGCTTTTATTTTCTTAATTTCTTCAATGTAAGGGTATTTAATAGATGAAATATTAAAACATGTAACTAATTTCCCATTGTATTGTTATATAAGGTACCGGATAGCTGTGGATATGTGTGATATATTTACTCTATATAACGTAGCTTTCACTCAGATTTTTATGTTTCAATAGGTCACTTATTCCACCTGATCATCATATGTAGAAGCAGATGACAGAAATTATTCCATCCAGTGAAGAAATATAGTTGACAGAAATAGTTCAAGCCAAAATAGACGAACAGATAACAGAAATAATTCCACCTAGATGACAGAAATAGTGAGCCTTTTACATTCTATTTAACCCTTTACCACATATATGCTCCTTTTAACTCCCCTATCTATGGCCACATATACTCCTTTTAACTCCTTTTTCCATGGCCATATATATGTACTGGCAACACCAACTGAATATTCAACTTCAAAATATTTATTTTAAATTTAACAGTCTAAGATCTGTTTACCATTCATGGAACAATCTTGAAAAATAAAAAAGTTATGAAGAATTGAAGTTGGCATTTTACCACATTTTTCGTGAAATGTTTATCACTATTCTGTATAAGAAAATATTCCGCAATCGTGTACCTGAACAAAGTCTTCTTAGATTAAAATTCTTCATAACTCTTTTAATTTATAAGATATATTTCTTTGAAAATTACCATTCTTAATGCATTTTCATGTGGATTCTGTTTCTGAAGTAAAAATTTCTCTCAGGATATTGTGTATTTAAAATTAAGGATATAATATATATATATATAATGGGGAAGTTATGAACTAAAAAAAAGAATGTATTGTTTAGGAACAAACTTTTATTTTGTGAAATAACTCATTTTTTAAATGATAACATTGGTACATTTATTATAAACAAATCATAGGCATGTTCAGTACTTATACAAACAAATATTGACAACATATAACATTTTTATTTTAATCCTAATAGAAATTAATTAAAGGTTGAAATCCACAGTTCTTCTGTATCGTACCTCCCCTTTTCTGGGGTGACTGAAATTACCATAGTTGTCAAATGGGCTGTTAATCAACAGATTTAAATAACTAAATACTAGTAGTATTAATGGTATTTCTTTGTCTGGTATCTTCAGTTGCATTTTAAAATCTTGCACAAAATGAAATTTATGTCTCAATAAATCATGATATTAAATAAATTGATTCATATTTCATTTAACTTTCTTTTTGTAAAAAATACTAGAACAGATTTATTGTATAAATGTATGAATTATTGAAATGCTTTTATATCTATAAATGTGAAGAATGATTAAAAATACAAACATTCACTAACACTGATTCACTTTTAATCAGAGCAAGAAATTAAAAAAACTTCCGATTTTTGCTTGTCCGGAACTCTACACAGGGACACATTAACAATAATTTTGGTTAAAATTATCAACTTTGAGTTAACATTTTTTATGCATTTTTTAAGCTAAAGAAATGATATGGTTGGTCTGATAGAAAATGTTACAAAGTACAATTTTAGTCCATCAGTATCAATAATATTAACATCCAGAATCAAGGTACTGAGAGTACTGTCAAGAACGAAGTTAAATCCATCCTTAAAAAGGCCTGCCCCTGTCGAGAATTTGATGAACAGTTTACAAAATAAATAGTTGGACACTTGGTTCACAGTCTTCAACCTAACCCACTCGACCGTATGTTACTGTCCGAAATAGGTACAATTACATATAAAATAAACACTGCGCAGATCGATTTCTTTAAATATTTGACCAAGTTCATTTTAATAATATTGCAGCGATATAATAGGGTTTTGTTTAACATGTCTGTGGATAACAAATTGAAGACAATTTGCAGACAACTTAAGAGTCTGGTGACTAGATCAAGAGGTACATGGACTAAACTATAAGATTATCCTAGATCGTCGCAGAAAAAATGTCTTCTTTATGCTATATCTTTAGAGGACTGTAATAAATGAGAGGAAAATGTTAATTGTTATAGCTTGATGTTCAGGGTTCTAGCCAGCCTAATATCGCATGTCGTCCACGACATGCCTTCAGGCTTACAGTCGTATATTCGACATCCTTTAATTCCACCGACATCCCTTAATTACGTATACGACATGGCTTGTATACACAACCAATTATAAAAGCAACTACATCCGAATATGTGCTGCGTGCTGACTCATTACGTCACTAAGAACAGTGTCAATCAAATATCAATAAACCAATGACAGTCTCGAATGCATGGCGCATGTCGCTGACAAAATCGTAGCCCCGCCTTACCACGTGTTTCAACTAAATACTCGATGTTATGACCGTAAAAGTTTAAGCAAGAGTGTTGACAAGATTTTCTTATAATTATCGCATGCACACTTTCACTAAACATTCAGAAATGCGCCGGTTGAAGATGTTGATTTTCGCCGCATGGTTTTTCATGAGTAGCTATCATAATTATGATTCTGAAAGTTTACACAATTTTTGCAGCTCTTATTTATATGCAGTCAGCGGAGTGTTGCTTGCCATGCATATTTCGCATAAAGTTAAAAATATGAATGATACCTGTGGTACACACACAATGATCTTAAAATGACAATTTTGTTTTCAACCCGTTATGCAGTTGCCTCACTATAGATTGACACATTCCACTGTTAGTGACGTCATTCGGTGATAGCAACTTATTTCGGAATGAAATTCATTGCTGATGACGTATCGTGTGTATCTAGATTACACATTTCTTGGGCAACATGTGATTACTATGCCTCTGCGAATGATTTATATTTAACAACGCCGAAATATGCATAGATCTACAGTATCGGTGTGCAAATAATAATTACTGATATCATGCGACATAACCGTGAAATTAAGACTGAACATTTTTAATGCACGTAGATCTATACGAAAGACGAGGATATAAAAAATATGCGTTAGCAAATCGATCACCGAGGAATCTTTGAGCATTAAAAACGAAATGAGACTCTTATGAGTCGATAGAATAACATTCATGATGTGAGTTCTGATCAGAAATCTGCAACGCCGATCTTGACATAATCCAATCTTTAGATCCTAAATGGAAACATACGTTTCTGTGGATGTTAGTTTCGGAAAACGGTAACTTAAATATCATTATCTATTAAATTTTAACAGAAGTTACATGCAGTTGATATCCCTAGGGCTTTAAAAAAATGATTTAAGTTTAACTTATACGATCTGATGTAATTTTCTACTTTCGGTTTGAACTTTGGTAGTGGCGATGTGTTATGTTTGTTGTCATTTTATTCAGTCAATAAAAAGTTTAATTGATTCAATAAAATGTCTTACTTTGAAATATGCTATGATTGCTGAAAATACAAATAAAGAAAAAATATTCTAAAAATTTGATGTCAATCTAACTATGACTACAGAATGTAAACAAATGTGTACTGTAGAGTGTAGTGTATTGAGTTAATCTTATAGTCACTTGATTATCAGTTACTTGTCTGTATAGTTGCCTCTCTGATAGTAGGCCTATTGTACATCATTTATTAAATAGCCACTGAGCAATAAACTTAAATGTATAAAACCATCTCTGAGTTGGAGTTCTAATGTAAGTGCTTACATATAAAATAGAGAAACACTACATGTACTATCAAAGGAGACATAAGAAGTGTGTGCCTGATAGAGCAGTATGGGCTGACATTCCATGTACTTCCATAAAAAGAGCATCCTATCAAAACCATGGCGCCTCGGATTCAAACAAATGATTTATTTGGACATGCAAAACAGATACATGTATCTTAATTCCTATTGATTTGTGTATGATATGTTATATATTTATAACACTTTTTAACAGTTCTGTCTTTTGACTTTAAAATTCACTAAAATATGAACCACTTAAGTTGTTGGACTTACCCCCCCCCCCCCCCCCCCCCCCCCCCCCCCTTGCACACATTCAGTCATTCACTGTACCGCTCACGGGTGACTCAAATTTGTATTTGCAACATGCCTTAAAAAATCCTGGCTAGAACCCTGATGTTATATAAGTTTACTAATAGTCTCACTGTGATGCAAATAGATCATTTTAGTTCGGACTGGTGAATTTGGATTTGGGCTAGTGAAATTTCTAAGCTGGTAGCCCGACTGGGCTAGTGCCGAAAAAAAATTAATGCGAAGACTGGGTTCATGAGCATGGTCTGATGAAGTTCATGAACAAATATTCAAGAATTGATGGAGGACTTCATGATAAATTGTTTATAGACTTCAGTTGGTGAACAATTTCATGAATCTTTTAACCTATTCTTATAACTACCATTTTTGCAATCTTCAACTTATTCTACTTATTCTCCCATAGAACAGTAGTCAGTGTTTGACACTAACTTTTTGAGCATGGTGGTCCACAGGACCGGTAACTTCTCAAACCTACCGGTCCTTCTACACTTTCACAGGTCCTTCAATTTTAGTGATAATTTAAAAAAAAAAAAAACCAATGCAACAGAGCGTTCTCGCATCCCATTTTTTTATGTACTATTCTGATTGTTTCTTTTTAAATGAAAGCAATTGTAACTTATATGAAATATTTTGTTCATATTCATTCTAATAAGTCACTGCAAGCCTTATCTGTATTGAAGATATTAAATGATAAAGAATCATGTGCATTTACTCAAATAAAACTGTAATGATTTACTTATAAGACTATTTTGTCATTAATCTAAAATGATTAGATCTACAACAGCTTTGTACCTTACTAAGTAATCCAGTAACAAATTATTCACACACAAAAATATCAATAATTGTGTGACACATTCAAATTACGAAATTCCTGTTCAATTTATTATGGGAGTAAAAAATTAACCAGAGAGCAAGATATACGTCATTTGATTGACAGATAGTATCATTCATGATGTCAGAACTTTACACTAACTTAAAACCTACTTAATTTCAGCAGCGCTAAAAATAGAAAATCAATATAGTTACAAAGTGCACCAATTTAACCCGTTTGTGCAAAAATATGTATTAGTTATCTTCATATTTTAAATTTTATGGGATATATCACAAGCGACGCAAAGCGGAGCGCAGTGATATGTCGCATAAAATTCATAATATGAACGATAACTGATTTACAGTTTGCCCTAATTTCTGTCACGTATGCATGTTTTGTCTCTACAAAAACTGTCAATCATCACTATATAATGTAATTTGACACCGCCCACAAAGTACCTCCGATCAGAGGGAAATTGAAAAGAAAGCGGGGGCATTCAGTGTTATATGCGCTAATAAGAGATACGAGCCAACATTTACCTGTAACAATGGATTTTCACTTAGCTTACGACGAATTCTAGATCTATGGTTGTTTTATTTTTGAGGAACGGGTTTTGTCTTAGTTATTATGTAAATTATCAATACCCAGAAATGCATGATTTCAATGTTTCGTACTGTTTGACCATTCTTTCAATTTGGACCATTAGACCTGTGCAGCATTATTTATAGTTTTCGGCCGTTTTGATTCTTGCCAAACTTCTTGGATTCTTGCACATGTTTAAGTTCGAGTCCGGCTTAGATAGGAAAACCTTGTAAGTGTGGTGTCTAGCACCGGCCCAGATGTTATACAACTTACAATCGACTGCTGAGCATCAAATCCATTCCATTCTCAACGTATTATTGTTGAATACATATTAGGTGCTGGTTGATTTATACAATGCACATTCAGGTTGATTATGGTGATATAAGATTCATGTATCTACATTTATTTATGAGTAATTATTATAACCATGGAACCCGGTACTACTACCAAGGAACGATGGCAAGATGGACTGCCCGCTTGTATTTGACTGAAATTCTGTTGTAAACGGGCATTAAATTCAACAAAAATAGCGAAAACCATTGGAAATTCGTATGCTGTACGACCTGGATCAAATGACGCAATCTCCCTCAATGTCTATGAGTAGTTTGAATTCCGCCTACTTTATTGCACGTTTAAGGATGACGTAATAAAACTGATGCAACTTGCACCGCCCTATTCTGAGCTTGGTCACGTAGCACACAAATTCGACTTATTTTCTCCATATCAGGGTTTTGGCAAATTTTATGCGATATATTTTTCAAATTTCAAATGAAATGCGGACGTTAACATAAATTACTTTGTTTTTGTGCTCTGAAAGTGTCTAAGTGATAATATGTTTTTTGGTTACTCGACCGTAAGTAGAGGTGGATTTTACGGACAATTTCAGGACCCGTATTTGATTGACTTATGGCTGAGTATTTACATTAATCTGGATTCTTTACACTTCTTTGGTGGCATGAGTATGCAAAAAATCGCTGAAGCACTTGATCAAAAATAATTATTGCAACAACAAATACTAGAGCACGAGTTGACGAAGGGTACGACTACGAGTAGATTGATTACACGCACTGACTTTATTATGCTGATATGTCGTAATTATGTCTAAAAATAGATACATAATTCTGGCCCTGTACCCTGCATATATAAAACACAGCTACTGGTAAACGTTGTTAACTGTAATTATGCTGATACGTCGTAGTTTATATTTATCTTAAGAATGGGATTTCCTACTTGCAAAATCTACCGGGCACCCGGGCCGACCAGGTCGCGGATGTCATCGGTCCTTGGTGATTTCTGTCGGTCTCGGACCGACGGACTAGAGTAGTAGAATCTGGTATTTACTACCATTAGTGGTGTAAATGAACTTAAAAAATAAAAAATAATTTTATTTTTTTTGGATTGGGAATTTTTGCCTGTAAATTGGGAAAAAAAGATACTATTTTCCATTGGATATATGACCAAAGTTGGGCTATAAAATCGCACCCAAAAAATCCCTGTGTTGTATTATATACTGAACTTCTGACCATGTGTCAGTATATGTATATCATATGTATATAATTTTTTATATTTTAGAGCTGTGTGATGTCATTAATATGTCAGATGCCCTGCGTGGCAAGAACAAGAACTTGCGTTCTTACGGTACTAGTAGTTTTTAGTCGCTGCACTAACTTTGTACATGCGCGCTACATTGTTTTTTTTAGACAAAGGAATCTTGATTGCTTGCTCCGTTATACAGTTTTATTTTCTATATCTCAAACTTACTGCCTCATCCACTGTCCCACTTTCAGTTCACTATAGTATTATTATTTGTATTAGTTACGGTAATGTTTACCCAAGTTCAGTTTTATAAGTTTCATATATACTTTTGTATATGTTACTGTGTTTGGACCCCGGACTGGTTAGCTGGTTAGGATAACTGCCTGCCTCGATATGACTGAAATAATGTTGAAAATGGTGTTTTAGGAGACATTTAATAATGTACAATTGGGTAGGTGGGTGTTATTTGTAACACTACAGGGTGTTTGGCGGCCCTGCCCTTACACTAGTCAAACTTTCAGTCTCACTATCTCTTCTTGTTTCCTTATTCTTGGCCATTTATGCGACAATCTTTCTTAAACTGTCATTTGTTGACTGTATTATTGGACTGGTATGTGACGCATTTTGTTTATTTTCTGTGGTCGACCTTGTATTAATATGTATATGTAACGATCTTTCTAACTAACATTTGTTGACTGTATTTTTGGACTGGTATGTGACTCCTTTTGTTTATTTTCTGTTGTCGACCTTGTTTTAGTATGTATATGTGACGATCTTTCTAACTAACATTTGTTTGTTGACTGTATTTTTGGACTGGTATGTGACGCCTTTTGTTTATTTTCTGTGGTCGACCTTGTTTTAGTATGTATATGTGACGATCTTTCTAACTAACATTTGTTTGTTGACTGTATTTTTGGACTGGTATGTGACGCCTTTTGTTTATTTTCTGTTGTCGACCTTGTTTTAGTATGTATATGTGACGATCTTTCTAACTAACATTTGTTTGTTGACTGTATTTTTGGACTGGTATGTGACGCCTTTTGTTTATTTTCTGTGGTCGACCTTGTTTTAGTATGTATATGTGACGATCTTTCTAACTAACATTTGTTTGTTGACTGTATTTTTGGACTGGTATGTGACGCCTTTTGTTTATTTTCTGTTGTCGACCTTGTTTTAGTATGTATATGTGACGATCTTTCTAACTAACATTTGTTTGTTGACTGTATTTTTGGACTGGTATGTGACGCCTTTTGTTTATTTTCTGTGGTCGACCTCGTTGTATGTATATGTGACAATCTTTCTAACTAACATTTGTTTGTTGACTGAATTTTTGGACTGGTATGTGACGCCTTTTGTTTATTTTCTGTGGTAGACCTTGTTTTAGTGTGTATATGTGACGATCTTTCTAACTAACATTTGTTTGTTGACTGTATTTTTGGACTGGTATGTGACGCCTTTTGTCCATTTTCTGTGGTCGACCTTGTTTTAGTATGTATATGTGACGATCTTCCTAACTAACATTTGTTGACTGTATTATTGGACATGTATGTGACGCCTTTTGTTAATTATCTGTGATTGAACTTGTTTTTGTATGTTTTTATATTTCATGAATTCCATTCTTTGTTTAATTGCAAGTTAAGGTTCTTATTAATTGTTTAGATTTTGCTAATTTACTTTGTATGCTTTGTTAATGGTAATGATTGATGCGGTTTGTTGTGAAACAATGCTAGTGGATGGAATTAGACAGCTCATAGTATTTCATCAAGTGTCTTGACAGTTTGTTTTTTTGGTGACAGCGTTATTTAAGATGATTACAGTATAGGTTGTGAAGAGTGAATGTATGTCATGAGTGTACGAAAAGACAGACACCATTACTTTTTATTCTTTGGTTGGAAATGAACTGTTCTTAAGATGTGGTATTGACACTGCGCCTTGAATGCAAGGCCTTGGTCTCAATGGTCACCAAGGTCAGGGCTAGGGTACTGTGCACAGCATGAAAACGTAAGTGTTATGTTTCTATATACTTTTTCATCTGATGGAACTGTTGAATTTGCTTTTATCTATCATGCAATTAATATGATCTGCCAACAAATCCCTCTGTATTGTACAGTATTTTCTTTATTTCAGCAGTCGGATGTGTTGATTTCCTGGAAGTGGACTTCATCGAGGGATACCAACTTCATAAGGAAGCTTGGCACACGGATTGATGGCAAGGCCTTGGTCTCAATGTTTACCAAGGTCAGGGTCACCGTAATGCGTACAGCATTTCAACGTAAGTATTCTGGCTTAATTGTGAGCGATTATGCTTCTTAACATTTGAGCATCCGATGCAACTGTTGAATTGGTCTGTCGTCTGCTTTTTTGTTTTTGTTCATTTTGCAATTTACACGATCTGCTAACAAATCCCTCAGTATTGATGAGTATTTTCTTTATTTCAGCAGTCGGATGTGTTGACTCCTGGAAGTGGACCTCATCGAGGGATACCAACTTCAGGTGGAAGCTTGGCACACGGATTGATGGCAAGGCCTTGGTCTCAATGGTCACCAAGGTCAGGGTCACCGTAATGCGTACAGCATTTCAACGTAAGTATTCTGGCTTCATTGTGAGCGATATGCTTCTTGACATTTGTGCGTCCGATGCAATTGTTGAATTGGTCTGTCGTCTGCTTTATTTTTGTTCATATAGTTCACACAATCGGCCAACAGATCCCTTTGTATTCGAAAAGTATTTTCTCTATTTCAGCAGTCGGATGTGTTGACTCCTGGAAGTGGACCTCATCGAGGGATACCAACTTCAGGTGGAAGCTTGGCACACGGATTGATGGCAAGGCCTTGGTCTCAATGGTCACCAAGGTCAGGGTCACCGTAATGCGTACAGCATTTCAACGTAAGTATTCTGGCTTCATTGTGAGCGATATGCTTCTTGACATTTGTGCGTCCGATGCGATTGTTGAATTGGTCTGTCGTCTGCTTTTTTTGGGTTCATTTTACAGTTTACACAATCTGCCAACAGATCCCTTTGTATTCGAAAAGTATTTTCTTTATTTCAGCAGTCGGATGTGTTGACTCCTGGAAGTGGACCTCATCGAGGGATACCAACTTCTGATGGAAGCTTGGCACACGGATTGATGGCAAGGCCTTGGTCTCAATTTTCACCAAGGTCAGGGTCACCGTAATGCGTACAGCATTTCAACGTAAGTATTTTGGCTTAATTGTGAGTGATTTTCTTCTTGACATTTGTGCATCAAATGCAACTGTTGAATTGTACTGTAGTCTGCTTTTTGTTTTTGTTCATTTTGCAATTTAAATTATTTGTCATCAGATCCCTTTGTATTTGAAGAGTATTGTCTTTATTTCAGCAGTCGGATGTGTTGACTCCTGGAAGTGGACCTCATCGAGGGATACCAACTTCATATGGAAGCTTGGCACACGGATTGATGGCAAGGCCTTGGTCTCAATGGTCACCAAGGTCAGGGTCACCGTAATGCGTACAGCATTTCAACGTAAGTATTCTGGCTTAATTGTGAGCGATATGCTTCTTGACATTTGTGCGTCCGATGCAATTGTTGAATTGGTCTGTCGTCTGCTTTGTTTTTGTTCATTTTACAGTTTACACAATGGGCCAACAGATCCCTTTGTATTCGAAAAGTATTTTCTCTATTTCAGCAGTCGGATGTGTTGACTCCTGGAAGTGGACCTCATCGAGGGATACCAACTTCAGATGGAAGCTTGGCACACGGATTGATGGCAAGGCCTTGGTCTCAATGGTCACCAAGGTCAGGGTCACCGTAATGCGTACAGCATTTCAACGTAAGTATTCTGGCTAAATTGTGAGCGATTATGCTTCTTGACATTTGTGCATCCGATGCAACTGTTGAATTGGTCTCTCTTCTGCTTTTTTTTTGCTCATTTTACAATTTACACGATCTGCTAACATATCCCTTTGTATTCAAAAAGTATTTTCTTTATTTCAGCAGTCGGATGTGTTGACTCCTGGAAGTGGACCTCATCGAGGGATACCAACTTCTGATGGAAGCTTGGCACACGGATTGATGGCAAGGCCTTGGTCTCAATGGTCACCAAGGTCAGGGTCACCGTAATGCGTACAGCATTTCAACGTAAGTATTCTGGCTTAATTGTGAGCGATTATGCTTCTTGACATTTGTGCGTCCGATGCAACTGTTGAATTGGTCTGTCGTCTGCTTTTTGTTTTTGTTTATTTTGCTATTTACATGATCTGCCAACAAATTCCTCTGTATTGATGTGTATTTTCTTTATTTCAGCAGTCGGATGTGTTGACTCCTGGAAGTGGACCTCATCGAGGGATACCAACTTCAGGTGGAAGCTTGGCACACGGATTGATGGCAAGGCCTTGGTCTCAATGGTCACCAAGGTCAGGGTCACCGTAATGCGTACAGCATTTCAACGTAAGTATTCTGGCTTCATTGTGAGCGATATGCTTCTTGACATTTGTGCGTCCGATGCGATTGTTGAATTGGTCTGTCGTCTGCTTTTTTTGGGTTCATTTTACAGTTTACACAATCTGCCAACAGATCCCTTTGTATTCGAAAAGTATTTTCTTTATTTCAGCAGTCGGATGTGTTGACTCCTGGAAGTGGACCTCATCGAGGGATACCAACTTCTGATGGAAGCTTGGCACACGGATTGATGGCAAGGCCTTGGTCTCAATTTTCACCAAGGTCAGGGTCACCGTAATGCGTACAGCATTTCAACGTAAGTATTTTGGCTTAATTGTGAGTGATTTTCTTCTTGACATTTGTGCATCAAATGCAACTATTGAATTGGTCTGTAGTCTGCTTTTTGTTTTTGTTCATTTTGCAATTTAAATTATTTGTCATCAGATCCCTTTGTATTTGAAGAGTATTGTCTTTATTTCAGCAGTCGGATGTGTTGACTCCTGGAAGTGGACCTCATCGAGGGATACCAACTTCATATGGAAGCTTGGCACACGGATTGATGGCAAGGCCTTGGTCTCAATGGTCACCAAGGTCAGGGTCACCGTAATGCGTACAGCATTTCAACGTAAGTATTCTGGCTTAATTGTGAGCGATATGCTTCTTGACATTTGTGCGTCCGATGCAATTGTTGAATTGGTCTGTCGTCTGCTTTGTTTTTGTTCATTTTACAGTTTACACAATGGGCCAACAGATCCCTTTGTATTCGAAAAGTATTTTCTCTATTTCAGCAGTCGGATGTGTTGACTCCTGGAAGTGGACCTCATCGAGGGATACCAACTTCAGATGGAAGCTTGGCACACGGATTGATGGCAAGGCCTTGGTCTCAATGGTCACCAAGGTCAGGGTCACCGTAATGCGTACAGCATTTCAACGTAAGTATTCTGGCTAAATTGTGAGCGATTATGCTTCTTGACATTTGTGCATCCGATGCAACTGTTGAATTGGTCTCTCTTCTGCTTTTTTTTTGCTCATTTTACAATTTACACGATCTGCTAACATATCCCTTTGTATTCAAAAAGTATTTTCTTTATTTCAGCAGTCGGATGTGTTGACTCCTGGAAGTGGACCTCATCGAGGGATACCAACTTCTGATGGAAGCTTGGCACACGGATTGATGGCAAGGCCTTGGTCTCAATGGTCACCAAGGTCAGGGTCACCGTAATGCGTACAGCATTTCAACGTAAGTATTTTGGCTTAATTGTGAGTGATTTTCTTCTTGACATTTGTGCATCAAATGCAACTATTGAATTGGTCTGTAGTCTGCTTTTTGTTTTTGTTCATTTTGCAATTTAAATTATTTGTCATCAGATCCCTTTGTATTTGAAGAGTATTGTCTTTATTTCAGCAGTCGGATGTGTTGACTCCTGGAAGTGGACCTCATCGAGGGATACCAACTTCATATGGAAGCTTGGCACACGGATTGATGGCAAGGCCTTGGTCTCAATGGTCACCAAGGTCAGGGTCACCGTAATGCGTACAGCATTTCAACGTAAGTATTCTGGCTTAATTGTGAGCGATATGCTTCTTGACATTTGTGCGTCCGATGCAATTGTTGAATTGGTCTGTCGTCTGCTTTGTTTTTGTTCATTTTACAGTTTACACAATGGGCCAACAGATCCCTTTGTATTCGAAAAGTATTTTCTCTATTTCAGCAGTCGGATGTGTTGACTCCTGGAAGTGGACCTCATCGAGGGATACCAACTTCAGATGGAAGCTTGGCACACGGATTGATGGCAAGGCCTTGGTCTCAATGGTCACCAAGGTCAGGGTCACCGTAATGCGTACAGCATTTCAACGTAAGTATTCTGGCTAAATTGTGAGCGATTATGCTTCTTGACATTTGTGCATCCGATGCAACTGTTGAATTGGTCTCTCTTCTGCTTTTTTTTTGCTCATTTTACAATTTACACGATCTGCTAACATATCCCTTTGTATTCAAAAAGTATTTTCTTTATTTCAGCAGTCGGATGTGTTGACTCCTGGAAGTGGACCTCATCGAGGGATACCAACTTCTGATGGAAGCTTGGCACACGGATTGATGGCAAGGCCTTGGTCTCAATGGTCACCAAGGTCAGGGTCACCGTAATGCGTACAGCATTTCAACGTAAGTATTCTGGCTTAATTGTGAGCGATTATGCTTCTTGACATTTGTGCGTCCGATGCAACTGTTGAATTGGTCTGTCGTCTGCTTTTTGTTTTTGTTTATTTTGCTATTTACATGATCTGCCAACAAATTCCTCTGTATTGATGTGTATTTTCTTTATTTCAGCAGTCGGATGTGTTGACTCCTGGAAGTGGACCTCATCGAGGGATACCAACTTCTGATGGAAGCTTGGCACACGGATTGATGGCAAGGCCTTGGTCTCAATTTTCACCAAGGTCAGGGTCACTGTAATGCGTACAGCATTTCAACGTAAGTATTCTGGCTTAATTGTGAGTGATTTTCTTCTTGACATTTGTGCATCCGATGCAACTGTTGAATTGGTCTGTCGTCTGCTTTTTGTTTTTGTTTATTTTGCTATTTACATGATCTGCCAACAAATTCCTCTGTATTGATGTGTATTTTCTTTATTTCAGCAGTCGGATGTGTTGACTCCTGGAAGTGGACCTCATCGAGGGATACCAACTTCTGATGGAAGCTCGGCACACGGATTGATGGCAAGGCCTTGGTCTCAATGGTCACCAAGGTCAGGGTCACCGTAATGCGTACAGCATTTCAACGTAAGTATTTTGGCTTAATTGTGAGTGATTTTCTTCTTGACATTTGTGCATCAAATGCAACTGTTGAATTGGTCTGTTGTCTGCTTTTTTGTTTTTGTTCATTTTGCAATTTAAATTATTTGTCATCAGATCCCTTTGTATTTGAAGAGTATTTTCTCTATTTCAGCAGTCGGATGTGTTGACTCCTGGAAGTGGACCTCATCGAGGGATACCAACTTCAGATGGAAGCTTGGCACACGGATTGATGGCAAGGCCTTGGTCTCAAATGTCACCAAGGTCAGGGTCACCGTAATGCATACAGCATTTCAACGTAAGTATTCTGGCTTCATTGTGAGCGATATGCTTCTTGACATATGTCCGTCCGATGCAATTGTTGAATTGGTCTGTTGTCTGCTTTTTTTGTGTTCATTTTACAGTTTACACAATCTGCCAACAGATCCCTTTGTATTCGAAAAGTATTTTCTTTATTTCAGCAGTCGGATGTGTTGACTCCTGGAAGTGGACCTCATCGAGGGATACCAACTTCATATGGAAGCTTGGCACACGGATTGATGGCAAGGCCTTGGTCTCAATGGTCACCAAGGTCAGGGTCACCGTAATGCGTACAGCATTTCAACGTAAGTATTCTGGCTTCATTGTGAGCGATATGCTTCTTGACATTTGTGCGTCCGATGCAATTGTTGAATTGGTCTGTCGTCTGCTTTATTTTTGTTCATATAGTTCACACAATCGGCCAACAGATCCCTTTGTATTCGAAAAGTATTTTCTCTATTTCAGCAGTCGGATGTGTTGACTCCTGGAAGTGGACCTCATCGAGGGATACCAACTTCAGATGGAAGCTTGGCACACGGATTGATGGCAAGGCCTTGGTCTCAATGGTCACCAAGGTCAGGGTCACCGTAATGCGTACAGCATTTCAACGTAAGTATTCTGGCTTAATTGTGAGTGATTATTCTTCTTGACATTTGTGCATCCAATGCAACTGTTGAATTAGTCTGTCGTCTGCATTTTTGTTTTTGTTCATTTTACAATTTAAATTATCTGCCATCAGCTCCCTAAGTATTTGAAGAGTATTTTCTTTATTTCAGCAGTCGGATGTGTTGACTCCTGGAAGTGGACCTCATCGAGGGATACCAACTTCAGATGGAAGCTTGGCACACGGATTGATGGCAAGGCCTTGGTCTCAAATGTCACCAAGGTCAGGGTCACCGTAATGCATACAGCATTTCAACGTAAGTATTCTGGCTTCATTGTGAGCGATATGCTTCTTGACATATGTCCGTCCGATGCAATTGTTGAATTGGTCTGTTGTCTGCTTTTTTTGTGTTCATTTTACAGTTTACACAATCTGCCAACAGATCCCTTTGTATTCGAAAAGTATTTTCTTTATTTCAGCAGTCGGATGTGTTGACTCCTGGAAGTGGACCTCATCGAGGGATACCAACTTCATATGGAAGCTTGGCACACGGATTGATGGCAAGGCCTTGGTCTCAATGGTCACCAAGGTCAGGGTCACCGTAATGCGTACAGCATTTCAACGTAAGTATTCTGGCTTCATTGTGAGCGATATGCTTCTTGACATTTGTGCGTCCGATGCAATTGTTGAATTGGTCTGTCGTCTGCTTTATTTTTGTTCATATAGTTCACACAATCGGCCAACAGATCCCTTTGTATTCGAAAAGTATTTTCTCTATTTCAGCAGTCGGATGTGTTGACTCCTGGAAGTGGACCTCATCGAGGGATACCAACTTCAGATGGAAGCTTGGCACACGGATTGATGGCAAGGCCTTGGTCTCAATGGTCACCAAGGTCAGGGTCACCGTAATGCGTACAGCATTTCAACGTAAGTATTCTGGCTTAATTGTGAGTGATTATTCTTCTTGACATTTGTGCATCCAATGCAACTGTTGAATTAGTCTGTCGTCTGCATTTTTGTTTTTGTTCATTTTACAATTTAAATTATCTGCCATCAGCTCCCTAAGTATTTGAAGAGTATTTTCTTTATTTCAGCAGTCGGATGTGTTGACTCCTGGAAGTGGACCTCATCGAGGGATACCAACTTCAGATGGAAGCTTGGCACACGGATTGATGGCAAGGCCTTGGTCTCAAATGTCACCAAGGTCAGGGTCACCGTAATGCGTACAGCATTTCAACGTAAGTATTTTGGCTTAATTGTGAGTGATTTTCTTCTTGACATTTGTGCATCAAATGCAACTGTTGAATTGGTCTGTCGTCTGCTTTTTGTTTTTGTTTATTTTGCTATTTAAATTATTTGTCATCAGATCCCTTTGTATTCGAAAAGTATTTTCTTTATTTCAGCAGTCGGATGTGTTGACTCCTGGAAGTGGACCTCATCAAGGGATACCAACTTCAGATGGAAGCTTGGCACACGGATTGATGGCAAGGCCTTGGTCTCAATGGTCACCAAGGTCAGGGCTAGGGTACTGTGCACAGCACGAAAACGTAAGTGTTTATGCTTAATTGTGAGTGATTGAACTGTTTTTTGTCCATCATGCAATTCATATGATCTGTATTGAAGAGTATACACTTTCATGATTCTATCCGTGACGATATACATTTTCAACATGACATAGATAACTTTGCTAGACTTGTATATTCAATGTATGCTTTCTATTTCAGGACGAAGAAGATGGACGCCGAGTAGACCCAACCTGACCTAGGCTTCCCCATGTGGTATGTCTACGGGATAGGCACAGTCGAGGCATTCAACAGTCCGTCCCCAGGTATGTGTTGGTATATTTTGTGCATCTTTCCTTGTCAACTTCAGTGATGTTTGGCTATATACCACCTACAGACTGATTGAGACCAGTTGTCTGTGAAGGCCAGTTGTAATTTTCATGTATACAATCAAACCTCTGAACTAGGGCCACCCTTGGTAAAAACCGAATGTGACCTTTCTTGACAGGTGGTCATCATTCAGATGTTCTTTATTTTATTGTAGATAATCAATTACAGTTTTAAACGAGTAGGCTTCATTCACGCTGAGTAGCCTTTATTCAGAGGTGGCCGCTTACATAGGTTTGACTACACTTGAATATTAATGATTCTTGAATTCTACTTTATCTTTCATGATTCTTTCTGAGGTGATGTATGCTCAACATGACCCAGATAACTTTGCTAGACTTGTATATTCAATGTATGCTTTCTATTTCAGGACGAAGAAGATGGACGCCGAGTAGACCCAACCTGACCTAGGCTTCCCCATGTGGTATGTCTACGGGATAGGCACAGTCGAGGCATTCAACAGTCCGTCCCCAGGTATGTGTTGGTTTATTTTGTGCATTTTTCCTTGTCAACTTCAGTGATGTTTGGCTATATACCACCTACAGACTGATTGAGACCAGTTGTCTGTGAAGGCCAGTTGTAATTTTCATGTATACAATCAAACCTCTGAACTAGGGCCACCCTTGGGAAAAACCGAATGTGACCTTTCTTGACAGGTGGTCTTCATTCAGATGTTCTTTATTTTATTGTAAATAATCAATTACAGTTTTAAACGAGTAGGCTTCATTCACACTGAGTGGCCTTTATTCAGAGGTGGCCGCTTACATAGGTTTGACTACACTTGAATATTAATGATTCTTGAATTCTACTTTATCTTTCATGATTCTTTCTGAGGTGATGTATGCTCAACATGACCCGGACAACTTTGCTAGACTTGTATATTCAATGTATGCTTTCTATTTCAGGACGAAGAAGATGGACGCCGAGTAGACCCAACCTGACCTAGGCTTCCCCATGTGGTATGTCTACGGGATAGGCACAGTCGAGGCATTCAACAGTCCGTCCCCAGGTATGTGTTGGTTTATTTTGTGCATTTTTCCTTGTCAACTTCAGTGATGTTTGGCTATATACCACCTACAGACTGATTGAGACCAGTTGTCTGTGAAGGCCAGTTGTAATTTTCATGTATACAATCAAACCTCTGAACTAGGGCCACCCTTGGGAAAAACCGAATTTGACCTTTCTTGACAGGTGGTCTTCATTCAGAAGTTCTTTATTTTATTGTAAATAATCAATTACAGTTTTAAACGAGTAGGCTTCATTCACACTGAGTGGCCTTTATTCAGAGGTGGCCGCTTACATAGGTTTGACTACACTTGAATATTAATGATTCTTGAATTCTACTTTATCTTTCATGATTCTTTCTGAGGTGATGTATGCTCAACATGACCCAGATAACTTTGCTAGACTTGTATATTCAATGTATGCTTTCTATTTCAGGACGAAGAAGATGGACGCCGAGTAGACCCAACCTGACCTAGGCTTCCCCATGTGGTATGTCTACGGGATAGGCACAGTCGAGGCATTCAACAGTCCGTCCCCAGGTATGTGTTGGTTTATTTTGTGCATTTTTCCTTGTCAACTTCAGTGATGTTTGGCTATATACCACCTACAGACTGATTGAGACCAGTTGTCTGTGAAGGCCAGTTGTAATTTTCATGTATACAATCAAACCTCTGAACTAGGGCCACCCTTGGGAAAAACCGAATGTGACCTTTCTTGACAGGTGGTCTTCATTCAGATGTTCTTTATTTTATTGTAAATAATCAATTACAGTTTTAAACGAGTAGGCTTCATTCACACTGAGTGGCCTTTATTCAGAGGTGGCCGCTTACATAGGTTTGACTACACTTGAATATTAATGATTCTTGAATTCTACTTTATCTTTCATGATTCTTTCTGAGGTGATGTATGCTCAACATGACCCGGACAACTTTGCTAGACTTGTATATTCAATGTATGCTTTCTATTTCAGGACGAAGAAGATGGACGCCGAGTAGACCCAACCTGACCTAGGCTTCCCCATGTGGTATGTCTACGGGATAGGCACAGTCGAGGCATTCAACAGTCCGTCCCCAGGTATGTGTTGGTTTATTTTGTGCATTTTTCCTTGTCAACTTCAGTGATGTTTGGCTATATACCACCTACAGACTGATTGAGACCAGTTGTCTGTGAAGGCCAGTTGTAATTTTCATGTATACAATCAAACCTCTGAACTAGGGCCACCCTTGGGAAAAACCGAATTTGACCTTTCTTGACAGGTGGTCTTCATTCAGAAGTTCTTTATTTTATTGTAAATAATCAATTACAGTTTTAAACGAGTAGGCTTCATTCACACTGAGTGGCCTTTATTCAGAGGTGGCCGCTTACATAGGTTTGACTACACTTGAATATTAATGATTCTTAAATTCTACTTTATCTTTCATGATTCTTTCTGAGGTGATGTATGCTCAACATGACAGAGATAACTTTGCTAGACTTGTATATTCAATGTACGCTTTCTATTTCAGGACGAAGAAGATGGACGCCGAGTAGACCCAACCTGACCTAGGCTTCCCCATGTGGTATGCCTACGGGATAGGCACAGTCGAGGCATTCAACAGTCCGTCCCCAGGTATGTGTTGGTTTATTTTGTGCATTTTTCCTTGTCAACTTCAGTGATGTTTGGCTATATACCACCTACAGACTGATTGAGACCAGTTGTCTGTGAAGGCCAGTTGTAATTTTCATGTATACAATCAAACCTCTGAACTAGGGCCACCCTTGGGAAAAACCGAATTTGACCTTTCTTGACAGGTGGTCTTCATTCAGAAGTTCTTTATTTTATTGTAAATAATCAATTACAGTTTTAAACGAGTAGGCTTCATTCACGCTGAGTGGCCTTTATTCAGAGGTGGCCGCTTACATAGGTTTGACTACACTTGAATATTAATGATACTTGAATTCTACTTTATCTTTCATGATTCTTTCTGAGGCAATGTATGCTCAACATAACAGAGATAACTTTGCTAGACTTGTATATTCAATGTACGCTTTCTATTTCAGGACGAAGATGATGGGACGCCCAGCAGACGAGAAAGGTTGTCATTTTCTATGTTTTTTTTCTGGTCCATTTGTTTAAGGTTTCTTGTGAACACAAATCCCCTTCCAAAATTCTTAGAATTGTGTATGTTTAATTATGTTTTCGTGAGATCACTTGCTAATTGTTTTCTCTTTTGTTTTTTTGCAAGATCAACCGAGTAGACCCAACCTGACCTAGGCTTCCCCATGAGGTATGTCTACGGGATAGGCACAGTCGAGGCATTCAACAGTCCGGCCCCAGGTATGTGTTGGTTTATTTTGTGCATTTTTCCTTGTCAACTTCAGTGATGTTTAGATATATGCCACCTTCAGACTGATTGAGACCAGTTGTCTGTGAAGGCCAGTTGTTTTAATTGTCATGCACATAATTTTCATGTATACAATCAAACCTCTGAACTAGGGCCACCCTTGTTAAAAACCGAATGTGACCTTTCTTGACAGGTGGTCTTCATTCACAAGTTCTTTATTTTATTGTAAATAATCAATTACAGTTTTAAACGAGTAGGCTTCATTCACACTGAGTGGCCTTTATTCAGAGGTGGCCGCTTACATAGGTTTGACTACACTTGAGTATTAATGATTCTTGAATTCTACTTTATCTTTCCTGATTCTTTCTGAGGCGATGTATGCTCAACATGACAGAGATAACTTTGCTAGACTTGTATATTCAATGTACGCTTTCTATTTCAGGACGAAGATGATGGGACGCCCAGCAGACGAGAAAGGTTGTCATTTTCTATGTATTTTTTCTGGTCCATTTGTTTAAGGTTTCTTGTGAACACAAATCCCCTTCCAAAATTCTTAGAATTGTGTATGTTTAATTATGTTTTCGTGAGATCACTTGCTAATTGTTTTCTCTTTTGTTTTTTTGCAAGATCAACCGAGTAGACCCAACCTGACCTAGGCTTCCCCATGTGGTATGTCTACGGGATAGGCACAGTCGAGGCATTCAACAGTCCGTCCCAAGGTATGTGTTGGTTTATTTTGTGCATTTTTCCTTGTCAACTTCAGTGATGTTTAGATATATGCCACCTACAGACTGATTGAGACCAGTTGTCTGTGAAGGCCAGTTGTTTTAATTGTCATGCACATAATTTTCATGTAAACAATCAAACCTCTGAACTAGGGCCACCCTTGGGAAAAACCAAATGTGACCTTTCTTGACAGGTGGTCTTCATTCACAAGTTCTTTATTTTATTGTAAATAATCAATTACAGTTTTAAACGAGTAGACTTCATTCACACTGAGTGGCCTTTATTCAGAGGTGGCCGCTTACATAGGTTTGACTACACTTGAATATTAATGATTCTTGAATTCTACTTTATCTTTCCTGTTTCTTTCTGAAGCGATGTATGCTCAACATGACAGAGATAACTTTGCTAGACTTGTATATTCAATGTACGCTTTCTATTTCAGGACGAAGAAGATGGGACGCCCAGCAGACAAGAAAGGTTGTCATTTTCTATGTATTTTTTCTGGTCCATTTGTTTAAGGTTTCTTGTGAACACAAATCCCCTTCCAAAATTCTTAGAATTGTGTATGTTTAATTATGTTTTCGTGAGATCACTTGCTAATTGTTTTCTCTTTTGTTTTTTTGCAAGATCAACCGAGTAGACCCAACCTGACCTAGGCTTCCCCATGTGGTATGTCTACGGGATAGGCACAGTCGAGGCATTCAACAGTCCGTCCCCAGGTATGAGTTGGTTTATTTTGTGCATTTTTCCTTGTCAACTTCAGTGATGTTTAGATATATGCCACCTACAGACTGATTGAGACCAGTTGTCTGTGAAGGCCAGTTGTTTTAATTGTCATGCACATAATTTTCATGTGTACAATCAAACCTCTGAACTAGGGCCACCCTTGGGAAAAACCGAATGTGACCTTTCTTGACAGGTGGTCTTCATTCACAAGTTCTTTATTTTATTGTAAATAATCAATTACAGTTTTTAACGAGTAGGCTTCATTCACACTGAGTGGCCTTTATTCAGAGGTGGCCGCTTACATAGGTTTGACTACACTTGAATATAAATGATTCTTAAATTCTACTTTATCTTTCATGATTCTTTCTGAAGCGATATGTGCTCAACATGACAGAGATAACTTTGCTAGACTTGTATATTCAATGTACGCTTTCTATTTCAGGACGAAGAAGATGGACGCCCAGCAGACGAAAGGTTGTCATTTTCTATGTATTTTTTCTGGTCCATTTGTTTAAGGTTTCTTGTGAACACAAATCCCCTTCCAAAATTCTTAGAATTGTGTATGTTTAATTATGTTTTCGTGAGATCACTTGCTAATTGTTTCCTCTTTTGTTTTTTTGCAAGATCAACCGAGTAGACCCAACCTGACCTAGGCTTCCCCATGTGGTATGTCTACGGGATAGGCACAGTCGAGGCATTCAACAGTCCGTCCCCAGGTATGTGTTGGTTTATTTTGTGCATTTTTCCTTGTCAACTTCAGTGATGTTTAGATATATGCCACCTACAGACTGATTGAGACCAGTTGTCTGTGAAGGCCAGTTGTTTTAATTGTCATGCACATAATTTTCATGTATACAATCAAACCCCTGAACTAGGGCCACCCTTGGTAAAAACCGAATGTGACCTTTCTTGACAGGTGGTCTTCATTCACAAGTTCTTTATTTTATTGTAAATAATCAATTACAGTTTTAAACGAGTAGGCTTCATTCACACTGAGTGGCCTTTATTCAGAGGTGGCCGCTTACATAGGTTTGACTACACTTGAATATTAATGATTCTTGAATTCTACTTTATCTTTCCTGTTTCTTTCTGAAGCGATGTATGCTCAACATGACAGAGATAACTTTGCTAGACTTGTATATTCAATGTACGCTTTCAATTTCAGGACGAAGAAGATGGACGCCCAGCAGACAAGAAAGGTTGTCATTTTCTATGTATTTTTTCTGGTCCATTTGTTTAAGGTTTCTTGTGAACACAAATCCCCTTCCAAAATTCTTAGAATTGTGTATGTTTAATTATGTTTTCGTGAGATCACTTGCTAATTGTTTTCTCTTTTGTTTTTTTGCAAGATCAACCGAGTAGACCCAACCTGACCTAGGCTTCCCCATGTGGTATGTCTACGGGATAGGCACAGTCGAGGCATTCAACAGTCCGTCCCCAGGTATGTGTTGGTTTATTTTGTGCATTTTTCCTTGTCAACTTCAGTGATGTTTAGATATATGCCACCTACAGACTGATTGAGACCAGTTGTCTGTGAAGGCCAGTTGTTTTAATTGTCATGCACATAATTTTCATGTATACAATCAAACCTCTGAACTAGGGCCACCCTTGGGAAAAACCAAATGTGACCTTTCTTGACAGGTGGTCTTCATTCAGAAGTTCTTTATTTTATTGTAAATAATCAATTACAGTTTTAAACGAGTAGGCTTCATTCACACTGAGTGGCCTTTATTCAGAGGTGGCCGCTTACATAGGTTTGACTACACTTGAATATTAATGATTCTTGAATTCTACTTTATCTTTCCTGATTCTTTCTGAAGCGATATATGCTCAACATGACAGAGATAACTTTGCTAGACTTGTATATTCAATGTACGCTTTCTATTTCAGGACGAAGAAGATGGACGCCCAGCAGACGAAAGGTTGTCATTTTCTATGTATTTTTCTGGTCCATTTGTTTAAGATTCTTGTGAACACAATTCCCCTTCCAAAATTCATAGAATTATGTTTGTTTAATTATGTTTTCGTGAGATCACTTGCTAATTGTTTTCTCTTTTGTTTTTTTGCAAGATCAACCGAGTAGACCCAACCTGACCTAGGCTTCCCCATGTGGTATGTCTACGAATAGGCACAGTCGAGGCATTCAACAGTCCGTCCCCAGGTATGAGTTGGTTTATTTTGTGCATTTTTCCTTGTCAACTTCAGTGATGTTTAGATATATGCCACCTACAGACTGATTGAGACCAGTTGTCTGTGAAGGCCAGTTGTTTTAATTGTCATGCACATAATTTTCATGTATACAATCAAACCTCTGAACTAGGGCCACCCTTGGGAAAAACCGAATGTGACCTTTCTTGACAGATGGTCTTCATTCAGAAGTTCTTTATTTTATTGTAAATAATCAATTACAGTTTTAAACGAGTAGACTTCATTCACACTGAGTGGCCTTTATTCAGAGGTGGCCGCTTACATAAGTTTGACTACACTTGAATATTAATGATTCTTGAATTCTACTTTATCTTTCCTGTTTCTTTCTGAAGCGATGTATGCTCAACATGACAGAGATAACTTTGCTAGACTTGTATATTCAATGTACGCTTTCTATTTCAGGACGAAGAAGATGGGACGCCCAGCAGACGAGAAAGGTTGTCATTTTCTATGTATTTTTTCTGGTCCATTTGTTTAAGGTTTCTTGTGAACACAAATCCCCTTCCAAAATTCTTAGAATTGTGTATGTTTAATTATGTTTTCGTGAGATCACTTGCTAATTGTTTCCTCTTTTGTTTTTTTGCAAGATCAACCGAGTAGACCCAACCTGACCTAGGCTTCCCCATGTGGTATGTCTACGGGATAGGCACAGTCGAGGCATTCAACAGTCCGTCCCCAGGTATGTGTTGGTTTATTTTGTGCATTTTTCCTTGTCAACTTCAGTGATGTTTAGATATATGCCACCTACAGACTGATTGAGACCAGTTGTCTGTGAAGGCCAGTTGTTTTAATTGTCATGCACATAATTTTCATGTATACAATCAAACCTCTGAACTAGGGCCACCCTTGGGAAAAACCGAATGTGACCTTTCTTGACAGATGGTCTTCATTCACAAGTTCTTTATTTTATTGTAAATAATCAATTACAGTTTTAAACGAGTAGACTTCATTCACACTGAGTGGCCTTTATTCAGAGGTGGCCGCTTACATAGGTTTGACTACACTTGAATATTAATGATTCTTGAATTCTACTTTATCTTTCCTGTTTCTTTCTGAAGCGATGTATGCTCAACATGACAGAGATAACTTTGCTAGACTTGTATATTCAATGTACGCTTTCTATTTCAGGACGAAGAAGATGGACGCCCAGCAGACAAGAAAGGTTGTCATTTTCTATGTATTTTTTCTGGTCCATTTGTTTAAGGTTTCTTGTGAACACAAATCCCCTTCCAAAATTCTTAGAATTGTGTATGTTTAATTATGTTTTCGTGAGATCACTTGCTAATTGTTTTCTCTTTTGTTTTTTTGCAAGATCAACCGAGTAGACCCAACCTGACCTAGGCTTCCCCATGTGGTATGTCTACGGGATAGGCACAGTCGAGGCATTCAACAGTCCGTCCCCAGGTATGTGTTGGTTTATTTTGTGCATTTTTCCTTGTCAACTTCAGTGATGTTTAGATATATGCCACCTACAGACTGATTGAGACCAGTTGTCTGTGAAGGCCAGTTGTTTTAATTGTCATGCACATAATTTTCATGTATACAATCAAACCTCTGAACTAGGGCCACCCTTGGGAAAAACCGAATGTGACCTTTCTTGACAGGTGGTCTTCATTCAGAAGTTCTTTATTTTATTGTAAATAATCAATTACAGTTTTAAACGAGTAGGCTTCATTCACACTGAGTGGCCTTTATTCAGAGGTGGCCGCTTACATAGGTTTGACTACACTTGAATATTAATGATTCTTGAATTCTACTTTATCTTTCCTGTTTCTTTCTGAAGCGATGTATGCTCAACATGACAGAGATAACTTTGCTAGACTTGTATATTCAATGTACGCTTTCTATTTCAGGACGAAGAAGATGGGACGCCCAGCAGACGAGAAAGGTTGTCATTTTCTATGTATTTTTTCTGGTCCATTTGTTTAAGGTTTCTTGTGAACACAAATCCCCTTCCAAAATTCTTAGAATTGTGTATGTTTAATTATGTTTTCGTGAGATCACTTGCTAATTGTTTCCTCTTTTGTTTTTTTGCAAGATCAACCGAGTAGACCCAACCTGACCTAGGCTTCCCCATGTGGTATGTCTACGGGATAGGCACAGTCGAGGCATTCAACAGTCCGTCCCAAGGTATGTGTTGGTTTATTTTGTGCATTTTTCCTTGTCAACTTCAGTGATGTTTAGATATATGCCACCTACAGACTGATTGAGACCAGTTGTCTGTGAAGGCCAGTTGTTTTAATTGTCATGCACATAATTTTCATGTATACAATCAAACCTCTGAACTAGGGCCACTCTTGGGAAAAACCGAATGTGACCTTTCTTGACAGGTGGTCTTCATTCAGAAGTTCTTTATTTTATTGTAAATAATCAATTACAGTTTTAAACGAGTAGACTTCATTCACACTGAGTGGCCTTTATTCAGAGGTGGCCGCTTACATAGGTTTGACTACACTTGAATATTAATGATTCTTGAATTCTACTTTATCTTTCCTGTTTCTTTCTGAAGCGATGTATGCTCAACATGACAGAGATAACTTTGCTAGACTTGTATATTCAATGTACGCTTTCTATTTCAGGACGAAGAAGATGGACGCCCAGCAGACAAGAAAGGTTGTCATTTTCTATGTATTTTTTCTGGTCCATTTGTTTAAGGTTTCTTGTGAACACAAATCCCCTTCCAAAATTCTTAGAATTGTGTATGTTTAATTATGTTTTCGTGAGATCACTTGCTAATTGTTTTCTCTTTTGTTTTTTTGCAAGATCAACCGAGTAGACCCAACCTGACCTAGGCTTCCCCATGTGGTATGTCTACGGGATAGGCACAGTCGAGGCATTCAACAGTCCGTCCCCAGGTATGTGTTGGTTTATTTTGTGCATTTTTCCTTGTCAACTTCAGTGATGTTTAGATATATGCCACCTACAGACTGATTGAGACCAGTTGTCTGTGAAGGCCAGTTGTTTTAATTGTCATGCACATAATTTTCATGTATACAATCAAACCTCTGAACTAGGGCCACCCTTGGGAAAAACCGAATGTGACCTTTCTTGACAGGTGGTCTTCATTCACAAGTTCTTTATTTTATTGTAAATAATCAATTACAGTTTTAAACGAGTAGGCTTCATTCACACTGAGTGGCCTTTATTCAGAGGTGGCCGCTTACATAGGTTTGACTACACTTGAATATTAATGATTCTTGAATTCTACTTTATCTTTCCTGTTTCTTTCTGAAGCGATGTATGCTCAACATGACAGAGATAACTTTGCTAGACTTGTATATTCAATGTACGCTTTCTATTTCAGGACGAAGAAGATGGACGCCCAGCAGACAAGAAAGGTTGTCATTTTCTATGTATTTTTTCTGGTCCATTTGTTTAAGGTTTCTTGTGAACACAAATCCCCTTCCAAAATTCTTAGAATTGTGTATGTTTAATTATGTTTTCGTGAGATCACTTGCTAATTGTTTTCTCTTTTGTTTTTTTGCAAGATCAACCGAGTAGACCCAACCTGACCTAGGCTTCCCCATGTGGTATGTCTACGGGATAGGCACAGTCGAGGCATTCAACAGTCCGTCCCCAGGTATGTGTTGGTTTATTTTGTGCATTTTTCCTTGTCAACTTCAGTGATGTTTAGATATATGCCACCTACAGACTGATTGAGACCAGTTGTCTGTGAAGGCCAGTTGTTTTAATTGTCATGCACATAATTTTCATGTATACAATCAAACCTCTGAACTAGGGCCACCCTTGGGAAAAACCGAATGTGACCTTTCTTGACAGGTGGTCTTCATTCAGAAGTTCTTTTATTTTATTCTAAATAATCAATAATAGCTTTAAATGAATAGGTTTTATTCACCGTGAGTGACCTTTATTCAGAGGTGGCTGCTAGCATAGGTTTGACTGCACTTGAATATTAATGATACTTGAATTCTACTTTATCTTTCATGATTCTTTCTGAGACATGTATATGTTGAACATGACATAACTTTGATGTATATTCAATATAGGCTTTCTATTTCAGGACGTCCTTGTTTTTCGGCCAGCAGACAAGAAAGGTTGTCATTTTCTATGTTTCTTTCCCGGTCCATTAATTTTATTACAGTTTATTTGTTCACAAACTCCCTTCCAAAATTCATTAAAATGTATTTGTCTATTATCTTTCTTGAACTATTTTGGGACATTTATTTGACACAGTTTGTTTATTATCTCTGGTCGACCTTGTTTTTGTATGTATATGTGACGATATTCTTGAACTAACATTTGTTGACTGGATTTTTGGACTGGTATGTGACGCCTTTTGTTTGTTATCTGTGGTCGACCTTGATTTTGTATGTATATGTGACGATCTTTCTAACTAACATTTGTTGACTATATATTTGGACTTGTATGTGACGCCTTTTGTTTATTATCTGTGGTTGACTTTGTTTTTGTTTGTATATGTGACGATCTTTCTAACTAACATTTGTTGACTGTATTTTTGGACATGTGTGTGACACACTTTGTTTATTATCTGTGATTGACCTTGTTTTTGTATGTATATGTGACGATTTTTCTTAAATTGACATTTGTTGACTGTATTTTTGGACTGGTATGTGACAGACTTGACTGTATTATTGGACTGGTATGTGACACACTTTATTTATTATCTGTGATTGACCTTGTTTTGGTATGTATATGTGAATATTTTTCCTTAACTGACATTTTCTTAAAATACTCCCATCAGATTCTGTTAATATATAAACAATTTCGGTTGTTATATGTAGATTTTTGTATGATCATTATAATGTCTACCTTTAATTTTGCATTTAGAAAGAGTGTGGCCCCATATGCTCTGCAATCTGAAACTTGACATGGGGTACAGGTTTCCAGAGATTTTTCCCTACCGGGTTTTGTTACCTGGTTTTTCCTGAGCCATTCAGTTTGCACACAGTTTTTCAATGATATGCCAGAGTTATATCATTTATCTATACATGTATGTATCTCATATTGACCTGTTATATGATTGAATGTTTCATTTGTAAATCTTGAAGAAAGAATAAATGTTATGTATGTATTTGTCATTATGTATAAATATTATGTTAATTATGTTTTTGTTGTTATAAATATATGTGAATTACGTTTTTGTTAAAAATAAATGTTCTGTAAATTGTGTTCTTGTTTGTATTTTATTGACAGTAATGGAATGTACATTTGAAGTTATATCTTGTGTTGGAGTAATGATTTGTTTAAAACGTACATACATATACTATGTGTATGTCCAAACTTAACAAAGTTGATATAAAGTTACTGCCTATATTCTTTTCAATAGTATTACTTATCTCTTTCTTTTGCAGATATTCTAATAAAGATAGAAACCAGTTATTTTGGAAGAAAGTAGAATTTTAACTAACAACACACATTTAATTAATATCAATGAGTTTCACAAAGGTACTTATGACAAGTAATAATACTGAAAAATATAGGTGGCAACTTAATTTTGTTAAGTACTCTCAGTATACATGTATTATCTAGATACAATACAATCCTGTGAACACATCGTCAACAAGCAAATATTCAATAATTCCAGATATGGTTTAGTTACATTGATTGAAATTCAGATATCACATGGCCAAAAACAGAATGTTATCAAACCAATGATAACATATAAAATACCATCTGGCCAAATGTATTTACAATGTATTAGTACACTTTTCTTAAGCAAGTTTTTAGATACAAAAACACTGAGAATACTCAACTTTAGCTGGTTTTTAGCTCGACTTTTTCTTTGAAAGGCCGAGCTAAAAATCACTGCATTGTGATCACTGCATCACTTTAATGTAGCTCATAACTCAGAAACTGTAAGGGATAACGAGGTGGATAGATCTCACTGAGGTGGTGAACAGACTTGTGTTGGCACCACTTGTGGCGCTTTCGTTAGATTTAAAAATGCTTGGCGGAAACATTCTACCAAAGTTATTTGAACTCAGCATAATTATTATGGTGCAATGGTAGAAGTATTATAGGGAGAAACACCACAAAATTATAATGGCACCAGGATCTATGTTAGTTAACAATTTTTTATTCAGGGTGTATGAAGGGTCTTGGTTGAGTGGTTATGGTTTAGTCACTGCAATACTTCACATTTGAGAAAACATTTCATCTTTTTTATGATTATAATGTTGTTTTGTTGTAAATATAATCAAAATCATGACTTTTACATGCCTCCTTCTTAACACCACAGAGAAATAAGTCCAGATATGAAATAGCGCAATTCAATATATCTTCAGAAAGTTAAATAGAAAAGTAAATCTTACAAGAATAGAAATAAATATGTTAACAAACTGTTGTACAATGTGTACAAAAAGTGGATCATACAGATAAATATAGAATTAGCAAACATGAGATGGATTTCACAGTAGTGTTTGAGGAAGTAAAGGTGAAAACCTTATTGCCCTGGTTTTTTTGGTGTGTTCCTGCGTCTGTATTATGAGTTGGTGAGGAACAGACAATTGTTGATAATTGGAAATGATTGTTCAGCTTTCCATAGCTGTCACTCACATGGCGCGCATGAATTTTGATGCAGACCAAAGTACTGTACTACGTTTTCTACACATGCCATGTAATCGTTAAACTAGTTCCCATTTCATGATATGTGCAAATCTTTGTTAGTTCAGTTTCCATGAGTACTTTCAGTACTTTGATTTTGATAAAAAAGGACTGACTTAGGATTTTACAGGGTTAGATGATTGGTGTTTGTTGTTGACTTACTGAATGCTTGTTGTATTGTGTTAGTAAGCGTCATATTATTGTATTTATGTGATATCACATTTTTATATTTCTCATGAAGTGCACATTATGTGAACTATGAATTGTACTTATCAATTCCCTGGAATATTCTGTACATAATCCACATGTTTGAGATTCTTTTGAAATAAGAAAGATAAATAGCAGAGGTTGTCTTATATTGGTTTGATTCGCAAGTGCCTGTCCAATTTAAGTTGTTCGCAATCATTGGTTTAATTGAACAATATTTCTAAAAGTAGTTATATACCGTTTGTGTTGTTAATGTATAAATATCTTTATCATACAATTTAATGTATTAGCAATTACTTAGCAAACTTTCTGATACTCAAAGACAACAAGTTATATCTACTCTGGGTCTTAGAATGGAAGAATTAAAGGCTCAACAGGCTGCTATAGAAGAATCATTGAAGGACTGATCAGTCATCAATTCATTTAACTTTTTGCCTATGCTGTGTTTTTATTCAGAACAAATTATCCAGATTGTGTGCATTATCAAGTGTAAGGTGTATAGATGGTTGTTCATCATGTCTCTGACTTGTCCTGTTTCTATTTGCATGAATAGAATAGAATGCCTTTTAGAAGAAAAAAGCAAGTGATATTTCCTTATTAGTAGTAGTGATGTTCTGATTAATCATTTATTCAACGAATCATTGACGTTTGGTCTTTGACGTGATGATGCTCCCATTTCGGCAACTGATTGTTGATTTCTGTACAAAGTTGTCGTTCTTGACTATAATACTGCAGACCTTACACAGTTTTACTTTAAAGATGACGCTGTTCAAGCTTAACTGTAAATGCAGCATAATTCTGGCCCAGTGTAGTTTGTTGAATAATCAGTATATTTTGATGTGATGTTTACTCAAACATCTTAATAATGTTCAATAATCTAATATTTAAATTCTCATTGATTTTGTGCTATTCGATTGGTGTAAGGGATGTTAAATTCATGCAATACTAACAACATTTGACCATTCTTATTTAATCAGTTTTAATCGATTAATCACTGACTTTTGCCTCTGATTAATCAACGAAATGTTCATGGACTGATTACAATCACTAATTAGTAGTCATCATCATTCTTGTTGGTTTATTGTAAACGTTTTGATGCTAATTATGATTGCCTTAAGTCTAATATTCTCATGTTAGTGCAGGTAAACTCTGTTGATTACTATTATCAAATTGAAATTCTATTAGTAGTCCAGTATGTAATAGTCATTGGTTATTTGTTCAAAATTGTTTTAACATGAACGATCAATGCATCATTTGAAGTATATTATTTAATCAGGCAATATTACTCACTGGTAGGTATACTTTTTGAAACATACACTTTTATCCAACTACCGGAAACTACCTTCGTTTAGAATCATTTATATTGTGTATTTTAAAATGATACAAATTTGTACAAATATATATGAAGTAATGAATAAATGAACAAACTAAAAGAGTTACTGTGACCAGTTTATTTTCTTAATTCCCACAACATTTTTTTCAAATTACCATAAGGTTGTTTCTGTATTTATGAAACCAAATAAAAAGTGACTTCTATCATAAAAAAACAGTTATCTTATAATTTCAATTTGCCAGCATTCAAATTTGATTATCTCCTAATACACATACTCTCTACTGTGCTATTGTCCATTTTTTTACAACAACCTATACAGCATGTCTGAAGACAATCACAGGAATCAATCTCCATAACTACTATACAGTAAAGAAGAAACATAAGAGAAGAGATATCAGTATCTCTGCATATTTAATGTTCCCAAAGTCAAAGTCATTTAAGTATGTATAATTGATGCCTTATTATGAGCAGTGACAGGGTTTTCTTTCAACTCAAGCATTAAGCGTACAGTATCATCTTCTCATCTGTTTTTTAAACTTGTCGAAGTGATAATGATCAGTAGCTTTTTGATCCGGTTGAACTGTCAATGGACGTGAATCTGAAATACAGAAACAGTATAAAGTTAACCTGGAAAAATAAATACTTAACTAAGGATGGTACAATCCTAACAATTCAAAACATTTGAACACCTTAATATCATGAACCTCGTATTAATGTAGCAATTTTGTATAGTGTATTTATAAATTGGTTTGAATATTCACCAGCCTGATAAGCTCAGTTGGTAGAGCATCTGACTTGCAAGCAGGAGGTTGCGGGTTCAAGCCCCGCATCGGGTACATTATTTTCCTCCTATTACATATGTATAACATGCATATTTTGATACTTGTTTGTGAATTGAGTAGTGTAAAGTAGGCCTAAATCATGAGAAAAACTCCATATGGCCCTCACTGGGGAATGAATCCCTGATCGCTAGTACTGTAGGGCCTAGTAGGACACTTTACCACATGTGAATAGATAAATAGTTTACCAAAAAACAAGACTGTTGAAAGGGGCCAGTATTACTATATATAATATACTTGCATTATAAGTATATGGAATTATGTGAAATATTGATGCTGTAGTGAGTACATGTGCTGCTGAGTATGGGAATGTTAACCACTTGTCAGAGATGCAATGCTGTCATGGGGTCCTACCATAATCTATCTGACTTACTATGCTATATTAACTTCATTATTAGAGGCGGATTCAGAAGGATGGCCCACACAGCACCTCCCCCGCCCCTAAAAGTCACCGAGCATGGATTGAAATGAAATATGATTTACTGAATTCTGAAGTGCTCTGATCTTTCCTTATTTGTTGGGTTTTCTAGCAACCGCAACCAATTAAATGAGAAAAAACAGACCAGACAAGCTCACCAGAATGCACCATTTCAATTCTTCAAATGAAAAATCTTCACAGCCTCCCCACTGTCTACTTTCCTAAATATTACACCAACGCCCCCTAACCGGCAACCCTGGATCTGCCTCTGATTATTATAAGTGTATAATGCCAGTACTGTATGGATTACAAATATTCATTAAACCTGCATTTCAATAGAATTGAATTGAATGTATTTATCTTCTTTCAGTATCATAATTATGCCAGTTCAGATCTATGAAGTGTAAGAAGTTGTAGGCCTTCTGAATAGTTTACTAGTAAATATGGTCAGTCAAAATATGTTAAGTTTCTCTGGCACTTTTTCAAAAAAAAAATCAAGAACATATTTATATTCTTCATACTTCTTCTCTATTTGGTCCTGATTTTTATTAATGAGGATTTGTCTGTTAAATCATGTTAATGAGGATGAATGTTTAACTGATTAACTAATTATGTACATCTGTGTGAAAAACATCTTACATCAACTGAAATCATAATGTAAATCAAATTGGTATGTTTTCCATTGAATACTTTTCTTGACTGTGTATACATCAATAACTTGCATTAATTATATTGTAATTATTTTCAGTTGTTTATCTGTCAATTATTTATCTTTCAGTATATTGTAGTCATAACAAGTTCTTACCACTGTTGAAGATCTGGAGAATTTCAATATACTGCTATGATCCAGCCATTAAAATAAAATATACTGGTTGTTACAAGTGGTAATTGTAAAGCATTTTCAAGAACATCTTACTACATGATTTCTGTAACCAAAGCTCTTTCAGTGTCTAATCCAGGATATCAGACTAGGGGTATAATATTCAGCAGGAAAGTAGGCTATTTCACTGATTGATAATTCATTTCTAACTTTGGTCATGAACTTTTAGGGGAGATGGTGAGACAGATGCCCCCCCCCCCCCCCCAAATCCGCTAGTGCTTTATTGTTCTGAATATGATATATCTTTCATGATCATTTTGCTACATTGATATCATAAAATATTGCCATTATAATAACTGTGATAAATTTTCAGGAAGATTTTATTGCAATATTGTGAGTAAAAAGTTAAAAACATTACAATACAATACAATACAATATTGTATGTATCATGTGTATGTGAAATAAATGCAGATTGCAGAAGTACAAAACAGAGATTCCTTATTTACTTGCATATACAGTAATGAACATTTTTGGGGTAAATTAATCTAGTCCCATGGAACCAAATATCTAAATGCACTACAATATAATGTTGTACCACTTATTGGCAATCAAGCATCATGAAAACTACATGAACTATCATGCTTTTTGATGAAAGTTCAGAGTAAGATTTTTTAATTATCAGCAATATGTAACCAGAATAAAAAAAAATCTTTTTTTTTCACAACATAAACAAGAAAACAGATGAAATTCATTCAATCAACAAATGAAAAATGGCATTTTTGACAAAATATTCCTTTTGTTGCCATAGTAACATTTTTGCTTAAATAAAGTCCATTTTCTGGATCCAGTTTAATGATAAGAGAACATATAACAAAATTCTTGAGATAATTTGAGACAGACATACACTTTGTCATTAAGTAGGCTAACCCATAGTTGCCTGATTTGAATAATACATTCCAATAATGCTTGAAATAATACCACAGTTACTGGTCATATTAAAGAATGATTCAGTTGCCATGGACACTTGAAACATTTAAATACAAAATCAGTTTATTTATTCATCCATTTATGAAAACTTGAATAACTATCACGAGTTTTTTTTATAAATCTCAAAAATGAGATTGTTTAATTAATTTCAATATGTTACCATGGCAACCAAAAGAATACACTTATAAATATCAACATTACCCATTTTCATTACATATACAACAAAACTGATCACATTTCATCTAATTAATAGATGAATCAAGCATTTTTTTCATTATATTGCAAAATATTATTTTTGTTGCCATGGCAACACTTCCAATAATAGAGTTTTAAAATTCGCGTTTTATTTGAATATGATGAATAGAGAACCTATAATGAGATTTTGGACAAAAATTGACACAGGGCCAATTTTGGCCCTTAGTGAACCTACCCCTTTCTATTATAATAATCATTTTTCAGCCTAACTAGATCTATCAAACAAGATATTTTCTCCTACTGTGTAGATACCAGGGATTGAGTATTATGTCATGATTTCTATTACATGGAATGAGCCTTCAGGTTTGAAATCTGTATTCTGAACCAGACATCTACTACTTTTGATAAATAACAATGATACAAGTGTGCACCTTATGACTGCGAGACACTCAAAAGAAGATCAAATGATGCAAGTATTTTAATGCTTGAGAATGGCCAGTCTGAATTCATTTATAAAATTGAAAAGCTTAATTATTTAGGCTAGATATCTAGTATGTCCCGTGTTAACAGCCAGATTTGGGAGCACATGTGCAGACAGTAGCAATGGACCTGTGACAGTCAAATTGTAGGCCTAATTGTAAAACGTCAACCCGAAAAATATCAATTGAACTAGGTCGTATCCTGTGATTTTTAGCTCACATGTCACAAAGCGACAAAGTGAGCTATTAGGATCACTCTCCGTCCGGCGCCTGGCGTCGTGAAACTTTTTGTTGTGACCACACTAGGGGCCACATTTTTGGCTCAATTTTAGCAAAACTGGGTCAGAACGTTAATATCAACAAAATCTCAAACGAGTTCGATATTGGGCCATTTGGGGTCAAAAACTAGGTCACCAGGGCCAAATAAGGGAAAACCTTGTGAACACTTTAGAAATCACTGTTTTGAATTTATCTTCATGAAACTTTGTCAGAATGTTTATTTTAATAATATGTAGGTCAAGTTTGAAAATGGGTAATTTCTGTAGTAAAATTAGGTCACTAGGGCAAATTGCTGGAAAACCTTGTGAACACTCTAGAAGTCACTGTTTTGATTGGATGATCATGAAACCTTGTCAGAATATTTGTCTTCATAATATCTTGGACGAGTTCGAACATGGGTCATCTGGGGTCAAAAACTAGGTCGCTAGGTCAAATCTTATGAAAAACCATGTTAACACTGTACATTTCAGTTATAATTGTTGGATCTTCACCAAACTTTGTCAAATCGTTTGTTTTAATAATATAACGGTCAAGTATAAATATGGGTCATCTGGGATCAATAACTAGGTCACCAGGTCAAATCTTAGGAAAACTTTGTTAACACTGTAGATGTGACAGTTTTAATTGGATCTTCACCAAACCTTGCCAAAATGTTTGCCTCAATGATATGTGGGTGAAGGATGAACATGGGTCAGCCGGGTTCAAAAACTGGGTCACAAGGTCAAATCTTAGGTAAAAATCTTGTAAAAGCTCTTAATGTCATGGTTTTGATTGGATCTTGGCCAAACCTTGTTAGATTGTTTGTCTTAATGATATTAAGGACAAGTTCAAATATGGGTCACCTAGGGTCAAAAACCAGGTCACAAGGTCAAATCTTAGGAAAACCTTATTAACACTGTAGATGTCAAATTTTGATCGTATCTTCACCAAACCTAGTCAGGCTGTTTGTCTTAATGATATGTAAGACAAATTCGAACATAGGTCGTCTAGGGTAAAAAACTAGGTCACCGGTTCAAAACAATGTTTAATGAGTGAACAGTGATTGTCATGTGAGCGATATAGGGCCATCTTGGCCCTCTTGTTTTCATTCTTGATGCTTTATTGTGGGTGTTACATAGATAGGCATCTACTACCAAAAGCGTATAATATACAGTTCATATGATGTAGAAAAGCGTCTGCTATCTTAGCTTCTGCAATTTTGACTTCCGCCAGGAAGTGAAAATTACGAAGTGGTCATTATCACGACACAGGTAGTCGGCTGCTTAGATGATCAGGTAGGCTACAGTAAAAGTTGCAAACACATCGGAATCGCTTTTTCTCGTGGAAGCAATTATGTCCAGTAATATTGCATTGGTCATTTAGCAATAAATCGCATGACAATGACTGGCCATTGAAGAAAATATGTAGAAGTCAAATGACCTATTTTGGATAGTAGCAGTGCCCAGACAAATCGCTGTCAATACAGTCTTGGAATTAGTGGGTTGCCCCCTGCCCGAAAGGATTTTTTTGTTCTTTAAGTCTTTTAGGGGACAACCTAGTTTAAGAGAGTTCCCTTCTTAAAGAATATAGTCGGGCAACCTGTCACGAAATATTAATTGAAAGACTTGTCAATATGTAGGTCAGATAAAAAATGTTGTGTCTCGGATTCATATCTCATCTTGCATTAATAACGATATGTTAAGTTTTGCAAATTGATTGATCAACTCATATACATTTAATTGGCAATTAATAATATTAATTAGCCTGTTCTTTACTTTTGTTGGCAATATTGCATGCAATAAATAAATTGTTATAGCCTGCTATTGTCGGAAACATTGATACAACTCGTGCTTTATCTGTTTGCAAAAATGTATGTACTCGTGTAATTGAAACTAGAATTAAATCTATGAGAACTTACTGAAATACCTTGGCATAGGTGCATTGAAAAGCAGAACCTAGACTTGATTTGGAAGAGGTGGATTGATACACAGGTGCCTGACGTATCTAGTCTTACACACCCCCAATATACACAAAATAATTGTATTTATTATGTGTATATTGGGGGCGTGTCAGACCAGATACGTCAGGCACCTGTGGATTGATATAAGTAGAAATAGTTCAGGAATGTTTTCATGAAGCTGAAGATCGAATTACATCTAACTTATGTTGGTAAAACAGTCCATGACAATTTAACTGAAGATGTTGCAAAATACCTTTCTCTTTTTCTTGATACTGATTTCTTGTATGGTAATCGTGAATTGCTTGTTGTATGCATGTATAGCTATATAGAAACAGGTCACAATTGATTGGTAACCCAAGACCTTTGACATCATGTATTAGAACCAAAATACTGCTGGGACACATTTGATTTACTCGAAACTGAAATTGGATTCCAAAACAAGTTTCTGTTCCAGCAATTTATTTGACTGAATTTGAATAATGATTTCGAAACAAGCTCTTACCATTGCAGAATTTTGTTTCTTGGTGGCTTTTTTTAAACTTAACCTGAAACATTGTATTGGCAAACTTATCAAAACATGTTTGTGATTTGGCAAAACATCTAATATCTAAAACAAGTTCCTGATTTCGGTAAATCAAAATTAATGCACCCCTGATGTAGTGCATGCTTTGAGTTTGATATAAAATAGATAAGCAAATCATTTGACAAAAATTGCCAAAAGTGTTACTTGACAAATTAATGATAGACGAAGAACATGAATAGAAAAATAAACCTGCCTCTGTGGTCGAGTGGTTAAGGTCGCTGACTTTAACTCACTGTAACCTCTCACTGAAAGAGGGTCGAGGGTTTGAACCCAGCTATCGGGCATGTCTCATTGTGTGAGAAAGTAAGCAATTGCTTGCAGAGAATGGGAGTCTAGTAATGGTTCTTTCCAGGAGCAATGGTTTGGTGAACTGTCCGCCTAATATGACTGTCTGTTGATAAGGAGCATAAACTCAAACAATAGAAAAATAACAGAAATTAATTTTCAATATCTGAGAGATAGACATTAATGAATAATTATATAATGTATTTGACCTTTTGACTTTCCAGAAGTTATATGAAAGTCAAATGTGTTTGGCATTTATGCCTGATAAGAAAATCCATTAATTAGCATTGCTTTGTTTCTTCAGCTCAAGTGCGAGGTCTTTCAAGATGTTAATTTGTCAGATGAATAAACTTCTCATAAGAAATGTAAATATTCAACAAAAGTTATCTCCCTTACTCTGTGTTATAACAAGAAACAACACAACAAGTCTGTGGAATTATGAAGAAGAAAAGAAAAACTTTAAACTAACAGCTCCAAGGAAGTACAATTTTGCCAGAGATGTTATTGATAAATGGGCGGATAAAGAAAAGGTATTTTAGTCAATGAAGTAAATTAGGTAATCACGAAATTAGTCCAATAAATAAATAAATGCAATGTTTTATCTGCTGAAACTTGCTTTGGTAGACATCTGAATAAGCATCTGAGTCATAAAAATATTCTCAGATTTGTTTTTTATGAGTCTCAACTTTTATCTTGATACTCCTAATAGTAATATTTGACTATTACTGTCGGTATGTAGGGAAATTAATTTTACTATTAAGAATAGTTTATTGATAGACAATGCACTCACAAAAAATTCTTCCAATGTTCATTTTATTACAGTCAGTGATTTTTTTCGCTGTGTTTACTGCTGAATATGGGCAGTTTCCCCTAGCAAAATTTCCTTTATTTTTCAGTTTTCACACCATTTAGCATTATCACCAATTACAGTGTAGTAATATTTATATTTATGATTTAAACAATTAAATAATGACATATTCCATAGAAATAAATGTTATTATTTATTTCCATTTTGGAATTTGGTGTGCTAAATTGCCCCTTTTGATGGGCATGGGTAGTGAGAAAATTCGGAAAAAAATAACTGTAATGAAGTGCTATGAGTAAATTGTGAGCTTTTCTTCTTGAATTGATAATATTATAGCTGAATATATATATGTAAAAGTCGCTTAAGTCATGTATTGATGTTTAATATTTCTTAATTACAGAATGGTGAACGAGGAGACAACCCTGCATTTTGGTGGATAAATGAGTCGGGAAGAGAATTAAAATGGTCATTTCAAGACATTTCGTACCAATCAAAACTGTATGTTTAAAATAGTGTTCGTAGACCTTACTTATATAGTAGAAAAAATGCTTGGCATTAAGTTTTAACATTGATTTCAAAATTTGCTTCACTGCGTTTAGCGAAAGAGCTATTTTACTGTAGTTCAATCATCAGGGCTCTCATTTGATTTTTTTTTAGGGCCAAAATTTGGCCCCATTCCCCTCCGAAAATAATATACTTTTTTCCCCTATTTTTAATAAAAATTCCCCTAAAAAAAGATTTTTTTTTTTGCTTAAATGGTTGATATTTAGTTATTAACCTATGATTAATTGTATATTAATGTATGTAATATATTTAAATACAGCTATTTTAAGCTGAAACTGTTTATTGCAAGTTTATAAGGCAGTTGAAAAAATCCCCTGAAATTCCCCTTTTTCCTCAAAATGACGCGAAGTTCCCCTACCTGAGGGCCCCGGGCCCCTTCCCCTAAAGTGCAGCTAGGGCTCTGATCATAAAAATATTTTTGCTACAGTACACAGATAAACCTCAGCTGATGACTACTTTAGTATTAAGGCCACATTATTATACTGACCATCTATATGAATTGATTGTCAAATGTTTTCCATACATTTTCATAATAACTTGATATTGAGACCGTTTAAATATTTAGGTCAGTTTCTGTTGTCATGAAAGTGATCCTACTTCATTCAAACCTGTGAACAAAGGCCAGTCTTGGGAAAGATATAATGTGGCTTTTATTGACAGCCTTTTTTCGGAGGTCATTTTGATAATAATCAATGATAGTATTTAAAAGAATCACCTTTATTAACAGGATGGCCTTAATTCAGAGGTGGCCACAAACACGGGTTTGTCTGTTGTATTGAGGATTTTTCTGTATAAACATGGGTATCAATGTTTGACAGTAAGTTAATCTGTCTGATAGTTTGAAGTTATTTTTTGCTTTTAATTTTCAAATGGTTATTTGTATGTTCACATGTAGTGGTTAATGGATGATCGCACAGATAGGTGGTCTTGTGGTAACGCACTGGACTACTAAAGCGCGATTGTCATGGGCTCAAATTCAGGCTCAACTTTCAGTATTCCAGGGACGCTTTTTTGCTGTGTCACCATTCCAACTACAAAGCCAAGTACTGTGTTGAAAGATCACAAAACATGGGTGAGGCGTGTATTGGTGGTTCTCCTGTATCTTATCTCCACCTCTCTCTGGGGCGACTCTGAAATGACCATAGCTGTCAAGTGGGCTGTTTAAAAAAAAACAGATAAATAAATCACATGTAATTTATTTCATAATTAACGTGTAGTTATAAAGTGCATTCATTGATGTCCATGTTTATGACTTGTTTGCCCATGTTCTATATTGCAGAGTTGCTAATGTTTTAACTGGACCATGTAAACTGAAGCCAAATGATGTTGTCATCGTTATTTTACCCAGAATTCCTCAGTGGTGGGCAATTAATGTTGCAGCCATTAGAGCAGGTTTTTAACAATTTTATACCTACCATTGGAATGTCATTACTCGCCCTCCAAAATAATTTATTTTGTCTTCAATACTGTGAAATTAAAAGACTGTATACTCGTGTATAAGCAATGGGCACATATTTTTCATCCGATATTGGGTAAAAAAAATCAGGTGTAGAACTCAATCACATTTTTTCCAAGGCTCAAAACAGACAAAATTGGGTCACATTGAATTTATTGTTTACTTATATGCATAAGCATATTGAGTTCACCTACTGTTAAAAGTAGAAAAGTCACTAAATGGCCCTTGCTATTTGTAAATTACATTAAACCCTAGTGAAAAAAATGATGATGATGATTGTCATGATGGTGATCATGATGATGATGAAAATGATGACAATGGTGATGATAATGATGATGAGATGATGGAAAGATGATTAATACATGGAATAACTTCTTAGGTTGTAACAAAACCCTATATGTGAGGAAAAGAATGATACATACATGATTAGTATTGATATTATTGTATATGAATTTCAGGTGTGTTACTTAGTCCTGGTACAACGTTGTTGAGACCCAGTGATATAAAGTACCGTATCAATGCGTCTGATGCTAAATGTATCATTACTACATCACAATGTGCAGATCTGGTTGATGAGGTATGATGAATATACATGTATATAGCAATATTTTTACTTTATCAAATGTATCTTGATAACCTAGACCCAGTTTCACAAACAAAATTGAGTACAAACTTATGTATGGACTCAAGTGTTTTTTCTATCCAGAAATCTTGTGTCTTTGACCAGCAATGTTACCATTTGTTTCCTAGTATACTTTTAACATGACAAAAATGCCAAGATAAAATATTGTGGGTCTAACAGACATACTAAGTCTCAAAACGCCTTTTCCATTTGAGTCAAAAATCAAATTGCCAATGGCAGATTCAAATCAATTTTAATGAATTATAACATATCAAGAGTTCAAATTGTGGGAAACGTAAATTCTGACAACCTTTTATTCAAACCGACATACAAATACCGACGCGCGCGTTGAATGCACATTCTTCTTTGATTTTTTGGTAATAATTGGTTTAACAAGTGACAAACACATTTTTGGTGTACGAAAAAAAGACACAGCAGTTCCTGGGCATGCCCCTTTAAAGTATGGATATATTTGTTTATTTTAAAATTTAAATTTAAATTTGCATGCTAATGAGGGATTAGTCTCATTTCGATATATAGGTGTAACAGGTAAACCTGGTAACCGTTATATAGATAAGGTAGAGAAAACATAATTATGATTGCCTCAATAGCGTAAAGGTTAGTGCTGATGATTTTGAGATACACATCATTATAACCATTGGTTCGAACCTACTTAATGTCATTTTATTAGTGATGTCAATTCGTCAAGATTTTACTAATCGGTTAATCTTTTTTTTTTCATACGAACGATTAATCGATTAACCATATGTTATTTGTAAGAAATGCTTTTAAATATGAATTGTCACCAGTTTCCGTGACACCGACATATTACGAAATGCGATAATCTGTATATTTATCAGTATACATTTTGAATTTACAACAGAATTGTGATGTTTGTATGTTCTTATCAATTTTCTGTTTAGATTATTAATGATCAATTACACTTAACATCATGGCAACTAATAGTAATTTTGTTTACAAAAAAAAGTATATTACGGCATGCTTGCTCATACTCAATTTTGGTCAGGTAATAATTGGAGCATTTGGGCGGAGCTTACAAAACGATCATTTGATTGGTTGATTGGTGTAATGCTGAATTATAATGTAATCCTAATCGATGTTTGTAAGTACATGTATTTCACACTTTGTGCAATTGAGTATCAAATGTCAACACGTTATCATAATTATCAGCGGCTATGTTTGATGCAAAGATGCAAAATTAAATCATACCAGTCACTAAACACAGAGATAATGAAGAAAAATTGTTTGATACGAAACAAACGACGCACATAATATAACATACATGCATCTATATAATAGTTCATTACCGCAAAGATTATATTTTACGTTTTTTCATCACTACTGCGTCTAAAATACGTCCAAACAGACAATTTTTTATAATAGTTTAACTTATCAAACTTATTGTATATGATAAATTGCGAAACAATTATCAAATTGTGAGGAAGTCCTGGACCAGGCAAGTTTACTCGTATATCCAAAAATCGCTTCTCAATTTAGTTATTTACACAACAACAATATATATATGTGTCAGTGTGTATAATGGTCCCAGGTCAGTGTCAATGAATTGTTAATTTGCTCAACTGTCGTATTTTTCGCATCTTTGGTCGACTAATTTATTGACAAGATAACGCGCGTATTGATTGAAAATTTCGATTTTTCTATGATTTATTATTATATTTTACTTGCTTCTTTCTATTTTTTTTGTTAATTGATTAATGATTTAATAACCGGTTAATCGGACAAATGAACGGTTAATCGATTAACCGTTTACATCCCTACATTTTATAACTATATTTTGTATGTTTGTTTTTCTTTTGTTTATTTTAAATCCTTTCATTTTGTATTGTTTATTTTTTCATTATTTAATTTATTTTATTATATCGTTTCAAAACAATTCAGACATGTAAATTCAACACGCACCATCGCATTCACTTGCCGTGTCTTTCTCCTCTTCGCAAGAAGTGATTAATAACAGTCTATCTCCTTCTCTACTGCATACTGCATGTATATTTTGTACATGTAGTACACATTATGTGTTTATGAAACAAGATATTAATTTTGATTTTCACAATTTGAAGGGTAATTCTTGAAAGTCGGAAAGAAACTGCAATTTCGAATACTATATAATTTATGTTAATCCAAAAAAAAAAGAATTTTGCCAGTTTTGAACTCATGGTCGCTACGAATAAAAAATCATAGTCTTTACCTCTCAGCCACGGCGCATTACGATAGTGTTCTGTTTATGTATTACAATATAAAGTCATTTCAACCAGTAAATCACCTGATCTACCTCGGAAAAATGTAAATGTTTACAACGGTTCTCATTTAACTTTAAATCGACTGAACATGCAAATTGAATAACATGTTTTGTACGAATTTGATACAGAAAAAATGATATCTCTGGAAACTTGAATAAGACAGACATAAATAATTACTGCTTATGTTGCACAGTAAAATAAGAACTAAGGATGGGAATAACTATTAATAAAAGTTGTACATTTGTTGCCTTGCAACATTCTCAGTCAACCCATGTCACCCAACCTCCATTTGACTGTCACACCATGACCTGATTTGGACTTAAAAATATTTTAAATTCATCTTACATTTTGTCTAGCATCAACAATGCTTACTATAATGCTTTGGTACTTATACAGTTGTTGCCTTGCAATGATGTTTTTTCATTATATTTACTGCCTTTATATAGGCAGTTTCCCGTAGCAAAATTTCCTTCAGTTTTCCCCTTAAAAGGTCAGAATTTTTCCCTGACAAAGAAGTGTTTTCCACATGATCATGTAGAAAAGAAGAAAAATGTAACTGTTTTCGCACCATTGTCACCAATTATAATGTAGTAATATTTATGATTCAAACAAATAAATAATCACATATTCCATAGAAAATAAATGTTATTGTTATTTCCCATGCAGAATTTGTTGCACTAAATTTCACCTTTTGAGAAAATTTTGGGAAAAGGGACTGTCTTGAACCATTCCTAACTCATCCACTGAATTGACCTTGATCTTGATTGGATGTGCAAAATTTGCTAGATTATACTCTTTCCTCAATGTCAAGCATGCCACTGGGTGCATTTGTGTTTCCTGAACACAGTTTTTTGTACTGTACCTGACTTTTCACAATATTTCAGTTCACGATTTATTATAGATACATTGTGATAATTTTTTGAACAATTATCAACAACTTCTATGTAATTGTTGATAATGATGTTTTGCTTAGCTAGATTATCACATAGTTATATCCGGAATTTTTTTTCATTAGGCAAATATATTAGAAGACTTTAACTTACATAAAAGCTATTATGTACTGCTGAAATGTCTCTTTGGCCAGAATGAAATAACCATGTTTACAGTTACTGAATGATGTTTTGGGGCTAACCCTTAAGTTTCAAACTGCAAAATTAGTATGAAAATTTAGGGATGAGTCATATCTTTTATTCTCACAATTGCTTTTTTTACTTAATTTTGTTGTCAAGTTGCTTTAATATTTTTTTACCTCACCTGAGCACAATGCTCAAGGCGAGCTTTTGTGATCGCCTTTCGTCTTGTTATGCGTCGTGATGTGGCTTCCGTTTTTACTTTAAACAACATATCTTTCTACATCACTATACCAATTGCAACCAAACTTAGCTGGAATGAGCCTTTGGTAGTCCCCTTTCAAAGTTGTTCAAAAAATTAAATTTCATTAAAAATCTGGTTTCTATGGCAACTAATAGGATTTTTTTTAAACTTTAAAAAACCACAGGGCCTAGAGGTTAGGTATTTGGTGCGTAGCATTGACTAATGGAACTCGACCAAGTTTGTTCAAATTATGGCCCCGGGGTCAAAATTGGCCCAGCCCGGGGGTCACTTGATTGATATAGGCTAATATATAGGAAAATAAAAAAAATTATGTTCAAAACCACAAAGCCTAGAGCTAAGATATTTGGTATGTGGCATTGTCTAGTACACCTGTACCAAGTTTGTTAAAAAATGGCCTGAGGGTCAAAATCGGCCCAGCACCGGGGGTCACTTGGTTTATATATATTGTACATTCATATAAGAAAAAAGTAAAATGTTCTTCTCTAATGGTTCTTTTTTTCTTGTGAGTGGGGATAGGGTCATTATGGGCCTCTTCTTTATGTTTAGTCTTAATATGAATTTCTTACACAAGGGGTGATCCAGAAATAAGCTGATTGAGTCAGAAAATAAGATAAAAGTAATGGATCTGAAAAATCTAAAAAGTACAGAAATATTGATTAAGTGTGCCATTGTAGCAGTCTTTTTTCTCTAACTTGTCATTGCTTTGTCTTGTTTACTAAATATGCATATTATTGAATTATCAAAAGTTATTTCTGTATCAGGTTGCGTCTGACTGTCCAACGCTACGCAGTAAGGTTGTCATTAGTGACGGTGGAAAAAGAAGGTATGTTCATGTTGTGATAATTGTATGCCTACTCAATGTTGTCTGGTTATAATGTATAATTGGTTGATATATATAAGTCCTACAATTATCAGCAATTTATTATTGTTTGCATGCATAAAATTCATTTTTAGAAATCCTGATAATGTTTTTGTTTTCAAGCGTTTCTATCCAAAGTCGGCGCCTTTCCCCAGATGAGATTTTTCCAAAATTTCTTAAAAAAATCCCTAGTCAAATGATATCTTTGATTTAAAAAAAAACAATAAAAAAACAACATGTGATAGCTGGGTGTTGAAGGAAAAGAATTGGATAGAATCTTTTATTACTACATGTAAAACATGTTGACTATGGTTCCCAAGCGAAACAACAGCTTCTGCAAGGGAACATTGATGCTAAAATATTGCCTTGTAGTGTAATGTATGAATAAACATGTGGCCATTGAGTCAAACTTGTCCAAATATTGAAAGGACCTACAACCTTGCCCTAAAACATTCAAAAAGGTTAGGTTTTGTCTCTGCCAATGTTTTATTGTGTAAGATTGTCTATATTTTCATAATTATGTAGCTATGTCCATATGTGAGTCTGACTGGACCTGGGAACATGATGTATAGTCTTTTGTATAGTGGAACACCTTACAGTAATTAATACTGTATAACCTTTGTATAGTGGAACACCTTACAGTGCACATGAAACAATGTATATTTGTTGCTTTGCAATTATTTTTTAAATAGATGTTTACTTTTGAATCCTGGTTTTAGTTTTTCCTTTCTATTTGCTGGTATGCGTGTTGTTTATAACTTGCATGTTATGGAATTATTGTTTTATCAATCACGATATGTAAACACATTTTTATTACCTTGACCTGAATGTAGACTGCACAATTCCCTGTTCTTTATACTAAGTAATTTATTCTTTACAGAACTGGTTGGATGGATTACGCTGAACTTGTCCGAAAAAGTTCTGATTCATTTCTTGTATGTATCAACCCAATAAATTCTTTGTTTCTTTCATAATTTGATGATTTAAAGTAAGGACATTATGCATGATTGTCTGCGAATGTCGTTCTTAGTTTTCCACAATGTGTAACACCTTTATCATAAAAGCAAATCTCTCAAAGGGTCCATAGTGGTTGAGTGGTTATGGCGTCGAATTTATGCTAAGATATTAAAAATTTGTTTATTAACATTCACTGGTCTGAATGCTTCTAAGTGGTTTTTGTAACCCAATTTGTGATGATGATGATTTTTATTATTATATTCAGTTATAATTAATCGATGAATATGTAGTTCATTATTGTTCCAGTGATAAAAAATTAACGAAACTGTAAGAATGTTTCCATTAAAATTACTTTATATGGTTTGTGAACAAAAGAATATTTAGATAGTCTTATTACAAAGTCTTGTGAACACTTTGAAAGCTAATCCAAAAGAAGTCATTATAATTTGGTGTACTGAATATTGAAGTGGTCTCTAAGTAAGGTTTGACTGTATATTTTTATGCCCCCCATATCAATAGATCAGGGGCATATTGTTTTTGGTCTCTCTGTTTGTCTGTCTGTTTGTACCAAACTTTAACCTTGCCTATAAAATCAAAATGCTTGCACCTATATTCATCAAACTTCATTATGTAGGTTCCTCATGACAACCTCTACAGGACCTGTACATTTTCATGTCAGTAGGTCAAAGCTCAAGGTCACGGGGTCATGGTGTTTAAAAATATTTGTACATTTCTTTTAGGATACTACTCCTACATTTTTCATGGGATTTTGACGAAACTTCCACAGACTTCTTGTTACCAGTAACCCTGCACATATGTTCCGGTTTTGTGATTCGATCATTTTTGACGGAATTATGGCCCTTTGTTTATTTTGTGCATTTTCAAGTTAAAGGGCACCAGGAGTGGGCATTGTGCTTTTGAAACACATCTTGTTTAAAATTTAGCATAATTTTTAGCTCTTGGTGGATTCAATTTCAATATACATTACAACCTTTTCAGAGCAGCCCTCTCTTGAGCAACAACCTCCCTTCAACAGCAGTATTATTTTCCCCATCTTCACAATTTAAATATCAATTTAACCTCTCGAGAGCAACAACCCCTCACCAGCAACATAATTTTGCTACTCTCAAAGGATGTTACTTTGGAGAGGTTGCACTATATAATTTGTTTTGATATTTTTTTTTTTTTAAATTTTGGTCTTACTGTTTTTTTCTCATTTGCAAGCATCTTTTACTTTTTAAGGTAGTATGCGACCTTTCCCCAACGTCATGGGTCAAAAATCGAATTTTCTCTGATTGTTTTGAAATTTTACACACTGATAGTATAGCATGTTCTTTGATTTTTGTTTGTTTTATTTTTTCTGTTTTCCGACCCTTTTCTTAGCGACGACACGATGAATGTCAGAGGTGTAAAATCGACATTTTACATGCAATATTGCTTCGAACATATCGCAATGGTAATTTTAGATACACCAACTCCAAGCTCTCTATCTGCGGAATAAGCTCATGTAAGTATTAATAGGGTTTTGTCGTAACTATTTTCCTGGGGGAACGTTAAGCACTAAAAATATGTCCGTTTTTCACCTGTAATTTTGACTCAGAACTATATTTCAGTGTATTTTTGGTAAACGGAAGTAGATTCAATCAACTAATGAATAACATGTTGATATTGTGGAGATGTTAACAAGCATGGACAAAATGTAAAAATAATATGTCATCGCGCATTATTTTTCACAAAATTGCAATATAGTAAAGTTTGGACATCATGAATAACGTTGTTGAAAGTGTTACGTCATGCTAATTGTTGGCTGACGTTTATACAAATAAGTTGAATATTAGCGTGACGTAAGATTTTCAACAACGTAATTCATGATGTTCGAACTTTACTATATTGCAATTTTGTGAAAAGTAATGCGCGATGACATATTATTTTTACATTTTATAATTGTTCGTTAACATCTCCACAATATCAACATGTTATTCATTAGTTGATTGAATCTACTTCCGTTTACCAAAAATACACTGAAATATAGTTTGGGGTTAAAATTACGGGTGAAAAAACGGACATATTTTTAGTGCTTAACATTCCCCCAGGAAAATAGTGACAACAAAACCCTATTAAAACTTACATGAGCTTATTCCGCAGATAGAGAGCTTGGAGTTGGTGTATCTGAAATTACGATTGCAGTATGTTTGAACCAATTTTGCATGTAAAACGTCGATTTTACACCTCTGACATTAGACGTGGCATTGCTAGGAAACAGGTAGGAAAACAGAAAAAATAAAACGAACAAAAATCGGAGAACATGCTATACTACCATTGTGCAAAATTTCAGATCAATCGGAGAAAAGTCTATTTTTGACCCACGACGTCCGGGAAAGATCGCATACTACCTTAACTCTGATTGTTGTAACATATTCTGTATGACTTGTTGCTTTTTACATCCTTCAGACTATAAATGGGCTTCTCTTACATTTAATTATTTGATTGTATAATGATTGTAATTTCTAGGAAATTGTGTTCATTGTTTTTCCAGTGTTATGATTCTATGGCCACTGATCCGATGACGATATTTTTTACGAGTGGAACAACTGGTTCCCCCAAGATGACTGAGCATTCACACGGTAGTTATGGTCTTGGACATCTGATAACTGCCAGGTTTGTAATTTCTTGATGGTCTCATAATTTTGCGTTTGCCATTTAACCCCTAAATTTAGACTTCCTTGAAATAGGAATTCTCTCAAAATATGATCCATTTAGTTGGCACAGTCCTTTGGCCTGAATTGTTCATTAAGAAGTCAAAGGTTTGAATCCCTGAGAGTCATATGTGATACGACATAACTCAAGTGGTATTCATACATAAACAAACAATAAGTGGGCATTGTTTTTAGTTCCAGTTGTCATATACTGGAAACAAAAGGCTGGAATAAAGAATGACAATTTTTTTATTCAGAATTGCTTTAAGATATTTTAGATGAGGGATTTATTAATGAGAGGTCTCATACATGCAATGCAACATCTATTTAAGGATGTTCTAATGTTTCAAACTACATAATTGTAGATATTTCCTGGATCTTAACCCAAGTGATGTATTATGGAATCTGTCAGATACTGGTTGGGCTAAGTGCGCATGGAGCAGTCTATTCGCCCCCTGGATTGCTGGGGCCTGTGTCTTTGCTCAGGATGCTGCCAAGTTTGATCCTCAACAAACTTTAAAGGTTAGTGTGACAATTTTTAAAATGATAAAATTTCTGTTGAATATGGTTGTAATAATAAATAATTAATTTGATGTTAAAACGTAGCCAATGAGGAAGTATTCTTTGCAAAGAAATCAGTATTTAATGAGCTTAAGCACATAGTAATATTATCTCTTGGATGATTCTTCAAAAAGATAAATAGCTTAGGTTGGAAAAAAAAGTGTTTCTGGTGTTCTAACTGAACCTATTTTTTGGTGCTTACCCAAAATTTTATAACAGTAAAATCTGAACATTGGTGACTTACTTACCCCTATTTTTATCAAGTAGGTGGAAACAGGAGTATTTTAATTCCCCAACATCTTCTGAAGCAAGAGTATACAGTGATTGACTGTCTGTCTGTTCATTTGTCTGTAAGAGGTTAACTATATTTTACTGTTCGATTTTATCACTTTGATACTATTGCTTTGAAACTTTAAATTGCTTCTACTTTTACACATAGAGCTGAATTAGAATGAAAATCTATTGTCTGACAAGCATGCCACTGGGGCATGTGCATTTATTGAATTAAGCAACTTGCTTTCCAACTTTAATCATTAGTCTTTTTGTAACTTGAAGAGACTTCAAATCATAGATGGATCCATAACAATTTGTGAGTATGTATATAAATGATTTAAAGATTTTGTTGCTGTTTTATTGTTGTCATTTATTTTTTATGTCATTATTTTGCTAGACGGTAACTGGTTACCCTATAAGTCATTTTTGTGCCCCGCCCACAGCCATACGATTCTTGATGAAGGAAGATTTAAAGCAATATAGATTTGAATCTTTAAAAAGATGTGTCAGTGCAGGAGAACCAGTGGTATACATCTGCAAATTGTGTATGATAGGGTTTATATCTTACTTAGAAATAACATCAAGTCAAGAGATTAACATTTTACAACTCTGGTTCATTAATTCATTTTTGGCAGAAAGAAAAAAGACTGAGCCTTTCTTCGGAATTGAAAACCTCTTTCTAATATAGTCTTACAAACCAATTTCATCCTTTTGATGGCAATGGTATGACCTGGAATTTCCTTAATACATTTTTGTTGACTAAAATGGATTCAGTCAAACCTGTAAAGAAAGGCCACCATATGGAAAAAACAAAATTTGATTCCAAGATCATTTTGTTCCAAATAATCAATGAAGTATAAACGTGCCTTGCTTCACAGGGTGGCCTTTATTTGAAGGTGACTGTCAGCACATGTTTGACTGTACTGAAAGATCATTTAAAACTGAATAGGAACCAGACTTACATAATGTTTCATTGTAACATTGTGTTTGTATAAATATAATCTCTTGACGTTTGTAATGTTGCCAGATCTCACTGTATAACCTCCTCAATATTAAGGCCACTTCATTATACTGACCACTTATTTTCTGTGTTGTGTCTTAACTTCCTTTACCCGCCTCTGTGGTCGTGTGGATAAGGTCGCTGACTTCAAATCACTGTAACCTCTCACTGATAGTGGGTCGTGGGTTCAAGCCAAGCTACCGACCATGTCTCTTTATGTGAGAAAGTAGGCAGTTGCTTACGGAGGATGGGAGTCCAGTACTAGTTCTGCTTAAGTGAACTGTCTGCCTCGCTGTGACTATGACTCGCTGTCTGTTGAAAAGGGGCATAAAACCCTATGAAACAAACAAACTTAACTTTCTTTCTAGGTTTCTATCATATTTCAATTTTATAAAGAGACTCCCTCCCCCTTCGAGATTAAGACCGTCTATTATGGTCCCAGACGTGGTCTTAAAGTTGAGGTTTTCCTGTGTTACTAAAACAGTCACCTACACCTTGTTCTTAATCACTTATAGAAACATAAAGAGAAAATATAAACTGATAGTCATGATAATTACTTATTTTCGGCATGTCAGTCCAAACTGTCCTACCTGCCACACAGGCTGTGACCTGCTGTAGCATCTTTGTCTCTATTCTATGTCCCGCTCGAAATTGCTCCTTATAATCTGGTGCCCTGCATGTTGAATACATACTCATCAAACAAGTATTCAAGCAAGTTGCTCGTCGTATCATCTACATATATGTGCAGTGATATGATCATTTTGTTTTAATGCTGTGAATGTCTTACAGATTCTTGCATCCAAACCGATATCTGTATTCTGTGCTCCACCCACTGCCGTTCGATTCATGCAGGTTGAACCAACTTTTCCTGACATCAGGAAAAATGGAGTTTTACGTCATAGTGTGTCTGGTGGGGAACCAGTGGTGAGGAACCGGCAGTCTCAATATAACTGTACATTTGTGTAAAGTGTTCAAATCATAGGGGGCTAGCAGGTTGAAAACAATCTACTAAACAAAATTGATGAGTTTTTCAATGGAGAAACATAAAATATCTGCTTCATTGTTTTTAATTGGACAAAACACTAATTAGTCATGTGTAGTTTAATGTACTAGCTATCTGTAGACAACAGTTATTGAGATTAAAGTGATTTTTTAAAAAGGTAGGCACTGTTAAATAAACAAATAAACAGCACTTTTAAGACCAAAAATTGACTTTTTATGAATAATAAGTTTTTTTATCATTTTCTTAGGGGGGAAAATACTTTACAGGAAGGGGACTGACATCAAAATTTGATGGCAAATTTGATAGATAGAGGGCCCTGATGACACATCTGTTTTTGGTCCAGTTGGTCATTTTAGGCCTATACACCATTATACACCATCCCTTCAACATGCTTGCCCCCTATGATTCAAATAAACAAATAATCTGATCATGGTAATACATTTCTTTCATTAGAAGTCGTACCGTACTCGGTGTGACAATCTGATGTGATGAGAAGGAGTGTAGAATTATTGAGTGGTGTTAGTTACACAGAGCATTGTATTTGTGCTTATGCTGCCTGGCTTCATTGAATTAATGTTCAGTTTCACTTTATAAGCTTGATTTGTTTTAGCCTTTGTCAGTAATATATAACCATTCATATTATGGTTGAACTTCCCTAGATGCATACTTTTATGTTCAGGCGTGCTTCATCTTGTGTGCAGTTCTTCTATCTACTAAACCATTCTTATTTATAAGTCAGTTAATTCATGAACTTTTCAGTGGTTTTATTGATTTTTCCATGTGAATTGGTTGCATCACATTGACACATATCAGGTGGTTATATATCACATGGTAACATATTAAACAGTCACTGATCACAGGGTTACACATCACATGACCACAAATAACAGTCACATATCACATGGTTACACTTCACATGGTCACATATCATATGGTTACATATAACACAGTCACATGGCAGCATATCACTTGGTTACCTATAACATGGTCACATATCATATCACTTGATCACATATAACATGGCCACATATCACATTGTTACATATAACACAGTCACATGGCAGCATATCACTTGGTTATGTATAACATGGCCACATACCACATGGTGACATATCACATGATCACAAAACTTGTACAGTTCAACTTCTCCAGAACAACCTCCCCTTCAACAACAGTATGATTTTTTCCCCACTGCACGATTTAGCTATTAATTTAACCTCTAGAGTATCAACCTTTGAACAACAACATTATTTTGCTACTTCCAAAGTGTGTTGCTTTGGAGAGGTTGCACTGTATACCTATTGTCATTTTTGTTAATAAATAATTGATGGTCCGCTGCTGTTTGACTTAACTTGGTATGAAAAGAGTTTGCAATGATATGAATTTATGGACTAATATATCATATTATAAAATGAGATACTTAGAAAGGATGCATGTGACATAACCCAGGTACGATTTATTTACTTATATGACAGAAACCATGAGAGAGAAAGTATTTAGACTTTCTCCTAGATTATCTAACAGACTGCAGTCCAGTGGTGTGCTGAACTTTTAACCCAGCCATCCGGGATCCATTCCCAATCACGGCAGTATTTCCCTTAGGGCTGTGCATTGTTGGGTAAGTGGAGATCCGATCCAATCCACGATTCAATACTTACGATCCACAAATCGAATCACGAATCTTTTGTTATCAAGTAACCTATCTAAAACTTCAAAATTGCAGTCCTGAAGACAGCTAAAACATTTTTACGATTAATGAAGTGAATCAATATAAATTGTTCTATGGCTTAAATTTATACGTACTCCCTTTCAGTTAATTGATTTACCAGCATCATTATTTTAAGAACCTATTGGACATCTTGGCAAACAAAGTAGTCCGTGAAGAGACATGATTTATTCAGAGAAAAGGAATTCTTAAGAATAAAGAATACACTTTTAATATGTTAAAAAACAAGATCCCGAACCACGATCTTAGTAATGACGATTATTCATACTCGATTTTTCAATTTGACTCGTGAATACCCGAGTACTCGGATACTGGCCACAGCCCCAATGTCCCTTGTATGAAAATTTGACAAAAATCTTGATTTTCCTCCGTATATGGAGAAGTCACCAGCTCCTTGAGGAAGAGTAAGTTAGAACTGGTTAAAATACAGTCTAGGAAAGAAAAAGATGTTACAGAAATTAGATTTTTTCTGGAAAAGAGGGGCATATTTTGTCCATGGTATTGTTATAACATTTGATTATTAGCTATTACATTGTTGAATGCATGAGAAGAGTGCACCAATATGCATGCTTGATGTAGATAGGAAACTTAACTGTTTAGTAAATCCTTGATAGTGTATGATATAACCATTCTTGTGTACTTACATTTTTGTTACCGTAACTTCATGTTGTGTTCAGTACAAATGTATGAACATTTTTTCACTTGTCTAATTGCAATAAGGTAGTTATTGTTTGCAAATTTGTCTCATTCAACAGCCAAACTAGCCAAACTTTAAATTAACATTATTATTATTTAGACGTAAAAAAATGTTTTAACTTTACCATGTTCATTGAATAAATTTTTGAAAAACATTCCCTCTCAAATAAAAAGTTCAAAAACCTTTTTTGGTCGCATTGCTAGATATTGTAATGTTTGTCCAAATTCTGGTATAGGAGACTTTTACAGTAATCATGCTGTAGTGGTTCTCTTCTTTGTATGCACGTGTTTCACGCACCTATTATAGTTACAATTATTATCATTATTAACCCAGATACCAGTATGTTATATAACCGTTCTGTCTGCTCTAACATGATTATACAGAATGTAACAATGTGTTTATACAGTAAATCCTGTGTTAGAAACCATCTCTGAATAAAGACCACCCTTTGAATATCTATAGATCATTCTTTTAAAAAACATTATTGATTATCTACTAGTCTGAAATGACTTTCAAATAAAGGCCACTTGTCAATAAAGGCCATATTTTGTTATTCCCAAGGGTGGCCTTTGTTCTCAGGTTTGACTGTATTTTGTGTGAGATGCATGTTAGATTGTAATGTTTTATGTCACTGCGTATAATTACAGATAAATTGATGTAAACATGATCATCATGGAATAATGTCATAATAAATTATTGATACATGTGGAGAGTTATTTACACTTAATACATGAATATTTGTAATGATGGTAAATATATGGTTATTCAAGCTCCCGTAAATACAGTTGAAAAGTGCGAAATGCCATGAGAACATTTAGAAATTTTAAACTTTCGCTTTTTTGTTCATAAAGAATGCATACTTGCTTAACTTGCTTAACAATAAGTCATACATGTGAGTATTGAAAATAGAAGGAAATTCACAGGGACTGACAAATGATTTCGGGCTTTAGTAGCATTTTAAACTTTAACATTTTGACCTTTAAAATTCAAATGTATTTAGAAAATGTATATTTTTGGTGCTGAATATTTAATTTTGTAGAATTTTGAACAGTTCAGTTGTAATTATTTGTATTAAATTTGATAAAAAATAATTACATTCTAAGTCGGTTTTTCGTTAAAATTCAGATTTCACTTGTATTTATTTTTTTATCTTATAATTCATTTTAATCATTTCTAGTTAAAATTTTACTGGTAAAGTTTATCTAGAAATAAATATTATTCAATACTATATTGTTGATTAAAACATGATATTTTATTAAATTATGATAATGGTTATAGATGACTATAATTATAGAATCCTGAAGTACTGGAAGAATGGGAGGCCGGTACTGGACACAAGCTATACGAGGGATACGGGCAGACAGAAACTGTAAGCACACATGTGATTAAAACTTATAGCGTAATATTAAAAAACTTTCCTCCCGATTAATATTCCCAAATCGATTCAGCCTGATATAATAAGAGAATATCACTTTAATTTCAATATATGAAGTGTCAATCAACAGTGTGAACAACTTTTTTATCAGAAGACATTTCTACACTTGACAGGGGCTTTCTTTATTATATAGTTGTAGTCTATAAAGGGCGCTTCCACTCTGAAAATTTCATTGAAAGCTAGAAATATTCCCAAATTTCTAATTTTCTCCTTGAAATTTCATTCCCCAATTTAGTTTACCCCACTTGAGGCTTCAACTCACTGTTTCATCCCCATATTAAGGTCTAGGGCACCTTCCCCAAAACATAAAGAAAACCCCGGACTGAATATGTTTAGATGTATAAGTATTCTTTCAAGATTGAATGAAATAAAAATCAGCCCAAACAATTTGGAGTACTATTTTCTGGTTAGTACAAGCGACATATTTCAGATCTAAAACAAATTAGTAAGACTGTCTTTAAGGTTAGAAAAAATGAGTTAATCAAACTGACTCAGTTTTAGCACTTAAGTTTCTTGCCGCAAAGTTCAAAGTATGAAAATATTTGGAGATGCGTCATACCTCTTAAGTTTCAAATGTATGATTAAAAAATGATTTTTAAAAGAACGATAAAAACATTTTTCAGACCTTTCTGTGTGGAACATATGCTTGTATAGAACAAAGGCCGGGATCCATGGGGAAACCAGCCCCTGGGTATGATATTGAGGTATGGAAAAAATCTTGTTTTTTTTTAGTAAAACTAAGTGTTTGATAGACATGTATAAAAGCTTAATGAACATTTAACATTAATTTGTGTCAGTTTTAAATTCCTCTGAGAATAAAGTTTCTTTTTACCTGTATGGCCTTAAAAATTGCTAATAAGACTTGACAAAATGACCTATATTCATCTTGTTACTGTTTAGTATTCATAACATTACACTACATAACAATATAACTGAACATATAGTTATTAGCATAACATAAAATGCATACATTGAAACCAGTGAAGAAAGGCCACAATCAAGAAAGACATTGTTTGACCTTTATTGGCAGATGACCTTGATTCGGATGTCGTTATTTCTAAATAATCAATGTTTCAGTGTTTAAAGAAATAGCCTTTATTTGGAGATGTCCACTAACACATGTTTGACTGTATATAGGTACAGTACAACCTCTCCAGAGCAGCCCTCTCTTGAGTAACAACCTCCCTTCAACAACAGCATGGATTTGTCTCACTGCTTGATTTATCCTCTCCAGAGCAGCCCTCTGAACAACAACATAATTTTGCTACTCCCAAAGGTTGTTGCTTTGGAGAGGTTGCACTGTTTAGCCAAACAATTAACCACATATTCATTACTACGCCAGTGATACACGCAAATTATTGCTCTTGACAATACCAAATACCAAAGTGGATTCCATAGGATATTATATATTGTTGTTATATTCTGTACAATGATGGTGTTTCTGTTGTTTGAAGATTGTGGATGAATCTGGTAATGTTGTATCACGAGGTGAAGAAGGGAATATTGGAATAAGATATAAGCCTGATAGACCTGTTGGACTTTTTACACGATATATTGTACGTATCAATCAGGATGGTGTCAGTGAGTTTAACACCATTTTTCAACAATCTTTATGTTATACTCTATCATGAAAATTTGACAATAATGATGGTTTTCCTCCATATGTGGATAAGTTGCCAGTCCCTTGTGGAAGTGTAAGTTTTCAATAGATTGGGGGCATATTGTTTTTAGCCTGTCTGAGGTATACACTTAAGGTACCTTAGGTGGTCGGGGCAGGGCCTAACACAAAATAAATCTATTGAAGTCCTTCAGTGACCACTTTAATCTTTTGATCCTTTAAGTGTATATTATTTTGTTCCTAAACAATGGAAAGACCATCTAAGGTAGTAAATGTAGGGACATCCGTCTGTACAACCGTTTGTCCGTCAGTCTGTCCATTGCTTCCACCTACTATCATCAAACTTTAAAATTTTATAGGCAGTCTCTACAGGACCTGTGAATTTTCAGGTCAGTAGGTCAGAGGTCAAGGTCACCCTATGGGGCATTATATTTTAAAACACATCTTTTTTATCAGTATGATTAAAAATATATATTTATTTTCATACTTTTTTTAGAAGACTACATGTACATTACAGGACGATGAAGAGAGGATGAAGAAGACATTTGTTGGTGATTTTTACCTGACTGGTGATAGAGCTATCATGGATGATGATGGATATGTCTGGTTTGTTGGTAGAGATGATGATGTTATACTCTCTTCAGGGTTCGTATCCTGTGATTTATCTTTAACAAGCGTTTCATTAGAAATTGTTTAACTCTAAGTTATTAATTTTGTAGACAGGGATATGTTCAAATCTTCTTTCAGTGTCAACCTATATCATTCGTATTTTGTTCTATGTATTGTATTGGTGATTATGTTAAAATCAGTAATTTAAGGCAGCGCTTTTATAATATTGTGTTTATGGTAATTTAACACTACTTACCAAAAAAGGCCATATCTAACTTTTGAGGTGGGGCCTCTCGGGTAAAAAAAATTCAGTAGCAAGTAGCATTCTAACATGTACTTTTAAATTGAGTTAAATATAAAAATAAACTAAAAAAAGTATTTCCAAACTACCTACACGCTGAAAATCTCCTGGGTAGGGTTACCTGATGTAGCAGTTCATTTGGCCATCCTTAAGAAATTGTTGGTCTGCAGTCAGTGACAGACATTAAAATATTTGCAGTCAAATTTTTTTTAGTAATTCTGAAGTTTGTTTTTCAGTACAAGCATAAAATTTTAACAAAGAAAAATGTATTTCTACCAACCCACTGTTAAAAGCTTGTGTTGCATATCCACAAACCAACATTATTTTAGGATGGCCTAATGTCATGTTTTTATAAGTTTACTTTTGTCTCTTTCTGTAAAGGACCATGTTACTGCTAGGTAATGGTTTTATCAGTGATAAGGCATAAAATTTGTTTGTGCCTTCACATGTTCATAGTTGGATCACAGTAAAAAGTTAACAATACATATGAATAAAGAATGTCACTCTTGTGTTACCTGACAAGTTGAATTACCTGGTATAATTAAGGAGATCTATCATGATGTAATTAAGACTTAATATCAAAGATAGTCAATATCCGTCAGAATTTTGATGTAATTCATTGAATTATTTTCTGAATTAAAAATTATCCAGATTCAATCTGCTTCATTTGATTAATATGATGAGTACAATATCACAATGTATTAAAAAATAATCATAGTATTATTGGCGTCGAATATTATCTGAACATTTTGTCTGCTCACAATTTATATCCTTATGAATGATTGATAAGAGTTTTAAGAGATAGTATGTAATAATATAGTTCCTAAATCCGACTTATTCACAATTTTCACTCCTAACTAGAGATGATAATTCTGGTTCAAGTTTTATTTTATTCTTATGCTGTGAAAATATTCCTTGTTTTAGTGTCATAGTTTTTAACCTGTATGTAGAAACATTGCTATCTTTTTTACCCTGTAGAACAAAAGACTAAACCATGAAAACACTACTTTAAAACTGATAACACTACTTTACCACTGATGCTATTACTTTAACCACAGATAATATTACCTTAACCACATATAATAGTACTATACCGCAGGCAATAGTACTGTACCACAAGCAATAGTACTGTATAGATAATAGTATTGTACCACAGATAATAGTACTTTAACCTCAGATAATAGTACTGTACCACAGGCAATAGTACTTTAACCTCAGATAATAGTACTGTACCACAGGCAATAGTACTGTAACCTCAGATAATAGTACTGTACCACAAGCAATAGTACTGTATAGATAATAGTATTGTACCACAGATAATAGTACTGTATAGATAATAGTACTGTACCACAGGCAATAGTACTGTACCTCAGATTGTAGTACTTTACCTCAGATGATAGTACTTTACCTCAGATGATAGTACTTTACCTCAGATAATAGTACTGTACCACACCACAGGCAATAGTATTGTACCACAGATAGTATTACTTTACCTCAGATGATAGTACTTTACCTCAGATGAGTGTACTGTACCACAGGCAATAGTACTGTACCACAGATAGTAGTACTTTACCTCAGATGATAGTACTGTACTACAGATAATAGTACTGTACCACAGGCAATAGTACTGTACCACAGATAGTAGTACTTTACCTCAGATGATAGTACTTTACCTCAGATAATAGTACTGTACCACAGGCAATAGTACTGTACCACAGATAGTATTACTTTACCTCAGATGATAGTACTTTACCTCAGATGAGTGTACTGTACCAAAGGCAATAGTACTGTACCACAGATAGTAGTACTTTACCTCAGATGATAGTACTGTACTACAGATAATAGTACTGTACCACAGATATTAGTACTTTACCTCAGACGATAGTACTGTACCACAGGCAATAGTACTTTACCTCAGATGATAGTACTGTACCACAGATAATAGTATTGTACCACAGATAGTAGTACTATACCTCAGATCACAGGTAATAGGGTAGGTAGGAAGGTAGCAAAAAAAATGTTTAATTGTTTTTCTAAAGATACTAATAAGTATATATGTATTGTACTTTGAAGGTACAAATTTTTCAAAAAATATTATCGTCCTTAAGATTTTGCTGTTAACATATCTGGTCAATTGGATAACTATAAGCACAACTTTTTTCCTTATTAATGTGAGCACTTTTTAGTTTAAAGTATGATAGTACAAATTCTCTTGATTTGTTTAATTCCATACGCTCATCTGAGAGTCCACCAATCAGTATAATATGATGGTTTCTTCAAATGAAAGAATAATTAAGAGTTTAAGCTTATGTATTAAAGACCTTGAAGATAAACCCAGTATTCTGTTTGTGAAATAATAACTATACTGTCTGATCTGTAAATAATTGGACAGAAGAAGTCTTAACTATATTATCTATATTATCCCAGATAATTAGATTTCAGATGAAAGTACAATTTATTTGATACACTTGATTAGTGTTTTTAATTAGAGGAGGCCAGAGGTAAAGTGATCACATAAAATGAAAATTGGCAGCCTAGATATCCCAAGTATATTATTTACATTGTGGGAAAAATAGGGATGAAAGCCTCTTTTAATCAAGATTTGGCCTTTTACAGGAAAACTTACTGTAAATCATGTTTCATGCCCTTGGATCAGACCAATTATTAAAAACACTGATTGGCCTATTTTGCTTGCCTGAGCTTAAAGGTGCATTAACTCCTGAAAAAGGTCAAAGTCAAAAACACATGTTGTTTGGAAGCATATGAAGAAATTTTGACCCATTAGCTAGAGGCTCAAATTTGATTTATTTTGAAATCAAGTCAAATCATGGAAAAAAATTTTTCAAAATCTGGCTTCATGCACTAATTGTCCTTGAAAATTACTCACTGTCTCAGAATTCCAGGTGAGTATTACTGGTCTGGCATGATGCTCTTGTTTTTTTCTGATGATAGATATTGTAATATGTGTGCTATTGATTGATAAGGACAGTGACCTTCATGATCATTTTCTATATGACAGGATAAAGATTCATTTGAAGGGATCAGATTGATAAAATTAAAAACTTGCAATCATACATCAATTACTGACAAAGTTCATAAAGTCAAAAACAGTCTTTCTTGTGGCTTTTGTTTGTATCTTTGTTTTTCTACAAAAAGAGATTTTGTTCCTCAATTTTTTGGTTCATAATCACTTCAAAATCTTTATACATGTCAGTTAGGGTTGGATCAGTGGTCTAGTGGTAACACAAAAAGGATGCAGGTTCAACTCTTGTCTCCACCTTCTGATATTTCTAGGATGCTTTTTCAGTGTCTCTGCCCCAACTACAGAGCCAAGAACTGTGTTCAGAATTTCACAGGAAATGGGCAAGGCGTGTATCACAACGTGCACAATAAAGAACCGGGAAAGAATATTTGAAATATTGTTTCATCGGGTTTAACGCCATTTTCAACATTATTTCAGTCATATCGTGGCGGGCAGTTATCCTAACCAGCTTTCCTGGCTGCATCTAGTTGCCAAATTCTATCCGCAAGCTTCTGCCAAGCTACCCCACATAATTCAGAGGTGGAGGACAATTTAACATAGGATATAATATCTTCTGTCAAATTTGTCACGAACAGTGAGCCTCACCCGGGGTTTGAACATACAACCTCTCGATCATTAGACAAACGCTCTAGCCACTGAGCTAGCCGGACGGACTGCTATATTTGAAATAAGAGTAGGGGTATAAATACCCGTCTCCTGTGTCTCCTCTTTCTCTCTCTCTTGGTGGCCCTGAAATCACAATCTAGTTGCTGAATAGGCTGTTAAACAACATATTAACATTTAAACATGCCAGTTAGATAATAAGGTTATCCATGATAAAGCTCACTCGTGCCAGGTTCTGTGACTTAAAAACATAATTATATGTTGAATAATAACATCCTAGATTCCTAGTTTCTTAGCACTGATTGAAAGAATGCTGTTTGCTCAACACTGAGATAGTAATTTAGACTTTTTTTTTCATTCTTTTTGGCTCATTAGCATTCTAATTAATGATTTATTATTTTAGTTAGTGTGATATAGTTGTTTTTATCATGCAATTAATATTATACCAACTGTGAATTTTTTATAACCAATCAATGTAGGGAATTTTGTTTACTTCCCTGAGTAGCAACATACCTTTATCTTACAGGTATAGGATTGGACCTTTTGAGGTAGAAAGTGCTTTACTAGAACACCCAGCAGTGCTGGAATCCGCTGTTGTCAGTAGTCCCGATAAAAATAGAGGGGAGGTAAGCTTGATTTGACCATCAAAGTTTTAAAAGCTCATATATCTGACAAGAAATGCTACATTAATTTCAAAAAGTGTAAAATCACATTATTTTCATGACCTTGTAGTATTTTCTTAAAAGAGTTTTAACAAGAACTGTCTCTGTAATTTTGCTAAATCAATGGTTACAAGATATCAGAATAAAGTATTCCCTAACATTTTATTCCACTGTTTAACGATTCATGCAACGTTTCATGAATTCAAACATGTCTCTCCCTTTCACAAAGAATGATAAATAGCAATGTATTTTGACTTGAAAAGGAAGAAAACTTCTGATTATTTTTTTTATTTAGTTAACTCCCTTTCTTTTCTATTTATAGTTGGTTATCAAAATTTAAAGGTCACTTCCACTATTCTTGGGTTTGATCCTTATCACACATATAAACAATTATTCTGCCAATGAAAGGACTGTAAGATATAGCTTTAACCACTTTAACCCAGCAATAGTGTTATTTTGATATTAACTTTGGTTACAGTCATTTAGGGAAAGTGCACTGTTTTTGTAATTCGACAAACCAGGATCAATTTCCGTTCATGGCAGGTGATACCCTTACATAAAAATTTGACAAAATACCGATTATGTCAATTTTTTCCACATGAGGAGAAGTCCCGAATCCTTGTGGAAGATTAAGTTAGTACTGGTTAGAATATTGTCCAGGTAAGCTAGTTAGGTGAATCAGACACCTACGTTAAACCCAAATAAATATATAAATTCAGTCCTTTAAGGAAAGTAAAAATGTGTGGTATTGATTTAAATAGTCACAATTATTAGTACATTAATGATATCTGGATGAACACTGGCTTAAAGATCTTGAGAAATGGTAATAAAATGAGAAAACACCAGTCAGAGATAACATGATAAATATGTGGACTGGTTTTATATATTCCAGGTTGTTAAAGCATTTGTGTTGCTGACAGACAGTTACCAGTCTGCAGACAAAGAAAAGCTTGCCATCGAACTTCAAGAACATACAAAAAATGTCACTGCACCTTATAAATATCCTAGAAAAGTTAGTATTTAATTATTCAGACATGCTGTAGATATTTCCGTACGTATGTATTGTCAAACCTGTGTTAGCAGCGAACTCTGAATAAAGGTCACCCTGTGAATAAAGCCATGTTTTTAAAAATGGGATTGATCATTTAAAACAAAATAGCCTCAGGTTAAAGGTCACCACCTGTCACTAAGGGACACAGTATGTCTTTCCCAAAGGTGGACTCTGTTCACAGGTTTGACTGTAATTTTTTTCACTACAGCTGCAAACTGGGAATTTACTATTCAAGTTTTTATCTGAAAATGAATGACAGAAGACCTTGGGTGTTGTATGTTTTGAAAAAATGTCATTAAGAAAAACATTTGACCTTTTTTATTTTATTCATTTATAAATATGTTGTGTAACAGCCCATTCAACAGAAATAGTCATTTCAGAGCCAGCCCAGAGAGAAGGGAGATAAGATACAGGAGACTTGAAGTTTTGATTTATGGCCAGCTCAATGAAACATGCCTCAGGTGACGAGGTCTATGTAAAAGTCTCCCTGAGCTCTTTGATGCTATTCTAAGCTTGTAATAAAATACAATACAGTACAACCTCTCCAAAGGAACACCCTTCGGGAGTAGCAAAATTATGTTGATTTTTGAAAGGTTATTGCTCTAGAGAGGATAAATTAATAGTTAAATCATGCAGTAGGGAAAAAAATCATTCTGTTGTTGAATGGTGGTTGTTGCTCGAGAGAGGGCTGTTCTGGAGAGGTTGCACGGTACAATATTCTGATTTATTTGAAATGGTTCTCTTATTAAGTGTGTAAATTTCTGAATTTGTTTATTCCAGATTGAGTTTGTTAAAACTCTACCAAAAACTGTGAGTGGAAAAATTCGGCGGGTTGAATTAAGAAATAATGAATGGGGTCGAAAATCACCGTAAACTCTCTACCAAATTTTTGTGTTTTGTGACTGTTCAATTTTAAAAATGACTTGTTTATAGATAGATGCAAAACATGTGTTATGTATATTGTAGTGTATTACTAATTTTTATACTGTCATTTGTTGGCATTATTGGATAAATTCTTTAGGCATTTTTTGTTTCAGGTTAACCGACCTAGCCTATTTTTTCCCCACAACCCTATACTTTTTATTAGCCAGAGGAACAGAAAATCCACTTACACTTAAAGAGCCAAAAAAAGGTGCCCCAACATACCCTCCTTATTTAGAATGTGCATTTAACCGGAAACAATTATTTGTTTATTTTAAGCCTTATAATTCCATTAAGCAATGTAGTTTTTATCTCTCATAAAACTTCATCTATTATATACATTGTTTTCTAGTAAGGTAGATTGGCCATCCTTAACCAAATGTTGGTTTGTGTATGTGTAACCAAAATTTGTAACATTGGTAGGTATTTTTTGTTTACAATTTTGCTTGTTCTGAGAACACTAACTTGGACTAAAGAATGAAACTATCAGTATGTCATGAATGCTAAAATCATTTTGGTTAGTGGTATTAATGATTGAGCCTGCTGTGAACTAACACTTGTTTAAGGATGGCTGTAGGTCAGTAATGTGTTATTTCACTTCATTGTTTAGAATTTTCTCTCATTTTAAGCTTAATGTGAATTCCTCCTTTTTAAAACAATCACTATTTTATATTTTATTCAGGGTCTCCTACAAATTTGTGCCATATTTCTTGTTATCAGGTTTTATGTGTTTGTTAATTAAATGTAAAACATGTATAAAATCCTGCCAGTTAAATTTGTAAGCTTACATTGTATCTATTATGCTTAAATTCAGAACAGCATCCAAATTTAATTTAGATACAGTCAAGCCTGTGAACTAAGGCCACCCATGGGACAGACAAAATGTGGCCTTTATAGACAGGTGGTCTTCATTTGGAAGTCATTTTGTTCTAAATAATCAAAAACAGTTTTAAAAGAATGGCCTTTATTCACAGGGTGGTCATTAAGACAGATTTGACTGTATTTACCATGCATGATCAATTTTAATATTCCTCATTTCAGGGAAAACCTTTGTTTACTATTTTAGGAAATTATTTTTTTTCTAATAGTTTACCAAATTACATAATGTATTTTGTTAAGATTTGTGTACATGCTTTATTATTCTAGGGTTGTATAGTTACTGTGCTTGCTTGAGATTATAAAACTTACCTTGTAAAACTTGAGATGGATCTCTCAACTCAATTTATATTGAGATTAAATGTTCCCTAACAGAATGGTACATGCTGAAATGGATGAATCAGCTTACCATATCTGAATTTTCATTATTATGCCCCCTTCGGAAAAAAAAGGGGATATATTATATAATTATGTCAGTAGTCAAGTCAGTCAGTCCGTCCTTCCCTAACCAAACCTTGTTCAAGCAATAACTAGAGAACTATTTGGCCTTAGCTCCTCAGATTTGGCTGTGAGGTTGTTCATCACATTTAGATGACCCCCTATTGATTTTGAGGTCAGTACGTCGAAGGCCAAGGTCACACTCGCTGTGACCTTCCACACTCACTGTGACCTTCAGCTGAAAAATCTTATCTGACGAACGATTAGGCCTAAGGTCCTTAGATTTGGTTGGGAGGTTGATCATCACATGTAGATGACCTCTATCGATTTGAGGTCAGTAGATCAAAAGTCGAGGTCTTTCTATCTGGTTGGCCTTTAGGGGACATCTGTGTTTCTAATGTATCAATAATATGATACTCAAACTATCACATGTATGGAAGGTCTTATAACTCAACCTATCCTATTTTTTCCCTGCCACCCTAGACTTTTAATTACGGTAGGCCTGAGGAACGGTGTATCAAGTTTCTCACTATTTTTACCTTTCCTCAGGCTGTAAAGAATAAGAAAAAAACCTTTTCCTACCTTCTTACCCTATTTTGAAT